>LQNK01000346.1:25020-45916 GCA_001586405.1 Phoebis sennae | reverse complement strand
GTGAGATTTTGGTCAATCCTATTTCAATAGAAGATTATAAAAAAAAGATAGACATCCGCATATATCACTGGTCCTGCGATCGTATTTTTTTAAACTTTTGTTGTGCTTCTCTATTTGTTGATTTGTTTCTTTTTATAATACGTGTCTCATTATTCATGTACTGCTAAATGTCTTTTTATTTTCTTTTCTTTTCTCTTCATTACAAACAAAAAAGGTTTCCTCTATAATATTAGTAACACGCCGTACATTTGTAGTCACAACTAATAGAAACGGATGCGGTGCCAGAAAAAGCAGGAAAAACACCGTCTAGACTAGAGACATTGAAAATATTGTTGACATTCCAAATGCATTAAAAATTCATTTATTTGTTTGTTCAACTTTTATAAACAAAGAAAATCGTAATTCATATAAACGAAAGTTGCCACATAGTATAAGAATTTGAACCGATTAATTTTGCTGTTTATTATGAAATGAAATGACATAGATTTAACAAATATTTTGGTACAACTCACGGCCGTACCTCAGATTTTATGACGTTATTAGGTAGCAAAGTTTATCTGTCGATAGCATATTGAAATCAAAGTGAGTGCAAATAGATAGATTTGTTTATTAAACAGCAAAAACAACAACAATTTTGATACAAATAATTAATCCGGTTCGTTGACCTTTGGCTACTGATTCACAAAAACCGATTTGAATGAAAGAAGATGTTTTCGTCCAAATTTGTATTAATTTTATTCCGATTATCGATACCTTACGCTCGGATTCGCATTTGTGAATAGATGGCCTGGACGCTAAGCTCAAATCCATATATTTCTTAGAGAAAACAAACTTTACATATGCGAAAACAATAATACATTCCACATAACACATTGTTGCATCAATTGAATTAAACACGAATGTACAATACGAAACAATGCAAACGTAAACGTAAACGTTCCAGATGTAGATAACATCTGGAAGATTGTCGCGCAACGCGTAGAAACAGTTTTACCTATCGAATTTATCTACACTAATATTGTAAAGGAAAAGGTTTATAGGCTCTGAAACTACTAAACCGATTTGAAAAATTCTTTTACTATTGGAATACCACATTGTCCTCATGAACATAGGCTATATAACACTATACATAATATTAGTCTACACTAAACTTTGTTTGTTTATTTCTTTGTTTGTTAGGTTGTAATGAATAGGCGCAAAAACTACTGTACAAATTTTAAAATAATTTCACCATTCGAAGGCTATATTATCGACGAGTAACACAGGCTATATATAACGTTATGCTCCAGAAGAGACTGCTCAAAACAGCTAGTATTTAAAAAAAAGCAACGCCAAACCTTCCCAATTCAACAATAATGACGTATGCTTACGTCAACAGTTACAAAGTAATCAAGTATTTATCCATACTGCAACGCCGAAAGTACTTCCGCAGATAAACGTTTACCGGTCAGTGACATAGTCTCACACGGTGTACGAATGTTGTGTACTTTCGATTTTTTAATTTTGCGAGTGAAAATGAAAGCGTGGGTTTTATAATGCGATTTTAACAGTCTTCTTGCTAAAGTTAAACTCTAACAGTTCATTAAATTAACAGTCTAATAAATTCGGTGTCCACTGAAAATCAGTGCAGGAATACTAGTATAATAATATTTTACTAGTATTCCACCTTACCACTGAGTGGGAACCCACTTGAGGGACTATATATTTTCTTTCTTTTTATATTGTCACCCCAATAAATGTATTTTCTTTCTTTCGATCTTTCCTACTACAAAAACTAATTTAGACATTGATTTAACTCTTATTTAATAAAACATTGTCTAATAATTGAATACGTGTCTAACAATGGTCTAAGCTTGTCGTGTGTTTTATTTTAGACAGTGCGTAAGCAGCGTCTATCTCTAAAGTATCACCAAAAAACCTCTTGTAACGTAACGTTTTTTTAAGACAGTTGTTTAACTTTTTTGTAGTAAGACCGTAAAACGTTCAAATTAGGTACATCTCTTAAAATTTTAAACGCTACTTTACCCTTTATCGCATATATAGTGTTTTCATGCGAAAAAGAGTAATAAAATCTTTTAATATCATCCAGAGTCTTTGTCCATTTATCAATAAAACAAAATATCATTTTAAATATTATTTCTCTCTACTATCCTACTAATATTATAAATGTGAAAGTTTAGATGTTAAAAATAATAAACTACGCTGCAACTAATGGACGGGTTTTGATAAGATTTTGTATACACATAGTATATTACCTAGATTATTTCGAGAAAAATAACGAAGCCCTCGTGACATATTACTTCAAACTAGACACACTTTGTATTTGCTTTTGAATTTTGTATTTGCTTTTCGACGTCTCTCGAGTCTTCGGCGTACTCCATAATAAAGCATTCTGTAAAGGTAAAAGTGTAAGTCAAGTCTGATTGTCACGGTCGTTCGTTGGCTCGCACCGGATGTTAGGCTGGTCCGGTTTATTTAATAATCACATTGACAACGTATTGAAATGTTGATTTGAAGGTATTCTACGCCCTTCTCGGTTGCTATGGGCGAACGAATCGATTGGTAAAAAATTATTATGAAATGAGTTTATTTACACTTTAATTAAATTAATATATATTATTACCACTGGTTTCGATAATTTATTATCAGGAAGTATTGTCATATTGTGTAATAATTTAATTAATAGTGGAAATAGTGTTGTTCTTTTAAAATTATGAATATGTATTTCCAGCAGGAAGAGACAAAACATTCTATCAAGTATATATGGATTGGTCAAGTATATATCAAGTATAAATAGAGTTTCCCAAAGGAAAAACTTTTACCTACCTATTAAGTAAAATGGTTAGACGAGCTACGCGCTAACCAACATACAAACCCTTACTACTTTTGGAAAAGAAACCATCGATGCAATCCTTTTCTACGTAGAAATAAAAGCGCTTTGGGTAATTAGGTTACTAGCTACCTGGGTACTGCTTCACAAATCCGATTCCGATCGGAATTAGACGTTTCCGTCGAAATTTGTATGAATCTTATTCCGTATCTCGATACTTTCCGATCGGATTCGCATTTGTGAATAGGTGAACTTTAGCCATGTTTTCATTCCATTTCCCACTCAGTACTATAACATATTTCACTCCTTCTTACAGAAGTGGCAATGGACGCGATGCGCGCGTTCTGCCCGCGGCCCGGCTGCGACACCATCGTGCCGGTGCGCGCCGCCAGCCCCGCGCACTGCCCCAAGTGTAAACACGACTTCTGCTCGCAGTGCAACCAAGAGGTAAGGACCTATATCTTTTATGTTTATTTTATATTATAGGAAAGCAAATTAAGCGGTAAATCTTTTAAGAGATCACCATTAAAGTAGATTCTTGAAACTTTTGATAGATATAGTATGTTTAACTAAATTTTAATCCAAGGCTTCTTAAATCCGGCTCGAAGGACCAGATGTTGGCCCTATTATTTTCATTAATGGGCCGTTCATTGTTTTATGTTGACTTTGTTTCGTAAAAACGAAGATAAATTTAATTATTAGGTATTGCGTTAAATTGAGGGATAGATATATGTCCGATTTATGAATAATTACGTCTAAAATTATTTTCATGTTATGTGTCCGATTTATGATGAAGGTGTTACAACATTGTTTATAATTTGGACCCTGAGTTTCTAATTTGAACTTTAGTATTATCTGATCTGTCTGACTTGTTTATTATCTTTCTTGATCCAAATCATAAATCGTTTTAATATGTGTGTACAAAGAAATCTCATATTAACGTGAGAATGCATTTACCAAAACCCACAATTACAGTACATAAAGCGCGAAAGTCTACATGATTGTACGTTAGACAATAAAATGTAATAGTCGAGGTTTAGTTTAACAATGGCATTCAAATCGCGGTAATGGTGTCTGCACCCAAGCGTGGTGAGCGCTGGAAAAGTGTACCGGTGGCATTCGTGTGAATAAGCGTCGCTTCGTCTTTGTGTTTCTCGTGTGTTATATGCTGATTTTTAACCGACTTTCAAGAAAGGAGGAGGTTCCTAATTCAACTTTTTTTATGTATGTTACCGCTTATCTCCGGCGTTGATGGATAGATTTGGAAAATTGTTCTTGCATACGAAAGAGTAGAGTGAGTAGTAGAGTTTAATGGGTATATACAACATAAGCCCTAATAACCGCAGAGCTTATTCTGTTGATTTTCCCGGAGTTCACTAGAATATCTTCCACATGGATGACCAGGTTTGAACCAAATTTCTATAGGTCTACACTGACACTCTACTCTTTCGATTTTTTCAAATCATATATCATATAGTCTATAAATTTCGGATATATATGGTAACATACATAAAAAATACGGTCGAATTAAGACCTCTTTTTTTGAAGTCGGTTTAAAAATATCATCATATTACAAACTAACATATATATATAGATCTAAGAACTTAGGACTTATTCAGCCCAACATAACGCCTTACTTATTTCTCTACTATTTTTGTAAAGCAGTGAAATTTCATTTCTGCTTACGTGGAGCAGAAAACTACAGTCAACAAAGACAAAATAAGTAATGAGCCGGAAAAAACAAACAATCTAATCTAAATGCCGAAGCCTACATATGAACTTGGATATAGTTCCACAAACACAGCAAAGAGAGCATACTTTCTCAGCGCCATCAGATATCTTTATAAGAAAAACTTTGCGTCAAGGCGGTGCCTTTCAAACCGATGGATTTAGGTTGAGTGCAATACATTGCTGCATCGGTGTTGGCATTCTGCCGGTGCCCTCGTGTCGAGTGAGTAATGGCCCGTTACAAGGTTAGGCTTCGAGTGGTGTAGAGGAAAGTGGTAAGGGTGTAAAGCCGTCAAGGGGTTATTTATAGATGTTGGAATTTAATGAGATACTTCTAAGGCGTAATACGTGTTGCGTTTTCTTTGAAGATTTAATAAAAAATTACTGACTGAAAATAGTATGATTCTAGTAATATTAGAAATGCGACAGTATGTGAGTATAAGTGTTATTTTGTATGGCAAAATATACTGGTTTGAATGAAAATTTGTAGTAATATATTACTGCTAGCTGTGCCCTGCGGTTTCGATCGCGTATTCTCCTGTGGGCTTGCCGAGAAAAAAACTATTCTATACCCGTTCTTGGGTTTCACACAATCCATGTACAATCATAATCACATTTTATCCAAATCGATTTAGGCGTGATGGAGAGACAGACACTCAGACAGAGATAAGATGTCTTAATACCCGCGACCATTTCAGATGTCCAGCCGTAAAATAAAAGATATATAATGCATTTAAAACTCGCATTTTGTGAAACGATAACTGATAACTGTTTCATTTTAATACACATAAAAACCGGCCAAGTGCGAGTCGGACTCGCGCACGTAGGGTTCCGTACCAACATATATAAAAAATCGCGTTTTTGTATGAGTTCCCCTTTAAATTTACTTTATTTATGTCTAATTTTATATTTTTAAAGGTAATATAAAACTTAATATTCAGTAAACATTTTCAGCGTGTACCTGTTACCGTTATAAACATTGAGCCAAAAATACTAAAAGAACATTTTTATTGTATGTATATTAGTATTTGTTGTTGTAACGGCAACGAAAATACACAATTTGTGAAAACTTCAGCTTTCTTCAACTATCACGGTTTATGAGATACAGTAGTAGATAACGGAGATTTATTAACGGTCCCAATTTTACGTTTTAGGTAGGGAACCCTAAAAACCGCAATATCATAAAGTACAAGGACAGAATCAATAACTAACGGTAACTGCGATCGAAGGTATTTTATTTTATCTACGTGCATACGAAATATATTATCATAATGTATACCGTTATGGAATGCTGTTTACTTCCTATTGAAGAAATGTTAAATGAAAAATGAAACAATGTATTTATTTCTCCCAAATACTAAGTTTTATGGAAATGTTTACGGCTATTATGTGTGTCACGTGTGTTTTATGTAATATGTGAACTTGGAATGGGAATATGCTATTTGTGACGAGGAAAATGATATAGAAATTCGATTTAGAGAATACTAGCCGCGGTTTCGGTTTCACTCGCGTTACTTGTGGCAACTTCGGGATAAAAAGTAGCCTGTTGAACCCCTAGCTATATGTTTACCGAGTTTCATCATAATCGGTTCAGTAGTTTTGACGAAGAAATATACTATTCGGTGTAAACTTAATCTATTTTCAATTTAACAAGATGTTGCACCGACTTTGTATAGATTTCACCATAAATGAAATCAAAGTTATTTTCTACTTTTTGGTTCGAGGAAGACGTTTCTATTTTTTAATTTAATTTTAAATTTTAGGTTCTTATGTGTGAGGGTTTGTACTGTGTCCATATGCTATGGAAATCAGTCGGTTTGAAGTTTGGAACTACGGGAGAAAAGTTACAGGAATATAAAACGTATTTCAAACTTTCAAATTCAGATCGTAATATTGTCAAAGTTTGGATTTAACTTTACTACTTCGTTGTATTTTACTTTCAATAACTCTTAGCTCTTACGTAACTTTAACTATGTGGTGTTAAAATTTTGATAAAAAATAGAATAAATTAACCTTCATTCTCTCAAAATGTAGACAAAACAAAGTGTTTAAAAATAAATAATAATAACGACCCGATTGACGCAGTGGATGTGGTAATGATCTATGGCGCCGAAGGTTGTGGGTTCGATCCCCACGAATGTAAAAATTAATATGAACACTCTAATTTTCTACTTTCTGGGTGTTTATCCATAAAAAAAAAAGTATATTTAAGTATGTCCATCAGTTATCCAGTTTCCATAGTACAAGTATTGCTTAGTCTGGGACTAGATGGCGTAGTGTTAAATATTATTTATTTATCATGTCAACATCGCAATTTTAAATTCAAATGTAGAGTCAATAATCATGACATTCGCTTATATAAATACCGACAAGTCACTCAAATGTTATTTATGTTACCATTAGTATACTTAGATCAGTCGTAACTCGTAATAAGCATCATTGAATTAATGAAAATGCCTAACCGTACCAGAGTATAGGGTTGCCGAAATAAATTTATAATTCAATATACTTCATAAATATTATGTATTTCTTTGATAAATTTCGAAAAATTAATGTCGGAAGGATAATTAATGCACATTGACTGAGAAAGTTTATCATAACGCCAAACTAACGAAATCAATTTAAACAATTGACTTCGACTTAGTACTCACTGTCAAAATTTGCTCCAATGTCCTTTATATTCATTAAATTTTTATAATACAAATGCATTAGGTAAAGTTGTTTGCATCAAGGCAAAACGGGCAGTGAGTAAATAAGAAAATTCGAAGAAATTGTGAATAAATACCACAATTATGTTTCCATACAAATAGTTCGTGTCTATCAAATACGTCACATTAAAAAATGGGGTATGAAGTTCGCCGAGTAAGCTAGTCAGTTATAAAAATATACTTGTATTAAGGTTAGCTATCTCACAGCCCTAGCGGCGCATGAAATTTGCTTTTATTTCGGAAAGTAACCTTCGCCTTCCAGCCGGCCTGGCGATCTGCCAGGCGAGGTTTCAATCCACGACCTTATACCACGGCTCCCAATAGATATGACACTGCGATACATAGTTTAAGTTTACGTTTAAAAAATACGCTGATTTTATGTATGGTGTTTCATAGCTAGCGTTTCATATTTAACAGGACATTCGGAACGTGTAGCTAAACACGTAAAAAATAATGAAAAGTGTCGGCGAGGCTTTCTTAATTTAAATTGATTGCAATGAATCACCTCATATAATATGTAGTCCGGTAAGAAGGGAAGATGATTTTGTATGATTATAGAATTAATGCTTACTAGCTGTTTGACATGGTCTCACTCTGTTATTTTATTTTAATCGTACTAAAAGCTTCTGAGATTAGCGCGTTTATACAAACAAACAAACTCTTCAACATTATAAAGTAAGAATCAATTGTTAATTTTATAATCGGAAGTATTAGGAGGAGTTGAAAAGATGATAAATAGGTAGATGATATTAATGATTTGTCTAGACGATATGATCTTAACACTTTTGGTTTGATTCGGGTCAAGTCTATCTTCTGTCTAGTAAAAACCACAATTATATATTTCCATACAAATAGTTATTGTCTGTAAAATACGTCAATTACAAAAAGGGCAGTGTGAAGTGCGCCGGGTCAGTTAGTATATCTTTATCTTAATTATATATAAAAATGAATCGCAAAATGTGTTGGTAAGCGCATATAACTCAACAACGACTGGACCAATTTGGACAATTCTTTTTTTAAATGTTTGTTGAAGTTCAAGCATGGTTTTTACGGCGAGAAAAATTCGAATTGCCGGATCCACGCGAGCGAAGCTGCGGGCGGAAAGCTAGTTTATAATAATTATTGACATCAATGAAATCCAAATGCTATTAATCTTATTTAAAGCTAAACATAAAGTTTAATAAGAATGCATTTGAAATGTTGCGTTTAAAAGGTCGGCGATTTTAAAAATCGATTCTAATGGATTGAAAAATTGCGAACGGTTAAAGATCACTCCATGGATAATTTAAATACGGACTACCTGACATTTCAAACTACTATATATTACTATAATAAGCTGCTTTTACTGATATATTAAAAAAATATGGCTTGTAGACCTGCAAAAGTAAATTAAATATTTAGTTAACCTGAACACAAGGAGCCATAGTGAGGTCATGATAGCATCAAACATATATTGACAGAATGAATACTATGTTTATTTTTTCTAATGAGCCAATATAATTACATATTCATTCAAATAGAAACAAAATAATTGAAGTAAAAGTATACTTTTGATTAAAAACATAAATGCGTGCCCAAATTCTAGCTCAGAACTGAGGACTTAACCATAGATACAAGGTTTAAACAGGCAATTTAAAAACACTATAATTATCTTGAGAAGTCATATCAGAAGTAGAAGAAGTCATAAATAAAATACATTGTTTACTTTACAAAGTAAGTAAATATGACACTCATATTATTTTATAGGATATGTTATAGTCCGTTTCGATATGAGGGTCGATAAAGTTAATGACAGTGACGTTTTAACACATTCTATATCTGCTTGGTTTAGTGTCATTCTGGTTTAAGCAGGATCACGTTACGTTCAAGGCGATGAAACCACAAAATATATAGGTGCAAAATCAAACTTGTATATTAAGTACTTTATGTATCTAGATCGAAAAAAAATGGGGCGGTTATCAATTCGGGACGCATTTTAATTGATTCATTGTTGAGAATAGAAACAAGGAACGGGAATATAAACTAAAAATAAGTCTCTCTCATGATTACGAGTTAATTTAACGCTAGGCTATTCGATACCGCTAAACGTCCGGTAACTGTGACAATTGCGTTTCTGAGCAACGCGTCATTGTCAAATTTCGTCTGAAATTCCTCTTCTTCTTCTTTTAGTTTAATGGATACCCATCAAAGATGGATTCTACCAATGTAAATAATCTGTAGCTATTGATAGTTTTAACATATCAAACGTGCTGAGGAAAGCATTAAGCGTGGTTTTAATTCTTGATTATCTCCAACGTTCGGACAATCTTACGGGCACTTGACATTGGCAGAAGCCATCTTTGGAAGCCATTGACAAAAAGACGAAGAAGAACTATTAACAGCTTAACTAAAATACTAAGAAACCAGGCGTGAAAACTTGACGTTGGCAAATTCCGTCTGAGACATGAAGGCCAGGAACAAAAGAAGAAGAAACCAAGCTTCAAGGGTCCGATATATAGTGTTGGTAAACGGTGTCCGTTAATAGAGCGCACTTTAAATGTTTCACCTATGAACCTATTTATTTTGTGGTCATGTGTAATTCTGGTTCAAACAAGATTCAATTCACGTCACATTTCCACGCAATTAAACGTTTAATAAAATTACAACCGAGAGCACGTGACGGCGCCGCATTTAATAACACCAGATAATGGAATTTTAATTGACCCTAAGCTGCTAGATTTACTTTAATAAACTACACTGATTAATGAACTTGTGTACAAACAAAATGTAATCTTCTCTCCTTGTAATAAAGCAGGGTTTAGTATATCACTTGGTGAGAAAAGTGAATAATTATGGTACAATGATTATTGAATATCAATACGTATTTAGCGTCGATTGTGGGAAATAATGAGATAATGGTAGAGAGTACTGTTAAGGGAAATTAGTATGGCTTACTTAATACTTTGTTGCGGTTGAAGAAAAAATAGATAATGGGTTGTTTGTAGTTGTATGTATATTTGTCTTCTCTATTTGAAAATAAGCTGATGTATCCCTTTTTTCTTCAGTGGCACGGCGGTATGAGTCACGTGACCTCACCATTCCTAAATAGCGATGCTGAAATGTTTTCGCCGCTAAGTATATATACCACTTCCAAACATCAATCCTCGGGGCCTAACGGCCGGCCAGTCCTGTGGTTCGGACTGGTCGAGGATCCCCCCTTTTCGTTGGAGAAATATTACCATCCTCCACAGTGGTGACCCCCACATGATATTGTCTATAATCTATGACTACCTCGTTGGCCTAGTGGCATCTTTGACTACAGATCGAGGGGTCTCGGGTTCGAATCCCTGGTGGGGCCAAAAAAAAATGTTATTGGAATTTTTCTGACAAAGAAATCTTAGTAACAGCCTTGAGTCTGGAAGTTGGCGGTGTTGAAACACCCCCATACCTCGGTGACCATTGCCAAAATCGGTCAGGGGAGCTATTATTATATTATTATGTTTCTCCATTCATAATTCTCGGGTCACTTCCGTAAAGAAAGTCCTTTAGAAGGCTTACGAGGAGATACAGATCCATCACGCAGAGGCCTTTAGAGATTTTTAATGTGTTATAATATTATTATAATCTATCTTTTTTCTAAATGTATGTATCTCTTTCTTTCTTCAGTGGCACGGCGGTATAACCTGCGAAGCGGCGGCCGCGTCCTCCTCCTCCGCCGGTGCCCCCCTCCTCGCAGACTCCGAGCTGATCAAACTGTGCCCCATGTGTCGCGTGCCCATAGAGAAGGACGAGGGATGCGCGCAGATGATGTGCAAGCGATGCAAGCACGTCTTCTGCTGGTACTGCCTCGCGTCTTTGGATGTAAGTATGCGTTGAAATATACATTTGAGCACACACGCACAAACACACACTTTTGTGTTTATTGTCTCTAAATATATTCTTTTGTTTTTTATCATATACAGATAATTGTAATTGTAAACTTTCTTAGTATAAGTCTGACCAATTTAACATACGTAACATAATCAGCTCCAAATGTTTGAAAAGAAACTGTCACAGTTCACACTAGTTCAGAAGTCTCTATTAAGTTCAAGTGTGTGTTTTTTTTAAACAACAAACTTTATAGTGCACAAGTGTGCACTCACTCACTTTACTCTCATAATCCGATGGAACGGACAGTAGACACGACCGGAAAGTGATCAGACAAAGAACCGATGGTTTTAGATGTTGTCTATCCCTCTTTATTAGAAGTTGGATAAAAACAAACGATGTAGATCTCTCATTGAATCTTATCATTCATCCACTGAAATTCCACTGAGAGATATAATTTTGCGATCTTTTTGTTTTTTAATTATTTTTTGTGTAGTCACATGTGCCAAATAAACGTTTCTTTCTTTCAATATTCAACCTTATGTTTAATTTAAGCCTAATTCTTTTGTTCTAATATTTCAGGATGACTTCCTTCTCCGGCACTACGACAAAGGGCCGTGTAAAAACAAACTGGGACATTCTAGGGCGTCTGTTTTGTGGCATCGCGCTCAGGTAATTATATAGAGCTGTTGATACGTTAATAAATATTATCTGACGTTTGCCACGCCATCTGGTGTTAAACTAAACAAAGAGTGTAGTATGAAAACTTATATGGGGCAATATTATTTGCGTGATATTTTAAGATTGAGATTGTTTGAATGTTTTGTTAGTCAGTAGGCAATAACAAAATTATAAGCAATAATTAATTGAAGAAAAAATTTGGATAAAATATTAGATTATCATATCGAAATGAATATCTTACTAATAGAGATTCTTCGTTAAATTAAGGGCTGTTACTTTACAATTTTTCAATAACAAAAAAAAATAGTTTATATTTTTACAACGATTTTGTTTGGGTTTTATTTCTCTGCTAGACGGAATTCCCGGAGCAGTAGTTAAAAATACATTCTTTAACCTTTATTACCCTAGTATAAAATTATTTTTGCCTGCGAAGCAATTATTTTAATACTGTCCTTTAAGAACCGCCACTCATTTTAAGGGTTATCTCCAGTAAAATCAGATTATACAACTTCCTTTTACTATTATAAATGTGAGAGTTTGAGTGTGAGTGTCAATCACGCTTAAACTACTGGACGGATTTTAATGAAATTTCGTACACAGATACACTATTAACTGGATTAGGTGATAGGCTACCTTTCATCCCGGAATTCCCACAGGGTCGGAAGTTACGCGGTCGAAACCGCGGAGCGTGGCTAGTACACTCATAAGAATAAGAATTAGTGAACGAGTGAAGTGAGAGTAAGAGTTATATATGTGAACTTACAGGTGGTGGGCATCTTCGCCGGCTTCGGCCTGCTGCTGCTGGTGGCCAGCCCGCTGCTGCTGCTGGCGGCGCCCTGCATCGTGTGCTGCAAATGCAGGTGAGGTCCCATTGAACGTTCTTACCTACTATACCTTTCTTTATGTTATAGCAGGCAGGCGGGGCATGCACTCACCTGATGTTAAGTGACTGACCGCAGCCCATGAACATCTGCAACATACAATGTCGCAGATGCCGTGCCAGCTTAAGGGGAGAGGATTAATGATAGGAAGTTGGGAGAGGACTAGAACAGGACAGGAGGGAGGGAGGGGCTTAATGGGATGGGAATACAGGCTTACCTACAAACAAACGCGTCGCTAAGGAGGAAACATCCCCCCCCCCTTCTCTAGAGATTCAAAAAATGGTGCCGAATGAATTGACTTTACTTGAAATGAATATTTTTTTCATTCAATGAAAAATGTGCGAATGTTACTCTATCTGTTCTCTTCTTCTGGCCTAAGTCTAAAAGGATACGGGATAAACCCGAGAAGAATATGGGATGGTTTTCATTACAGATATCTTAGGGGAACGGGGAAATATATGCGGGTGAAACCTTAGTTAAAAACCAATTTTATATAATTAACTAAACTTTACTGTGAGATAACAGGACTTTCTAATTAAAAACAATAAAATAGACATAACTAAACTCTATCATTTCGTATAGTGTACATTGGTGATACTGTACTTTTATTTGCAGTTACTAAATTATTATTTTACTGTTTCAGATTGTGCAATCCCAACACGAAGAATTTAGAAGAGGTCGACGAAATTGAGAGCATCAGTCCAGGCAGGGAAGACGACGAGTCGCGAACGCGGTACCTCACCGACTGACGGTTCTGAAGCTTGATGGACCTTCACACGTTCGGTATCGAGTAACATTGCAGAAGGAACTCAATCGGCCAATCAGGGCGCGCGACGCAAAACGCATCAGCCAATAGCAGCGAGGCATTCACTGCGCGCGTTAAAACGGTTTGACTATTGGCTCATTTGGCTGTGAAGTGTTTGTGCTTTAAATACAGGAAAGTGATTGGCTAAAATATTGCGGGAAAATGAACAGTGCTAAGAATATATTGGTAAATGTGTAGTGAACTTAAAATGAAAAAAGTGACGTGAAAAGGTCAGTGAAAATACATTGATGATTAAAATGTTAATTTAATTAGATATAGAGATTTCGTTAATCATTGCGCAAAAATGTATAAAAACATGTTATATTATGTAAATAACATTCGCTATGATTATAAACCTTAGGCAAAAAATATATTGAAAAACTACAAGTAAAAAACAAAAAAATATAAGATCTCAGAAATGATTTACTTGATTTAACATATTATGTAATTTAAAATTATGATCGTTATATTGATAAATGACTTTCTGATGTTATGTTACATGTAAAAATGAGATGGAAATCGAGGGAATTATATACTTAGTAACAACATTGAAGCCATGTTTATTTAAAATTTTATTTTAAATGAATACAAATTTACATCATATTTCTGCATATTTTTTTACTATGTCTTATCATATTAAACTTAATTAAAGCTCAGTAGAAAGTTGGACGGAATAAAACTGCCTATTGTAACTTAGTGTCAAACAGTTACTTTAAATATTATATTCTTTCGAAAGGTGTAGTAATACAGTCATGTGAAGCAGATGTTTTATAATAAACAAGTGACGTGTTATAATCTGCTACTATTTAAAAAACGTCATCAAAATATGTTGCGTAGTTTTCAATATTTAAGCATACATAGGGACACAGCAGGAAGCTACTTTATTTTATTCTTTAAAGTGATTTGTGACATAAACGATTGCTTTTTTTTAATCGCAAATGCAGATATGTCAAAAGTTACACTTAAAAAAATACATAGTTTTAATTACTCTATCAAACAATTTATATTGTCTATGACCAATGTACGTGAAAATAAAAGTATAAACAATGTATGAAACTAAGACATCTCTCTTTTTTTTCTATAATTTTTGGCTTGTAAATGGCTGTTTGACCGTGAGTTAGTTAAGATCATTGTGAATACCCATTTTATAGTACAAAACATCTTTAGTACTTCCAATTTATGAAGGTGGTGAAATTAAACTATTAAATATATAAAAGAAAAAAATAATGTTGTTTAGCTATTTTTGTGATATTAATTTGAAAATTGGGTGTTTTCTTTAATCACTAGTTATTATTTTTAATGCAGGCAGACAAATATAATTTTTGCATTTAAAAACCACCTTCATAAATTATATCTATAAGATGGTATATCTATAAGAGAGTTTATAGATTGTTTAAATAATATGTGAATTGGTGTGATGAAATTAAACGTAAACTCATCTGTGACAAATATTGTAACAATAGAAATAAATAATTTTATAATAATTATTTGTTAACGATTGTTTAGAGGATGGATGTACTTTTATTATGTGAAGAGGTAGAAATGGTAATATCTGGGTATAAATAAAAACTGTATATATTAAAGAATTGTCTAATTTTGAATAAACATGGCGTCAGATTTATTTTGGCGCATAGAGAACTTGTTAAAATGCTCAAGTCTATGATTTTTGAATAATTGGAAGACTATGAGCAAACTCTTTTAACTCCATTAAAAAAAACAAAAACACAAAACATTTGCTGAATATGTTATTTAAGTAATTATATTCATAAATAAAAATTAATTGCATATAAAAATTTGTGTATAACCTTATAAATAATCCCGTAGTGACGTATACTTTTGTTCATGGAACGAAGACGAATATGTTAACAGAAATTTTGACTGATTTCTTATGATGAGACTGAAACACGTCTGTGGAGGGAAGTGTTACTTAAATCCCCCCAGATTGTGTTACGACGTTTTGCTATATTAAACTTATGCTTTCCAAGTATGTTTTTTAACTTAACGTAGTGTACTTTAGTTAGTCATTTTTAATTAAGCGGGAATCATGGAGACAAGTGTAAGATGTTCACACGAAAATATGAACGTTTCATTTTTCGTTGTGGTCTGCGCATTGAATACTAATACTGATTCTTCTGGAAGCATTATTTTTAGTGTATCAAATGCGTAGGCCTTAACGAAGGAGGGAGGTGTAAATTTATTCAAAGACAAATGTATCGGCACTCCCGTTAACGACCGCGTAGGTGATACTTAAGTATTGTATGCCGAGCTTTGGTTCTGTCTTTGTATCTAATGCGTTCGTGTGGACTGAACATTACCCTTAGTGCAAAATGTCTCTCATCGTACCCTTAGCGCTTGACGCCCTTTAACGTATCACATAGTTTTATATTACAATTAATGTGTGTGAATAATGAGAGTATTTATTTAACAGTAAGCAAAATAACAAATATATTTTTGAGAAATTACAATGGAACAGTAAACAGGTGTTGTGTAGTTATTTTGCTTACTGAGAGTTTTGGATGTCTTAAACGCGTGTTAAGTGTAACTGCAATGCAGTCAGATATTCATATTATTATATTTACACAACATTATTTTTCTAATCACCTGTGATTTTATTCGGATGTAATCGTTGGAACCATTGTGGCTGATTTACACGAGGAAATTATTCATTAAAGCATGTGTGCATATGTTTTGTCCAACCCCTTAAAATGCTAAGATAGCAAACTTGCACACAAGAATAATGCAAAAATTTTCTCGTATACATCAGCCTTTACGCACCGCTTCTCATGTGTGCGCTCATAGAGAGCCTTAACGAGTAATTTATTAGAGAATTTTAATATTTATGTCTTAATGTTAATGTAAATAAGGAATAATTGTACTTATTAGATGAGGGTTCGATGTAATGACCGCCATCCGTTATAAGTAGTTTCGATTTTTAAAATACCTTATCGTTAATGTTTAGTCTATGACCAAAATAAAAAAAAATCATTACATACGATCCTCATAGCTTGTCGTAGCAAGCTAGCTGAAGCATTTGTAGAATTTCGGAAGATGTCTATAGGTTAATAGGATAAGTTTTTTTCTCACTCTACATTGTTTATGTCCATTTTTTTCAGTTTAAGGCGCGAATTTAAAAAGCACTTAATTGTAATTATTTGGTAAACTGTACTATACTTAAATTATTACAACGGTATTTGAGACTTATTAGTGTCTTATTAAGCATCTCATTTTTTGTATATATGAAAGAAAATATTTTTTGTTGTATTTGTAAATGTATTTCTTGTTTATTTTGTTAAAGGAACATTACTTTCCGTTGATAGAATTATAAATAATTTAATAAAGAATTTTTGGATGACTCTAATAAAGGTTTTATTTTTTTTTTGATCCTTTCCAATTTTTTTTTCTATACATGTATTATGTTCTTTTGAATGTTTTGAAAATGTATAAATTGCAAATACATATTAGAGGTAGACACAAGAGGAAATTACAGGACGAATATTTCTATACAGTACCATTCGAAAGCTACATTATCCATGAGTAACATAGGCTATATTTTATAAACTATATAGTATATATATAACATTATGCTACGAATCGATCGAAATCGCTTATATAACATTATGCTTCTTTATAAGAGTGTTCACACACTGCCTTCTACCCAAAAGACTGAACCATGATCACATAAAACAGACAAGACTGGAAGAGAGGCCTGTATCCAGCAGTAAGATTAACTGCCTTAAAACAAATTAATTTAAAAACATACTTGTTAATGGATTTGCAATAAAAATGCTGCATATACTTAGTAACACATTTATTTACAAGCCTATCTTAAAAAGAAAAGACAACTTCAAATTAATTTTATTTTGGCAAACAAAGTAAAATATTATACTTGACTTGGTGACATCATATGGATAGCAATAACAGAACTATTATTGAAGTTACTTACTCAAATTTGTGAAAACTGAAATAACCTTTAAATTAATTCAATTTCATACTGTCCTAATTGTCTGCACAATCACATAAACACACCAATTCACAGATTTATATCTCATTTTTTATCTATGAGCACTCTTCTTTTAAACACCAATATTGTTCATCTAGAACCTACTCATCTTTATTCTACAAACATTTTATATTTTCACCATTTCCTGGCTAACCCTGCAGTGGAATCAAACAATATAGGATGTTTAAACTCCCCCCTCATATCCACCATATAATGCATAACTTTATTCTTAACCTTCAACGGGAGCTGCACTTTAGCAAACTTCCTATCTTCTTTACAACAAACATTCTCTATTGGCACCTTCATTATTCTGTTTTTACCAAAAGGTGCATATGTCACAAATGTTAAATGTTTTCCTCCCTTGTTGAGGATGAGGTATCTGACTGAACGTAATGTATACATCCATATTACAGTCAAAGATCCAGTACCTAAAAAAAAAGTTTTAAACATATTTATTTGCTATTTGACATTCCAACAAACTACTGTTATTAATATGTTTTATTTTAAAAATAATGCATTTCATACAACATTAAGGAAATAATGGAAAGTTTTAAATTTTAAATAAAGAAGTTTTTTATAATATAATCTGCATGACAGTCTAGGTCTAAGATTACAATATGACTAAGCCTAGTTTTAGATAATTAAATGTTTTACATACCAACAAGAAGTGCAATAGCTCCTAAAGTATTTTTATACTTGTTTTCACCAAGGTTTATCTTTCGAAACCAGGGAGTAGCCTCATCTATCGTCGATGTATCAACCGGTGCATCTTTCAAATTCTTCAATGCAAATGTACCTAAATACGTCCAAAACATATATTGTACGATGGCGAAAACGTTCATATATGCGAAATATTTAGGATTTTCATATCTAAATAATATCACGTCCTTTGTAACTTTAGTATTAACATCGTGTATAGTCTTTTTGACTTGTGAACTATAATTCACTATACTGCTTTTACTAACGTAATTACATTGAATTGGATATCTTAATGCTGTAAAAGTTCTTTTGAATAAAGTTAAGGCACCTGGTAAAAGCATTTTTGTTTGTTCAAAACAAATTTATGTTTTTGAAACTCCTACATAAATCAAACATAACCTATTCATTCCAATGTCATTTCGTATTCTGACAAATTGATAAACATATGATTTTGACATTAAATATTGCTAGCTACTCACACCGGCTTACCTTTTATAACTTGTTTATTTTTTTGCCAAAAAATATAACAGAATTTACAACAGTAAAGTAAATAAATACGTTGCCTTTACATATTGACAATTTAATCAGAATATGCACAGACTTCGATTAGATTTGTAAAAAAAAAAATCCATCACCAGACCCTCAAGTAGAGAAAATGGGCTGCTGAGGGAAGCTAATGCTAAACAAAAACAGAATTACACATTTAAATCCCATAAACAAAAAGATATGCGCAAACATACACAAAAATACACGAGACATCTTTTGAAGTTATTATAAAAAGTATATATCATATCATAATCACTGGTTGCAGGGACAGAAAGTGAAACTTGGACTCCGATACAAGAACCCCAACTCAATTGCAGCACTTTAGTTTACGCCTGCTCTAAGACATCGGTAGAAGTTAAGACTGTGTAATATGCTTATTCGTAGTTTGCCGTCGTAGTCGTAATTTACGTCTGTCGATTTATTTATTTATTTATTTATTATTAATTTGCTTGAACATGAGTACTTAAAGGTGGAAAACAATAATAGGAGTCACATACATGTTCTGCCCGATAAAGGGCATGCAAAATTATGAGTAGTATACATTTGAACATACGATACAATCAATATACACAATACAATATACACACATGTTTTAAGTCCAATTTTACATTCATATTCATTCAAACATTAGAATAAAAAATTACATTACATTTGAAAATTAACTAGTTAATGTTTTTTTTTTTTATATAAATATGTTTAATTATACATTATTTAAAAATTCTTGCACACTGTAAAAACATTTTTTAACTAACCATTTATAAAGGAGATTTTTAAATTTATTGATAGTCAAACACTTGATTTCCATTGGTATATCATTATATATTTTCACACACATAAACATACAATTTTTGTTAAATTTTGTAAGTCTGGGGTGACAGTCAAAAACTAATTTATTAGGGTCTCTTTGTGGTCTAGTGCAGCGTTCATTCGCGCTTTTAAAGCAAAGATGTTTATGTTTATGAACAAACACACTTGTCTCGAATATATATAGAGATGGTAATGGCAGCAAACCATATTTAATAAAAATTGGCTTGCAGGATACGTCGGGTGCTATACCGGCTATGGCTCTAATACACTTTTTTTGTAGTATAAAAGCTTTAGATTGATCAGTACTATTTCCCCACATAAGTAGACCATAGCGTAGGATTGACTCCACATGAGCATTGTAGGATACAATTGCAGTTTTTATGTTTGTGACTTTCTTAATATTTTTCAGAGCATATACAAATTTATTTAATCTTTTACATGTGTTCTCAATATGTGTTTTCCAGTTTATATTATTATCAATTGTTAATCCAAGAAAATTTGTATGTTCTGTGTCATGAATCTTGTCAATATTAAGTTTAATATTATAATTGGGATTATTGCACCTGTTAAATTGTACATATTTGGATTTAGTCAAATTAATTTGTAAATTATTATTATTCAGCCATTCAATTATTTTGTCAACAGTGAGATTAATGTCATGAGCATGATTATTGATGCAATTGTTAGTTTTATTAGAAGTCACAATAATAGATATGTCATCCGCAAATAGAATACAATTATGATTAGTAATGTCAACAATGTCATTTATATATAATAAAAATAAAATAGGACCCAGAACACTCCCCTGGGGTACACCATATCTGTTATATTTATAGTCTGAGTAGTAATATACAATGTCATTAAATTTGTTAGTACCACGTGTCATAACACATTATTAGTAGTAACCAATGTACTCTGTGCTTCCGCCATCCATCGACAAATAACGTCCAAGACTAGTAGTAACCAATGTACTCTGACTTCTGAGCGTCCACGTCTGCCGTTGGTCTACTGATGTATAGAGCAGGCTTTCCGCTACACTATCGCTTCAGCGATAGAGAAGAGGTCACCCGACCAGGCGTCGTCCCGATTAGTATCAGATTTAGATTTATTAAAAAATATTTTAATTTAATAGTTTAGTATGAATATATTATGTATATTTATACAGGACGGCCTAGCCTGTTCCCAAATTGCAACGTATTTCGTCATAGACAATTTACATTTAAAAAAAATAGATGTTGTTTATGGTTAACTTGGCGTCTTTGTCAAGTTCGTAATAAAGCTGCGGCCGTGTAATTGCAATTTACGGTTTTAAAATGTTATTTCACGAAAGTAATTAGTGTATGCCATAATTTTGTCTTGTTTTCA
>LQNK01000346.1:0-24830 GCA_001586405.1 Phoebis sennae | reverse complement strand
AAGATACGCAATAGCCCTGCTGGACGGCCTAGCCTGTTCCCAAATTGCAACGTATTTCGTCATAGACAATTTACATCAAAAAAAAATAGATGTTGTTTATGGTTAACTTGGCGTCTTTGTCAAGTTCGTAATAAAGCTGCGGCCGTGTAATTGCAATTTACGGTTTTAAAATGTTATTTCACGAAAGTAATTAGTGCATGCCATAATTTTGTCTTGTTTTCAAGACAAAGCGTGCAACGCGTTGATCGCGCACAATTTATAAGCACAACGAACAAGATGGCTGATATAAAGGTAAGGACTTGAGAATCGTCTTGGCGGCATTTTGATCGGTAACGGTCATATTATTATAGTTTGTTTTTGTTACTTTTAATATAACTGCCAAAATATTGGTTCACTTACGCATCTCTTTTAAAATACTATGAATTAAACAATGCAATAAATAAAATAACAATTTATTTTATCGGTAAATATTAAATTAACATAAATAATGTAGGACATCGTCCTTATGTTCTTGCGATTACAATTATATGCATATTGCCTTATTAACATTTAATTACCACGATTGATTTGTAAAAGGTCTGTAGGACATCACGAAAAAAACCGTTACTATTATTATTTCCAGTCTACCTTCAAACTTAAATAAAAAATATTTGTATATGTACCTACAATCTGGCCAATAATTCTGATGTTTTTAATTAAAAAATGAGATTTTCTTTGAATTTTTTTTAATGAATTGCAAAATAATGTTTATGATTAGTTACAAACAGTTCCAAACAAATAGTACAATATATTCTAAACATCCCTATATTGTGAAAGAAAAAAATCTCATAATCATTATTTACACTTGTTGCATGCTTTGTAGGCAGTCACATGTGTATAATAACATTAAAACAATATTTCTTACAAATGTTAATCCTTCCATTTAACCTAATATGTTCACCTTTTATTTTAAACCAGATTTACTATGAATTAATGTATTTTATTTTAATCATTTTACAGTTTTAATTTTAGAAGAAATGCAAATGTTTTGTTATTTACTTATATGTATATATCAATTGTTTCCTGCTGTTCTTAATTATTTATTCTCTATTACAGTCAATGTTTACAAAAATGAACAATGGTACCGCTAACGGTACTGGTGAGGCTGTGCCCGCCAAAAACCAAAAGGGTAGCATTGAAAAGATATACCAAAAGAAATCACAGCTTGAGCACATCCTTCTTAGGCCAGACACATACATCGGGTCCGTTGAACGGGCCACCGAGACTATGTGGGTGTATGACAAGACCAAGGAGTGTATGGTGCAGCGGGAACTGACTTTTGTGCCAGGTAAATAACTCTTTAGAAGACAGAATATTTTGATGTTTAAAAAAGTATTTATTGATAAAAATACTGAAGTATTTACCGGGCACTTAGTTGTAACAACTTTTTTTCCTTTTCTCACATTACAACAAAGCTTTACAACTGTCTCAATTTTAATTTATATTTTAATTTATGTATGTTTTCATATAGATATGAAATAATAATGTTTTTATCTCTTTTACAGGCTTATATAAAATATATGACGAAATATTAGTAAATGCAGCTGACAACAAACAAAGAGACCCCAAAATGGATGTTATTAGAATTGAAATCAATCAGGAGCAAAATACAATATCTGTATACAATAATGGATGTGGTATTCCAGTGGTAATGCATAAAGAAGAGAAAATGTATGTTCCAACTATGATCTTTGGACATCTCTTGACATCTTCCAATTACAATGATGAAGAAGAGAAAGTGACTGGTGGTCGTAATGGATACGGCGCTAAATTATGTAATATTTTCTCTACAAAATTCACAGTTGAAACTGTATCCAAACAGTACAAAAAGCATTTCAAACAGACCTGGGGATCAAACATGACCAAGGCATCTGAACCAAAGGTTAAGGAAGCTGGCAAGGATGATGATTTTACTAAAGTGACTTTTAGCCCTGACTTAGCTAAATTTAAAATGGAGAAATTGGAAGACGATATTGTCTTGTTGATGTCAAGACGAGCGTATGACGTAGCGGCGTCTACGGCAGGCGTGAAAGTCTATCTCAATGGAGAGAGATTGAAAATTAATAAATTTAAGGACTATGTTGACTTATACATTAAGGGTAAAGAAGATGAAAACGGACAACCGTTGAAGGTTGTATATGAAAAAGTTAATGACCGCTGGGAGGTAGCATTGACCCTCTCCGATAGAGGCTTCCAACAAGTATCATTTGTGAATTCTATTGCTACCACTAAAGGTGGCAAACATGTTGACTCGGTTTCAGATAGTGTAGTTAAAAATGTACTAGAGGTACTTAAAAAGAAGAACAAGGGTGGTGTAAATATAAAGCCTTTCCAAGTAAAAAATCATATGTGGATATTTGTTAATTGTCTGATTGTTAACCCAACCTTTGACTCACAAACCAAGGAAAACATGACACTCCAAGCTAAAAGCTTTGGATCAAAATGCAATTTCTCTGAGAAATTTATAACGGCAGTTTCGAAATGTGGACTAGTAGAATCAGTATTGACATGGGCTAAGTTTAAAGCTCAGAATGAACTGGTTAAAGCATCTGGTAAGAAGCAAAGCAAGCTCAAAGGTATACCGAAATTAGAAGATGCCAATGAAGCTGGTACGAAAAATGCACATTTGTGTACATTAATTCTTACTGAGGGAGACTCAGCCAAAACTTTGGCTGTGTCGGGACTCAGTGTTGTTGGCAGAGATCATTACGGCGTATTTCCGTTAAAGGGTAAACCTTTGAATGTTCGAGATGCATCACACAAGCAAGTTTTGGAAAACGTGGAAATAAACAATCTTATCAAAATCCTCGGTCTCCAGTATAAAAAGAAATACAACACAATGGATGATCTAAAATCGTTGAGATACGGAAAAGTGATGATAATGGCTGATCAGGATCAGGACGGTTCACATATCAAAGGCCTTATAATCAACTTTATACATCACAATTGGCCGGAGCTATTGAAACTGCCATTTTTGGAGGAGTTCATTACGCCTATCGTAAAGGCGACTAAGAAAGACAAAGAGATATCGTTCTATTCATTACCTGAATTTGAAGAATGGAAGAATGAAACAGATAACTATCACACATACAATATAAAGTACTACAAAGGTTTGGGTACCTCCACTGCAAAGGAGGCTAAAGAATACTTCCAGAATATGGAAAGGCATAGGATTAAGTTTAAGTACGCGGGCGCTACTGACGATCATCACATCGAATTGGCCTTTTCGAAGAAGGGAGCTGATCAACGTAAGGAGTGGTTGACGAATCACATGGAGGAAGTGAAGAGGAGAAAGGAGATTGGTCTTCCGGAAAGATATTTGTATACGAAGGAAACTAAAGCAGTTACCTATTCAGACTTTGTGAATTTAGAGCTGGTTCTCTTTTCTAATGGTGATAATGTCAGGTAAATGTCAAACTCAAATCTGTATCAGGGTACAAACACGCTTCACATCTCTGAAAGTACTGAAATATCATTCCATCCCTTTCTCCCTTTATTAAATGATAGATTTTAAAATTAATCTAAATAAATATATATTTTTAACAGATACTGTAATATTTTTTTTACATAGGTGCAAAAAATAACAGCAAAGTTAATAGCTTACTCTTCTTACAATCGTTCACATCACACATTCACAATTAACACTGTAAAGCCCAACTCAGGGTCCCAAGATACAAGTGTTTTACTTAGTTTGGGATCCACTGATTCTCTTTCATTAGTATTAAGTATACCGAAGCATGTTTCCTATCAGCACTTTATACTAATATAATTTAATTTTCCATCCAAATAAAGCTATTTCGTTTATTCATTACTGTTATAATTTCAGGTCAATACCTTCAATGGTGGACGGTCTGAAGCCGGGACAGCGTAAGGTCATATTCACGTGCATCAAACGTAACGACAAGCGAGAGGTGAAAGTGGCGCAGCTGGCCGGATCCGTTGCGGAGCATTCGGCTTACCATCACGGTATGATTTCTATAAATATCAGCCAAATGTATGTATGTAGGAGAAACATAGAACATTAAAAGGGTATGCAACCGTTCTCGCCACTACATCACCTCTTATATTTTACAAACGCACGGAAAATAAACACACAATAGGCTACATTTCAATGAAGTTTTGTGATTGGTTAATATCTCACGCACACAAATGTATTTTTAAAATGCGAATGTCCTGTGCAAAAGTAATTAGTAGTGATCATAATTAATAAAACAATGCCTTTTAGTTCTAAAACTGAGACACCATTTTAATTTTGTTCATTGTTTATGAACCAGCAGGAAACTTTTTATCATTTTATCATAGCATTGTTGTAAATTTGTATAAATCAAATTCTAAATTTGAAAATATTTAGAATATGTATGGCCTGTATCCCCATCCCATTCCTGTCCCATCCTGTTTTACTCCTCTCCCAATTTCCCATCATTAATCGTCTTCCTATCTCCTCCACTTCCTTCAAGCCGGCGCGGCATCTGCGACACTCTGCTGTTGTAGATTTTCATGGGCTGCGGTCAGTCACTTAACATCAGGTGAACCATACGCTCCACTTACCTGCTTTACATAAGAAAAATATGTATTTTTAATTCAATAATTATTCATAACAGGTGAGCAGTCGCTAGCGATGACGATTGTCAACTTGGCGCAGAACTATGTGGGCTCCAACAATATTAATCTATTGGAGCCCCGCGGTCAGTTCGGTACGAGGCTGTGTGGGGGCAAGGACTCGGCCAGCCCCAGATACATCTTCACACTCATGTCCCCGCTCACCAGGCTGGTCTTCCATCCTCATGATGACCCACTGCTACTAGTGAGTAGAATAATGTAGCATCTATACATAAATTAAAAATGTTGAAATGAAATTGTGTATACTGAAGATATTTAAAAAATAATTTACTTAGGGAGGGAGGGAGGGTTTTACATTAATATAGAACCCAAAAAAATGTGGTTAGATTTTTTTTGTCTGTCTGTCTATTTGTCTATCTGTATTTTTCTGCGTGTATCGCATGGAAACTTCTGATCTATTTTGAATGTGGTTTCCACAGATGTATTTGTCTTCCTTCAACTTAATAACATCTGTTGTATAAAAATTCATAATCCCGGAATTTCCACAGGATCTTTGAAGCTTTTAAAACTTGGCATATTCCATTACTTACAAAAATGTTTATATTTGTAGCATGAATTCGAAGACAACCAGAAGATCGAGCCCATCCACTATGTCCCAATTCTACCGATGGTTCTCGTTAATGGGGCTGAAGGTATCGGCACAGGCTGGTCCACCAAGATACCCAACTATAACCCAAGAGACATTGTCGCTAATATCCGGTGAGTAAAAACTTTTTATTGTTTTATTTATTTATTTATTTATTTGGTTACATGAGCCTTGTTAAGGTATGATAACTATAGTTTACTTTTTATAGATGAATATGTATTTAGTTGTCTTTAAACCTTTCAATAATAATGTTTAATATGTGAGTCTATACTAATGTATATTGTTAGTTCTTGGATACTAATCTTACGGCTATTTTAGTGTTGTCGAGCCAAAAGATAATTAAGGTTATTTAAAATATTTCTGATACTCGTGATTTTAATCTGATTTTAAAGTAACTATTTTTTTTTTAATTTAATTTCTGACTAGTCTACACTAATAATAGAAAGAGGAAAACTTGGTTTGGTTTTAAGGAATAGGCTCAAAAACTATTGGACCAATTTTAAAAATTCTTTCACTATTCGAAAGCTACATTATCCACGAGTAACCTAGGCTATATAATATTGTGCTACGCGTGGATCAGCTAGTATACAACACAAGTAACATAGGCTAAGTATATAACATTGTGCTACGTGAGCCAAGCCGCGCAGATCAGCTAGTATACAATGCAAATATTAATTTTTTAATGAACTTGCAGTCGCATGCTCGACGGCGACGAGCCGAAACCGATGCACCCCTGGTACAAGAACTTCCGCGGCACAATCGAAGGCTTCGGCGACAAGTACGTCATCTCCGGTGAGGCCGCCATCTTGCCCAACGACAAGATCGAGATCACAGAGCTACCTGTGGGCACGTGGACGCAGAACTATAAAGAAAACGTGCTGGAACCTATGCTGGGGACGGATAAAGTGAAGCCTATCATATCAGAGTATAGGGTGAGTTACATAACCCCATAAATATAATAAATAACAAACTGACTAGCAATAGAAAAATCATGTAATTACTCACAATACTAATACTAAATTATATTAAGAAACTTTCTGTAAGTGTGAAGGAAATCAATAAAGCTTATTTTATTGTATTTTTATTTATAGGATGAGTTATTTTTATTAGTAACTTCTCTTTGTGATATGTAACATTTCCTGTGAGGCCGCCATCTTGCTTTACGACAAGACTGTTCATTGAGCTTTCAATTGACACTTAGATACAAAATAACTAAGAAAATGTGTGGATGGATAAAGTAAAGCCACAGGAATATAATAGGAGAGTAATTAGTAGAATGAAATCAGTGTGCGTACTTAGCATACGGAAGTTTTCGAAATGAATCTCCAACCTTATGTATGATTTGTATTATGTAACATAAATAATAGTATTTTTTTTGTTTGTTTTAACTCAAGTACTTTCCATAGAATACGACGACCGAAGTTTCGAGCACTTTACAGCGAGCGTGGTCACGGATTAACAATAATGTAAAATAATGTACAATAATGTGTTTAAAATCCTTTCAAAAGTATTTTACTTACTTACTTACTGCGGTGGCACTGAAATCCCAAAGTGGATGGCCACAGGTGTCTTTGAAGGATGGTCTCTTCCCGATCTTCGGCTTGAAGCCCTCTGAGGTCTTTTAGTACTTCGTCCTTCCAGCGGTATCTCGGGCGTCCAACTAAAAAGCATTTTATTTAAACATAAATATTTGTTCACAGGAATACAACACAGATACGACGGTGCGTTTCCTGGTGACATTGTTGCCGGGCAAGTTGGCCGAAGTGGAGGCTGAGGGGGTGCACAAAGTGTTCAAACTACAAACCACTATCTCCATGACGTGCATGAACGCGTTCGACCATAACAACTGCTTGAAGAAGTAAGTACATATATATTGAATTAGTTTAATTTTCAAGAAGTTTTCTTATTATATTAAAACGCTAGTTAATAGTTTTGAACATTAAAAAAGTTTTTGGTCCTCTATAAAAAAATATTTAGTGTGTTTTAAATCCCAACTTAGTAGCAATAAAGAATTATCTTTAAAATTTTTAGTACCTTATTAAATAATAAATCATTTATTGTAAAAATAACTCAAAGACCTTCTAAAACTCTAAAAATAGGATTTCAAGAAACATCCACTTCTACTTATTTGGTTTGAAATTCCACATGCGGTAAACTTTTTGTTTGTTCCCTAATGAAAAATAAAAATTTTTAACTAAATTTCTATACAATTATAAACCCAATTTTACTAAAATTCTAGATACGAGAAAGTAGAGGAGATCCTCCGCGAGTTCTACGACCTACGGCTCCGATACTACGCGAAACGTAAGGAGTTCCTTGAAGGACAACTACAAGCCGAAGCGGACAAGCTCAGCAACCAGGCGCGGTTCATCCTCGAGAAGTGCGACAAAGGGTTGGTCGTCGAGAACAAGAAGAGGAAGGCTATGGTCGAAGAACTTATTAAGAGAGGTAACGACGTTTTTTAGAAATTTGTATTTAGTTCTGATAAGGGTTGTAGTGTGTGAATTCGCCGCTAGAGGCGCTAGTGTAGCGTGAGGTCTTTGAGAAGTCATTTGCCAGTGTTTATGGGCTGTACGGTTTTATTTGTTTCTAGACTACTTCTGATGTGTGATATATTTAATTTAAAACATTATTTTAATTATAATTAACGCTGATAACTACTGCTTTATCTTTCGGAAACTTGTTTTCTCCTTTTTTGTAACAGAAGGGGATTGTTTAATTGAAAATTTTGTTTTAACGCTAGAATTAAAATTAAACCTTGAAAGCAATATATTTAGTTCAAATCAGGACCTCTATCGCCTGTGGCGTGAACTGGTGAGCATAATAACCTTAGCTTCATTACTGCACTGTTAATATAAAATTGTCGGCAACATTTTTGTTTAAATGTATGATACAATTGAAATGAACTATATTAAATTAAAAATGTCATTAGCAATCTATGGGGTAGGGCAAAAACACTGAATCAATACCACTGTTTTTTACATACATAAGTTCCTCAACTTTAAAACACATAATACATTTTTTTAATAAGACATCACTAATAATTCCATCATTTCCACCATACAGGCTACGCGGCCGACCCCATAGCGGAGTGGAAGAAGCGCGCCAGCAAGATGCAGGGCCTCGCCGCGCTCGACGAGGACGAGGCGCAGGAGTCTGAAGATGAACCGGAACCTGAGGAGACGAAGGGCAAGCCGGTGGATCCAGGTCAGGGGGATTTATATTACAACACCGAAAATGAGATATTTTACAACTTTTCAGATAATTTAAATTAAATATTATTAATTCTTTTTTTTTATTTTAAGAAAAATTAACAAACTGATGCACTGAAAACTTCATTGTTTTCACTTTTAATAAAAATAAAACGTTTTAATTTTTTTTTGATTATTGTAGTTTACTTACGGCCGTTTTCAATATTCTATCTATCCCTTGTTTTGCTACAAAAGTCAGGCAAATTGCACTTACTTTTATTTCAATATGCTGTCGACGAGCTTTTGTTATGACTTTTGACAATCAAATGTCTCAATTTGATATTATAATCTATCCATAATCTTTGATATGTTATTGAAAACGGCCGTTAGTTTAGTCTACTTTTTACCGTGGTTTCACCCGTGTATACCTCCGTTGCGAGCGATTCTATGTCCTTAATTGGGTTTCAAACAATCTGTACAAAGTTTCATCTAAATCGGTTCAGTGCTTGGAGGAGAGACACAATGAATGATGAATTTTTATAAGTCATGTACCATTAAAAATGTCTAAAAAATCCTGTCGAAATTTACATGACTATTTTTGGCATGTGATGTTATGTCAAACGCATAGTTTAATAAGAGAAACATGATTGTATATTGTGTCCATGTTATAATGTATGTTTGTTCTATTGATCGTGATTACCCATATTATGTTCTTATTAAGTAAGGCGTCAAATCAGCATCGTACCAATCGGATTCTTTATTTTTCTAGAAAATGTAGTGTGTACAATGTGGATCAATGAATGCTTTTGAGTAACATGCTGTAAAAAGAATGTTACGATTTTAAATAAAATACTTTTTAAAGGATTTTAAACGCGGTTTATTATACATTATTTTACTATTAATTATATTTAATTATAGTTAATTTATATAAAATGGAAAGTACTCGCATTAAAACAAACACAAGATTATACTATGTTACGATTCCTAAAATGCCATGCGAGTTTTATTGTCACATATTGAATGCAATGATTAACTCTTATTGTTCTCAGAGAAAGCGTTCCAGCAGCTGAAAGAGGTGAAGAAGTTCAACTACCTGCTGGGCATGTCCATGTGGATGCTGACCAAAGAGAAGAAGGACGAGCTGCTCAAGCAGCGCGACCAGAAGCTCGTGGAGCTGGACGCGCTCAAGTTTGTGGATTTTTATTCTATTTTCTAGCTGATACATTAGCTAAAACGACGACCCGATTGGCGCAGTGGTTCAGCAGCGGTCTATTGCGTCGGAGGGTGTGGGTTCGATCCCCGCGAGCAGAAAATTATGATGTGATGAACATTGTAATTTTCTACTGTCTGGGTGTCAATTTATCTATAGTATGTATGTGTTTACAAAAAAAAAGTATGTTAAAGTATGTCTATCAGTTATTTAGTTTCCATAGTACAAGCTTTGCTTAGTTTGGGACTAGATGGCGTTGTGTTAAATGTCCAGGAATATTTATTTATTTATTTATTTATAACTAGCTTTCCGCCCGCGGCTTCGCACGCGTGGGCTACTAATTTCTGTATTTTGTAGAGGCGCACAACAAAAGTGTAAAATAATTATGGTCGCATAACCGCTGATATATACGCATGTCTATAGTTTTTTTTTTATAATTTTCTATAGAAATAGGTTTGACCAAAATCTGACAGTACGCGCGCCTAAAATTTTAGCCCACGCGAACGAAGCCACGGGCGGAGAATTAGTTATTTTTTGAGGGTTTTTAAGAATTCATTAAGCGTTTTTATCGTCTTAATTGGGGACATGCCTTTTTATACTCTTAACGTATACGTTAAAGTATAAAAAGGTATGCCCGCAATCAACCAAAATCTCATATTGTCACGTGGTATTACACATTTAGGACTTTAGAAGCGTATATCTCAAAAAATATTTACTTTAGCAAAAAGCGCATTTAGAAACCTCGATATCATTTTTAAAGACCTTTTCAATGACACCTCACTCAATGATGTATTCGGGAATTTAATTTTTTACCCTCCGTTTACATGTATGGAGAACCACCCCAAAAATATTTTTTTTTAAATAAAATGTAGCCTATAAGTTGAACCTAATATTGGTCTATCAGCATGTGAAATTTTATCAAAATCTACCCAGTAGTTATTACGTGATTGACGAACATACAAACAGATAAACAGACAAACAGACAAACAGACAAACAGATAAACAGACAAACAGACAAACAGAAAAAAAAATTCTAAGAATGGTTTTGGTATCTGTGGAACATACATATCACATACCAATCACTCTTTTTGAAAAATATTCAATGTACAGAAATGGTTCGGTTACTCTTTTATTATATGTATAGATAAAATGTGTGAATGCGTGTGAACATGTGAGGTGATTACGCCATTGCAAGTTTTTAAAAAAGCCTGACAATACTAATATTATAAAGGGGAAAAAATTCGTTTGTTTGTTTGTATTGAATAGGCTCCAAAACTACTGGACTAATTTGGGTGGAAGTTTGTACAGATGCTTTTGATGACTCATGTATGTGTGTTTTTTAGTCATAAAATATGCCTTAGTCGAATAAACATACTCTTTCTTATTTTCTTCTTATTTATTTATTTATTTATTCTATACACCAAAAGATTTACGAATTGATAAAAATATTAAATAAAATAATATGTGTTACATTATCAATTAATTTGTATGCCAATTACAAGTATATACAATTGTAAAATATAAGCTTACTTTAGTAATAATGGACATATACACAAAACTTGACACACAATTTTGTACATTGACATTACATTCTTTACCTATCCTTATTTACTTTAAAAAGGTATATAATATTCCCTCAGAATTATAGCAACTATAATGCCATGTAAAGTATTCATCCACCTAAGTTCTCTAAATGTTAAAAATACCATTTGGATGTTGCGAGTAACAAAAAAAGATACTATTTAAAATAGTTGTAATAATCTTTAACTTTAGAAATTATTGGTAGAACCATTCCAAGGCATAACCATCAGTTTATAGTCATTAAATGTTAGTCAAAATTTTCATGTAACCTTATAACTTGAAAAGTACTAATGTTTTGAATACTTTAATATATAGAAAGAAAACACCAGCACTGTTATGGCGTGATGATTTGGACACGTTCCTCGTACGACTGGATGATTTGGAAGAGAAGGAGAGACAAGAAGAGGCCGCTACCAACAGGAAGACATCCAAGGCTCAGGTAAATAATTTATCTACATTAATATTATAAAGGGGAAAACTTTGTTTGTCTGTTTGGTTGTAATGAATATGCTCAAAAACGACTAAAAATTCTTTCGCCATTCAGAAGCTACATTTTCCATGAGTAACATAGGCTATATTGTATATAACATTATACTACGGGTGCGAAGCCGCGTGGATCAGCTAGTAGTATAATATACAATTTCACTGTGAACTGATTGCTTTTTTCACAAAATTATTGACTAGTTTTAAGAAACTGTAAATGAAATGTGATGAGATATTTGATGTTTTCCAATAGTCTCGTGTAGTAAGTTATGCATATCACTGAAGACTAATGAGTTTATTTATAAGAAAAAGAAAAGCAAAAAGTAATTTAATATGATTTAAGTGTTCCTCATAAAATTATTCTTTTCTTGATGTACTGTCTTTTATTTATTTTACATGCTTATCTAGATGGATAGGATAAAGGTAATTATAAAGTTTGGTGTTGTAATATGTCACTAAAGTGTCTATTTTAAGCTTTTAAATGTTATTGCCACACTTTTGTTGTGAAAAGTAAATGTCTTCTAACACAAGTAAATTTTATCACTAAGGTGAAGGCACTTTCCTCTAAATTATTAAAAACTTGTTAAGAGAGCATTAAACAAACTTTGTTATATTTTGGTGTGTAAAAGTTTATTTCACAATATTTACATAACGATAAAATTCCAGGCAGCAAATAAGAAGAACCGCAAGTCGTTGATGGAGATTATTCCATCACAAGACGGCAGGAGAGTTGAGCCTAAGATCTCTGAAGATATCATCAAGAGGATTCAAGCGGCTGAGAAAGCTAAGATTAAGAAGGAAGTCAAGAAAGAGTATGATCCTGTGAGTATTCATAAAATATTATTTTGATCTGAGTTCATTCTGAAAAATTAGCAAATTTTGTACATGATAGTAATTTTCTTTTTTAAATTATGACTAATCTACTTAATATCACTTGTAGGAGAAAAAAAGATGATAATACATTTATTTTACTCTCCTAGATCTTGAATTATTGCTTGTATATATAAAAGGTTAAGATGTATTTTAAATTTTTTTTCTTTTGGGAAAAATTTCATTATTTTTTATAATAAAACGCATGAATAAATCAAATATGAATGAATGAATTAGTTGGAATTATTAATGTATAAATAAGTTTTAAAATGTCTCTTATAATTGTTTTAGGGGTGTTATTGGGAAACCGTTCCTCCAAAATTAATAATTAAATAAATTTAAAAATTCGTCATATTATGCAGAGATAATTTTGTAATACTATAAGAGACACAACAAATAATTTTTGTATTTCAGGATGATCCTACCGGTATCAGTCCCGCGAGCCAAGAGAAGAAGCCAAAGGCGCGGGTGAAGAAGGAGAAAGTGGAGAAAGAGAAGGTGGACAAGGGGGAGAAGGGAGACAAGGACGGGCTGAAGCAGACCAAACTCACCTTCAAGAAGGAGCCCAAGAAGGTTGGTGAACTATTTATGTTTTGGATATATAAATATAATTATGTGTAATGTAATTTGTATTTATGCATATACATGTTTTTTGTGTCTTGGTAAGATAAAGATTAAAACTACAAGATCAATTTTAGTATTTCTTTTTATGGTTAAAGGTTGTCAGCAGATAATTGTTGTAATCCTTTTTGGTACATCTCTCATCTTTCATCTACGTATCGCAGACGTAGCTTGTCGTTAATAAATAATGTACAATATAGATAAAACATTTTCTATTGTAACATTCTGCAAAAAGACATCGACGTATGTTTCCTTTAGTATACAATATGAATTATGAGACTTAATTTATATAAATAAATAAAATAAATAAATATTCCTGGACATTTAACAAAACGCCATCTAGTCCCAAACTAAGCAAAGCTTGTACTATGGGTACTAGATAACTGATAGACATACTTAAACATACTTTGTTTTTTTTGTAAATACATACATACTATAGATAAATTAACAGCCAGACAGTAGAAAATTACAATGTTCATCACATCATAATTTTCTACTCGTGGGGATCGAACCCACACCCTTCGGCGCAACAGACCATTGCTGAACCACTGCGCCAACCGGGTCGTCGCGATATAGCTTATCTTTTTAAAATGCTAATATGCCAATCGTTCGAGATTTGAATATACAAATCATCTGATACATTGTAATGGTGTCGATTCACAGAAGAAGATGACGTTCAGCGGCAGTGATTCGGACGAGGCTTCGGGCTCCGACATAGAGGCCGCTACCGACGCGCCCGCGCCACGACCACGCACTGCCGCACGACGAGCCGCTACTAAGGTACATTACTTTTATATTTACACTAATATTATGTATATCTATTAATGTATTGTATATGTATCTGTACTATTCTATATATCTATTTATGCTTCTTTCATATGTTTACACTTTGACCTGCCTCTTACGATACCTTTTCCTATACCTGGAAGAGATCACTCCTGAGTGATAAGGACGCCCTCTGTTTCTTCTATATCTTTTTCTCTCTTGTAAAATTTACCCTCATTATGTCAACATGAAAAGTGTAAATAAATAAATAAAATAAATAAATATTATGAAGAGGAAAACTTTGAAAGAAAGAAAGAAAGAAAAAAGTTTTATTTGTCCCATAAACAAACCGTACCTTATAGGATAACAATTAAAACTAAGACTAAATTGGTGCTGTACGGTATTGTCACGGGCCCAAACTAGGTCGTCACTCAGCATGTGCTGTAATGCCCTGGGGCTTTGTTTGGTTGTAATGAATAGGCTCAAAAACTATTGGATCGTTTTTAAAAATTCTTTCAACTTTCGAAAGATTAATTATCCACGAGTAACATAGGTTATATATAAAGTCATGCTACGGGAGCGTAGCTGCGCGAATCAGGTTGTATTTAAATAAAATAACTCGATGGAAGAAGATGACATTCAACGGTAGTAGTTCAGATGTAGTTTGCAGTAGTTGATCCTGTGGGTGTCGTGAGAGGCGACAGAGGGTAGTTTCACTACACATAACATTTTCAACAATACAAGAGTGTAATTACTATCCCCCTAGAGAATTACATTGGATGAACTATGGCTGTAACATAGTAAATAGTTTTCAGATCTTTTTTGGCTAGGGTTTGATATTGTGTCAAATCAAGACAACAAAGTTAACCTTGACCATAATAAATAGCAAGGGTAAAGTGAATCGATAAATTAAGCTGTGAGCTAGAACAAAAAATTCTAGAACATATTTTTTTTATAGTTTTTAATTTTGGACAGACATTAGCCACATTGTAACATATGTATTTTTTATTGACATTCGACATCTTATGAATACTTATATCTTACCATCAGGTCCAAAAATACAAGGACGGCTCGGACGAATCGGCGTCCGACTCGGAACCGGAGCTGCTCGACAACAAGCTGGAGTCCGACACAGAAGCGCCGCAGCGAGCCATGTCGCTGAGTGACGACGACGACTTTAACGTGAAGAAGCACGCCAACAAAAAGCCCGCCGAGATGGACTCGGGTACGTACTATAGAATCAACTAGCGACCCGCCCCGGCTTCGCACGGGTTTAATGGATGATATTATACATAAAAACCTTCCTCATGAGTTACTCTATCTATTAAAAAAAAACCGCATCAAAATCCGTTGCGAAGTTTTAAAGATTTGAGCGTTCATAGGGACATACAACATGACACATGACAGAAAAAGCGACTTTGTTTTATACTATGTAGTGATGTTTTAAGTATTGAATTAAAGACTACACTATTTCCACTATTTAGTACTATAGATTTGTCCAAACCTATTTGAAAAAAGAACTCAACCCTTGCTGACACTAGGTCTAACAAACAAACATTGATTCATATAATTGATAGATTGTAGTGACTTCTTGGTGGAAATGCATTTTAAGTATTGAATTAAAGATTTTACACTATTTCCACTATTTATTTAAAAAAATTATTTAATTACCGGTTACGAAAATTCATCATCGGGTAGTCTCGAAACCGGTTGTAATTAAATGAAGTGTTAAAATAGATCGTGGAAATAGTGTAAAAAAGTCTTTAATTCTTTGACCAATTACAATTTAACAAACATTTTTTTTTCAGACTGTCTCTTCGACTCGTTAATAGAAGAAACTAAAAAGGAAGAAGCGAGCAAGAACACCAGCTCAGATCGTCCCACGGTACTCTCCAGTGATGGAGAGGCTCCGTCCCCCAAGAAACCTGCCAAGAGGAAACTCATGAACGTGAAGGAACCAGCCAAGAAGAAGGCCAAAGCCGCTGTGAGCTTGGACAGCGATGATGATAGCATATTTGATACTAAGAAGGTTAGTTTTTTTTTTATTTTTTTTTTTTTATGTTATAGTTTTTTTGTATCATGTTAATTCCTCCAATGAAAATGGAAGATCCTCGACTGATCTGCCGTTAGGCTTCGAGGATTAATGTTTGGAAGTATCATATATGCCTAGCGGAAACATTTCAACATCGCGATTTAGAAATGGTGACGTCATCGTAACGCCACAGATTTAAATGTCTCGCCGTAACCACTAAACCCATAGGATATCTTCACTAATATTATAGAGGAAAACTTTGTTTGTTTGTAATGAATAGGCTCAAAAACTACTGGACCGATTTAAAATTCCTTCACCATTCAAAAGTTCAACATAGGCTATGTATATAACATTATGGTGTAAACTTAAAAAATGACTATTCATAAGTATTTTGTAAAAAGTATACATGAATAAATATATTTTCTATTCTATTCTATACTATGCTATTAACGAAGCGTCGTGGATCAGATAGTCTCTAACGGCCGTTTTCAATATTCTATCTATCCCTTGTTTCGCTTACTAACGTCTGACAAATCTATCTATTTGCACTTACTTTGATTTCAATATCCTAACGACGGATACATTCGTTATGACTTTTGTCTATCTATTGTCATATAATTTGACATAACAATCTATCCATAATCTTTGATACATTATTGAAAATGGCCGTAAAAATTCAAATATTAATTCAGCAGGAGAAAAAGAAGCCGCCCGCGAAGAAACAAACGAAGAAGGCTAAAAAGAAGGACAGCGACAGCGAAGACGAGGATATGGAGATATCGGGCAGCCCCACACCGCCCGCACGCAACAACGCGCGCGCGCGGCCCAAGCAGAAGTACCACTTTAGCGACGGATCCGACAGCGAGTAGACGTGTGAGGCTATATTGTAGTCTATATTATAGTCTATATCTGTATACGAGATACGACTGCCTCTTTGGTCTAGTGGTTGGATTTTTGATCGAGGGGTCTCGGGTTCGATTCCTGGGTGGGGCCTAAAAAAAATGTTATTGTGATTTTTAAAAGAAATTTCATTTCCAAGAAATTTCAGTAACAGCCCTGAGTGTGGAAGTTGGCGGTGTTGGAACACCCCCAATTTTATGTGTGAACGAATTCATTCGAAAATGAACGAAAATTTTTCAAAATTTTAACTGCTGTGACAAACACTTTTATTTGTTAAACTGTTTAATTAAAATAATGTACAGAAAACAAGAAGTAAAGAAACAATAGGTAAAAATATTAACAAACAACGAAATACTAATGCGCGCGTACGGACGTAAGAGTGTCTATCTTCCACGACGTTTCTCGAAAGACGACGCTTCTCGCGTCGTTTTTTGGCGCGCTATAACCAAAACCGCACACAATACATCACATTACAAATTATGAATTCTTATTAATTTTGACCAATAATAACATTTAATTCTATTTTTCATGTAAAAAAATAACATTTCATACTAAGTATCATCCTGGACGTATCATTAAAATAGGTCCCAAATTGATTTCAAATTGCAATATTTTTTTTACTATAGGGAAAATCCATAAGTTTTATACCATTTTGAAATTGGTATTAAATACAGAAGTTTTTAAGTTCACTGACCGTCTTAGTGTAGTACATTTTTTTTAAACCACAGACTATCAAATTTTACCTCAAAATTTTACTCTATACTAAATTTGAAATAAATATTTTTTTTCTTCCGTTGTCTGATATTTCTATTAATATCTAATGCATGTATCCAAGAAAGCAACTCATAAAGAAAACTTAGGAAAAAAAATATGAAAAACAAATAAGAATTACGGCCACAGTAATATAAAACATTGGGCGAGGTCAACATTTTTGAAAAAACTACAAAATCCTCAATATCTCAAAAACAGTCATATTTTCGTATGACCTATATTGGGTTTTTTTGATAGATTATTAGCTCAGCTATCATCCCCCAAGAGATGCTTCACTCATTACGGGACACCCTGTATAATAAGTATATTATATAGGTAGTATAACCTGCCTATGTTAAAGTTATATTTCTAACTAGCAAATTTTCTGTTTCAGAAGCAGCTGTACGTTTAAGATACAGTATTTGTAAATATAGAAACGTGAGAAAAAGATGAATGAGTATTACGAGTTGAATGTTTGCAACTTTTCTACGGAATTTTGAATCTTGACATTATTTCATAATTCGTCATTATTTCCTTTTATTTTAAATAAGACATGTTTTAATATAGACGTCAGTTCGTAGGAACTAATCTGATAGATTAACAAATTCGTTTTGTTTCGATTGTAAATAATTAATTAATTCTTTATTTAATTTTCATTGTCTTGGTATTTTTTTCTGTCTCTTCTTAATTTATAACTTTAATTTCTTATGTAATTTTTTCGTAGTTTCAATATAAATCGACATGATTTTTCGTATTAGAATAATATTAAATATTAATTAGTACAATTTTTGATTGATATATTTTTGTAGACGAATTCGTATGTTCTGTGAGCATTCCGTGTTTTTCAAATGAAAATAAAATATATTTTGTTGTGTCAATTAATTGAATTGCTGTTGAATATGGAATTAATGTTTAAATGATATTTTTTAAAACGAGACCGTTTTTAAGTAATACATTTTTGTAAATAAATAATTTTATACGTACCCAAGTGTTTTTATTTAAAATTCCATTTTGATATTGGTATATTTTTATAAATATGGTGATACTTTTGAAATTACTCTTTTAATTGATCTCCGCTTTGGACACAATGTGAAGATATTTAAAATATTGTCGGAAATATTTTGTGAATTCATGTTTTAACAAGTTCTAAATGTCATCTTTCTATGCAAATGTCAATTGTTAGTTGTCAGCTGTCATCAAAGTCCTATAAAAGAGTAAGCGCGTTCAGTATCTGGGCGCATTGGTACCGATTGCGCCTGGTGCTCGAACGTCTTATTGACGTCACGACCCAACTACCCTCACTTTGCTAATAGTCTTTATGACTGGCTGTGATTTGTTGTTAACTGACTAGTTCTATAATTGGCCAGTTGTGTAGAATCACAGTACATTTCTATTACATTCGACATAATTATACAAAGCCCCTCTATTAGTTTCTTACAATATATTATGAGTAATAATGAGGATACAATCTTTATTTATTTATTTGTTTTGAACAGGATGTTACTGCAGTTCATAAACAACCACTATACAGCTGTAGAAATGTGTAAGGGTGTTATGAGTTTACCTACTCATACAAAAATCGATAGTTTTCACAAATGAATCTAAATTTCTAGCAAAACATAATTTTGATATTTTTAATGACAAGTATAGAGATACTTTTATAAATTAGAAATTTTTAGAAAGTATAGTCTGGCTGTGTGACTGCGTAGCTAGTATTCAACGCGCGCATGGGATTTCCTTTGTTTAGGATATGATCGGTATAACGGAATATTTAGAGTAAGGTGGAATAAAAATCAATCCTTTGTACAAATAAATTTATTAGAAACATTTAATATAATGGTTTAATTATATGCATAATCTATGTTATATTACGCCAAAATTATTGTCAATATTATTTAACGTCTATGAATTTATAAATAATATTAATATGGCATTTCGATATCTTAGTATTATTATTTACATTTATATTTCAATTACACTGTATATCATATAATTACAACATTGTTATGATAATTTTGTAACATTATCAATTAAAAAATATCGTTCATAAATCTATGTAAAATGTAAAGCTGTTTACACTTTCTGTTAACACAGATAAAAAATTACGCACCATAGTTGATAGTTGACACTTGAAAGTCCGTTCGGATACTAGTACCTACTTAATTTGCTTTCTCTATCGGAGTATCCTTTCGCGCTTTCACGATCGGAATATTTTCCGTTATATTTATTGTATCTATCACTGGCTACACTGTGTCCGTTTTGTCTGTACGGCTTTTCGCTAGCACTGTAATGTATTTCTGAGGGTCCGATGGTTTTGGACCAGTGGTGTGTCCAGTAGAAGTCGTCCGGATATCGGGGATACGGGTTTTCTCGACACAGAACCACGCAGTATATGAGGCTGCCGACAAGAGTGATGAAACCGAATATAAGGAAGATTATACCCAAGATCCTGAAACAAATTATATTATTTTTATAAGATATCGTAGGTAAAAGTATGTAAACTAAGTAAAAGTAATAAAAAATGTAAACATCGGGTGATATCACACAATCGCAGTTCACCTCCTACAATTATTATAATACTTAGATTTTTCAGATTTGTTAATAGACAAATCTGAAAATCCAAATTATTATGTATATTTATTATTTATAGTTTATTGTAAAATAAACGATAAATAATAGATACCTTTAACTGATTCAAGATGTGAGTTGAACTTTTCAATATTAAAGAAAGTTTGAATCAATGATTTGTATTAAATAAGGTCAAATAATTTATCTCGATTACTAAAATTCACATCGTCATTTCGCCACTACATAGTACAAATAACCTTCACTATTCTCAGAACGATTACATTAAAATCTGAAGTACAAAAATTGTACTGAATAGGAATAACTGTCTGTCATTCGTTAGTAAATCGATTTTTAATGTTCTCAAAATTCTTTAGAATAAAGGTTAGGATCTACTGAGATGATTTTGTGTAGCGTGAGAAAGTGCGACAGGCTGATTTCGTTTAGTGAAATGCTATTGTCGACTCCGATTGGTTATGGTTTAAATTTTAATTTAACGGATGGAATGATGAATGATATATTCGAAATTCGAATGACTACTGGATGCCAAATGGTTTTTGGTATTATCAAAACTAGGGTAAATGTGAATGTTAATAAGGAATGAGTTTAGACCGTGTTAACTTTAAAAATCATATGATGGCTCACGTTAAATAATTACACGTAGTTGAATATTAAAACTATCTTTTTTGAATTACAGATTTCAATCAAACGTATAATTTCAATCAATATATATGTATATAATGTATAGTAGTAATAATGGTAGTGTATAATGGTGAGCGAATAAAAATAACAACTTTGATAGGTACCAATAACAATGTAAATGACTTCACACAATTTGTATTTGAAGTATGTCAATACAAAATATGTTATTTAACTTTCTGTTCAAATAAAGCTATTTCATGTTATCCTCACCAAACAAACAACGGCTCGTAGAACTGCAGCACGATGACGAAGCCCAGCGTGACGAGGATGAGGCCCAGGTTCAGCAGCAGCATGAAGTATGTCAGTACAACAAAAGGTGCTCACCAAACAAACAGCGGCTCGTAGAACTGCAGCACGATGACGAAGCCCAGCGTGACGAGGATGAGGCCCAGGTTCAGCAGCAGCATGAGGCAGCACATGCCCTTCACGTTGGGGCAGAACGGGTTGGGCGCGGCCATGGCGTCTACTTTTACTCCTGCCTGTAATATAACATTGTTGCATTTTGATACATACAATACTAGCTGTCACCCGTATATCTCCCATTCCCGTGGGATTTAGGGGATAAAAGTTATCCTATGTCCTTTCTTGTGTTATAAAATTTCATCTAAATCGGTTTAGTGGTTTAGGGGTGAAGATGAAACGGACACACAGACAGAGTAACTGCCACGCGGTTTTACCCGCATATATATCCCGTTCCCGTGGAATTTACGGGATGAAAAATATCAAGACAAACAATCTCTCAAACAATCTCTGTACTGAATTTAATCCAAATCGGTTCATTGGTTTAGGCGTGAAGAAGAGACTGACAGACAGAGTTTCTGTCGTATTTATAATATTAGTAAGGAAGTAAGAATAATAAACAAGTTTTGCACCAGGTTTCAAATACATATCTACAGTACAAGTATTGTAGACAAGAGAACTAAATACTTACTTTTCTCGAGACTTTGGAGCGATGTGTAGATGCGACAGAGGGCGCCACTGCGCTCCGGTAGGAATACACGCTACGCGGCGCTCGGGACTGACGGCTGAAAATAAATAAATTTAAAGCTTACTTTGAAGAATTTTAGTTGGTTAATATGATAGTGTGACTTCAGATGAAAAAAAATATAGCAAGCGTATGTGATTTTTTACTTTCTTTATTGCAGTGCTAAACTATCAGTAGTCTAACACCCATATTCTAATACGACTTCACTCAACCTCTGTCAACGAAAATTTACATTCGGAGTCGGAAAAAAACTACAAACTCACGTTTACTCACGTTAAGAAAATTTTGCAGACGAAAATTTTAACACCTCCATCCGTTACTTCGATCTTTATATTCAAATATTATATTATTTTTGTGTTATTTCAATCATGAACATTCGATTGAAATTCGTCATACGTCATATTTGAAGTAACCTGAGTGGAAGTAAAATTAAGGTAACTTCTTAGAATACGGGTGTAAGTATTTGGGCAGCTTTCAAGTGTTTTTTCAAGTTTTCATCCTTTCATCTTTCATCTGTTTCAACTCTTTTTTGTTGTTGTTGTTTAACGTAAATTGTCCCAATACCTCTCAAAACAATTACATGTCTAAAGTATGAGATTAATAAATGTAGAGCAGGAATGATAATGCTACTTTTCCTACCAATATTATAAATGCGAAAGTTTGTGAGGATGTATGTATGTTAAAACTACTGAACCACTTATGATGAAACTTGGTATAGGTGAGTGTTTAAAATATATAGGCTACTTTTTATCCCGGAGTTGACACGGGATCAGTTAATATACATATGTACGCGAAGCCGCGGGTACGGCTAGTATACATATTTTTCATTTACAATAACTTGACAGTTGGCATTTTGTAGGTGGAAATGGTCATTTAAAAAGTAACAAAATATGATTCCGATTAATTTCATCTATCCCAGCAGACAAACCAAAACATTAATAAACTACAAATGCGATCAAAACTCGAGATTTACGTTACTACAATATCGAATCGAAATTGTATTACACCCGTAAACCTATAAAATATAACGAAGATTAAATTGAGCAAGTGCAATTCAATATCGATGTAATGATCGAGTCACGACTGAAATCGATTTGTACTGGGCAAGGTCAAGTCGAGATGTCACGGAATCGATTCATTACATAATACCGGTGGGCAGGTGTCAAACTGACCTACAAAGGTGACATAAGTACACAGCATGTTTTGTTATTTGTGTATACCAAGGTTTCTTTTCATTGAAAATAAATAGTGAATTTCCTGTGTCGTGATGTAGTGATTCAGGAATTGAAATGATGTAACGCATTTTAACTATTTTTATTGAAATCGGATATTCGTGATTGCAATAAATATAAACATATGGATATGAACAAGGATTAAATTAAAAATAATTTTACCAAAATAAACGGTTATAGAAATTTGATCGTGAAGTTACACCCGTATTCTAAGAAATTACCTTAATTTTACCTCCACTCAGGTTACGTCAAATGACGCATTTCAATCGAAATTCATATTTCATAACATAAAAATATAATATTTTTAATAAATAGATCGCACGAATGGAAGTGTTAAATTTCCTTCTCCGAAATTTTCATAACGTTAGTGGACGTGAGTTAGTAGAGTTCCGACTCAGAATGTAAATTTTCGTTGACAGGGGTTGAGTGAAATCGAGGAATGCTCGAGGAACGTATTAGAATACTCCTCTTGTTTCCTCTACAGTACCTTTGCAATATTTTTGTTGACGTATAGACCGTTGCCGTGGTATTTCCGGGGTTAAGATTATTCTACGTCCTTCTCCTGGTCCTAAGCTTATTTTCTGCTGAATTGGTCCAACAGATTTCAAGTTATAAGTGTTGTAACAAACCCGCCTCTGTTTTATATAAATAGATATCATAGGATAGAAAGACTGAAACACTATAAGGGAACCTTATGCTAAAGTGTACTAATGAAAGTTAGGGAGTAACTTATGTACTCGCACCCTTATAATCAGCATTAGGTTGTGCTAAGACTAGAAGACATATCCACTCTTTCAATAGTACTTTATAGTAGTGTAAAGCGATATATTTTTAAAAAACTTCCAAACTAAAACAACCAACAAATCCTTTAAATCTTATACAAATCTAGTTAAAACATTAGCTAACTTTACATAAAGTCAAAGTCAAAACGTTTATTTTCCAAATTGGCTTCTTTCGAGGCGCTTTTAGAACGTCATATACATTTACATAATAATATATATTTTTTATTTACCACCGATTCGGAAGGCTGTCTCTACCGAGAAGAACCGGCAAGAAACTCGAGTAGTTGTTCTTTTCAATAACTTTGATACAATGTGGTATTGTTTACAATCATTTGAATTAACGGAGGATCCAAGCAACTGTCCTATTAAATGGAGAATAGACTGTTTCTTCTGGACACTAATGTTAGCAATTGGAACACGGTCAGGCTGTGTATAACGGGGTTTATCTCCCGCTAGCTGTGTGCACTCCGCCTAATTCAGACAAGCAACGTGTTCAATTATTTGATTCGTCCTCTTAACGCAGAGACGGGCGGTTTTAGAGCGTTTTTTTATTAATTGATTTGTTGCGTCCAACAGAACAACTGTGATATTTCCTCGAAAGAGTTCATAAACGGCGGTGATTACCTTACATGTAAAATTACGTAGCTCACTTTCTATTATTGGTATCAAAAGATAAATAGGTTTAAGCCTATGCAGAGCAAAAATACCGATAAAACATTTTCTATTATTATTACTAAATATGAGTTTTTCTACCGCATATATAAAGCAAGAGTGTGCATTCATGAGCTGTTCGTATTCTAGGCATCACTTTCAAACAAGGCGTTTGAACATTCATTTCTGTATGTAAAGCAAAACCGTATAAACGGCGAGATTGCAGAATTACCATGAGTGCAATCATGAGTCATGCGTGTTTATT
>LQNK01002909.1:44453-57447 GCA_001586405.1 Phoebis sennae | reverse complement strand
GCCAGCTCAGAAGATGACCGGCGCTCCTGTACCGGTTACACATTCTTGTTTCAGGGAGGAAAAATCAGTTGGAATTCAAGGCGTCAGCCTACTGTTACCTTATCTACAACAGAGGCTGAATATATGTCTTTGTCATCGTGTGTACAAGAGGCATTGTGGTTAAAGCAATTTCAAGAAAATTTCTGCCCTTGTGTGAAAGGTGAGGCCATGATAATTTACAGCGATAATCAAAGTTCTATAAAACTTTCAGGTTCTGATAATTACCACTCCAGGACGAAGCATTTAGATGTGAGGCACCATTTTGTTCGTGATAAAGTACTTGATGGAGCAATTGATGTGCGCTACATACAAACTGATATGATGGTCGCTGATGCCCTCACTAAAGCAACTTCGCACTCTAAATTGGTTTACTGTTCATCGAAGATGGGGTTGTGTTTAAGGGAGGATGTTGAAAATATAAACACAACAGACTAAATAAATATTCATAATCTGTGGCACTAGTGCCTAATTTGTAAGCTACTTTTTAAGCTGCCATTTTGTTCTGTTCCTTTGGTCACGCAATATACGCTAATTGATTATATTCTATTTTCCGTGTTTCACTGAGTTTCCCACATTTATGTATTTGATTTATTTTTCTTGTGTACAATAAAGTATTTTTTATTATTATTATCAAACATATATTTTGTCTCATAAACATCACTTTAAGGATACGTTTTAGTCTTTTATACTGAAGAATGGAGATCTTGTGTTCTATAGTACAGATATTGAGTTGCCTAGTTTAGGCAGTCTCACAGTTTAGTTGGGGAGTCAAAAGGTTATTTTGTATGCCTTTTTTACAAAATTGCTTGTTCTTATATTTTTTTATGTCTTCTAGTCATTCGATAAAAAGTAATAAGTTTAAGAAAGCTGAAAAATACAATTATTTTTAAAAACTTTGCTCTGCCGGATTCCTTCGGCAGAGCAAAGTTTAGTTTATTTTTTTTTTAATCTATATTTTTAACGGGGTTTTTATCCTCTTGGATACGTCAACCCCATCGTACCTTATACAGTATTAAACTAATTATTAACACCTTAAAGGAAATCAAGTTTAGTTTAGTTTTAAAAGATATTATTTTAAGTACTTGTTTGAGCTTAAAACAAACCAATGAGAATTCAAAGATAATTATTGTTGACACGAGGTTTTATACATGCATTTGCTATCGTTTCATCATTAACTGATGGTTTCTTAAGAATATGATTATTAAACATTGTTTTATAATAAATAGATGTGACTTTCCAAGCGCTTAACGCTACAAGAGCACAATGAATATAATATTATTATGTGTAATTCTTATCCTAAGTGTATAAAACTTTAAAAATTTAAATGTTTCTATTTATGTGTCTATATACCTAAATATACACCCACGCTACTCTTTTATAATGTTAACATTATTTTTTTCTAATAAACATAATAATACCGTTTTTTCTATACATGAATACTTATTGTCCAATGAAATAAGCCTCTGGGAACCCACACACAATGATTACATTATTCGTTTGATATATTTTTTGTTAACCCGTACAATATAGCAGATCTATGCGGTGACAAAGCCTATAGTGTTTTATCATATTTACTATAATCGGTGTTATATTTGTAATTGATCTTATATACGTACTGTAATAAAATGAAATCAATAAATAAATACATTTATTCAGGCTCCTAAAATACAGCTAATGCATAAGGAGACTAAGATATATTAATATGTGTTACTATTAAAATTGTGGAAAACAAACGTATATTTTATGTCCAAACAAACATTTCACTTTACTATACATATTATTTAAACTGTTACGGTCTTGCTACAAAAAAGTTAAACAACCGTTCAACAGCTGTCTTAAAAACCTTACTACAATATTGTTTAGTGATAGTTTAGAAATAGACCCTGCTTAGGCCCAAAATTAAATTATTAGACAATGTTTTACTAAACAGGTATTAAATCAATGTCTAAATATGTTTTTGTAGTAAGGCTGTTATACTCTATGTAAATATAAGCTCTGTAACTTGACTGTAAATATAGAATGCAATATATTTAAAATGCAAATATTTTAAAACCAACCGTCGTCCAATTATTAATGGTCGTAGGTAAAGAATAATTGTATGTTAAATAACTTTGTATCTTATTTATTGAAGCTTAATAAAATAATCGTGTTCATATTGCTATGTGATTTTTACATGAACTCATGTAAATGATGCTTTCTTATGTAAAATAATTACTAACTTTAATAATAGTTTTAAGGGGAAGTGAGCAGACCTTTTTATTTTGTTTTTGATTGTATGTTTGTACAAAAGTATTTTATTATTATTGTGATATTATCAAATTTAATGTAAACAAATGACAAATAAATGTTATTAATAATTTGTGTATTTTTTTCATTTTCACCTTTTGAGAGAGCCGTAATGGCGTTACCAATCGAATCAAGAAGAATCAATCAAGCCATAATATTCATATAAAGGTACGCTTGATACAATAGTTTATTTTCAAGATGAACTAAAAACTCAATAAGTACACGGTACGGTTAATATTCTACATTAATAAATTTACAGGGTGAACAACGAATTTGTAAAAGACGTACCTAAATTAAGCGACGTTTCTAGCGCTTAACTAGCAGTTCTATAAACTCATTAACGCTCTGTAAAGACAAACCGTTACTAAACAATTGTTTTGAGAACTTAGTTATAAATGCCATCTATCTTAAAATTTCGTAAGCTATATAGTGAAATTCTGCAGTCTCTGCTCGCCAAATAAATCTTGTTGTTTATCTAACTAACTAATTTTGTAGTTATTATTCAGTCACCGAACGAGGCTTCATTATATCTACTACTTTACTCTTTAATTTTAATTCGTGGAGCGTTGTGGGCTGCATCATTGTTGTATTACTTGTAACAAAATTATGCCTGTTTATAATTATGATGTAGCTGTTTGTTTTTGTCCCATTTTTGAAAAATAAGGAATAAAAATTGAAAATAAGATAACAAAACATCCCTGAGAATTGTAGGATATCCGTATGGCAAAAAAGGATCATAGAAAAATTATATTTGATAACTATTATAATTTTGTAGTTATTATTCAGAAATTAAATAATTAAATATGGCAGTGTTACTATAAAAATTAAAGTCAAATTAGATTTTATTCTAATAAAGTTATCATATTTTATGCCACCACAAATAGGTTCCTAGTATCACACATATGATATAAAACGTATATCCTTTCACTTTCCACTCTCCTGTCAAAAATGTCTTTTCAATTACTAACAGTATGTCTTTAAAGGTGCGATATATGTTAGCAATAAATAAACGTCTCAAAGCAAACAATTGGAAATAAAAGTGGAATCAGCACTCCCACGGGTACGTGGGAGTATGACACCTCACACTCTATACAATCACGTTCTTCATGAAATAACTGGGGCGATTCATTTGCGCTATTAGTATTTTATTTGTAGTAGTGTAATAGTAGTTTATTACAGTGCTCTTCATATTTGGATGTTATATGTGGCAAAACAGTATCAGAACCGTTTCTGTAGTTTAATTATTATTACTTTTTGGATGTTTTACAGATTCGGAAACCATGGTTATATTATTTTTCTTGTCCGTATTTGTTTCACGTCAAAACTACAGGAAAGATTTTGATAAAAAATATATACAGATGAAATAATACACATTTTGTTTGAAAAAAAAATGAGGTGGCTTTTCATACATGTCACCAGGGATAAAAAATAAATTCGAGTGTACTTAAATGAGGTATCATTGGATAGTTCTTTAAAACTAGAAAAGGGGTTCTCATCTATTGAGATGATGAGGTTTTTGGAATAAAAAATATAAACAGCCTTCTTCGAAAATCCACAAAGTTTTTAAGTATACGCAAGCGAAGTCACAGGCTTTAAGTTAATTTATATTTTGTATTGTTAACTCTTGGTGGAACTGCATCTTGATTGATTTGTACATTAAAACACTTCACTAGTTCCACATTCGTATATTTTCTACACTATAACAGACAATTATAATTGTTTGTTAAATTACCGAAGATGGTGTTCAAAACCGGTCTAATTTGTAATAAATAATTGATATAGTGTAGAAAATATACGAATGTGGAACTAGTGAAGTGTTTTAATGTACAAATCAATTAAAGCTAGCTGGCAATAATAATTGATTTGACAGATCCTAACTAAACAAATACTGTCAATTCATTCTAAACATTGATGTTTATGTTTCGAACAAATCCTCTATAATTAATAAAGATTAAAAAATAGGTTAGACTAGAAACAACATCACACATTTGTTCCACGAAATGAAAATAAGTAAATACTTGAAAAATAGCTATCATTTCCAACTCTTTTCAGGACAAAATAATCCGCTTGGAAAAATTGTTGTTAATTTACTAAAGTCGAAAGCATTTTATATCTTAGGAATGGTTCAGAAATATTATTTCAATTCTTCAAGACTCTTTTGAAACTGATATTTGAAATAAATTGCTGAGACAAAAAGATAGAGAAGGGATACAATTCAGTTCATTATTATTATTAGATGAACTTTTTTTAAAAACTATCGATTAATGAAGTTAATTTTGGTATAGTGTTACTGAATTAAAAATTAGTTTTTAGTCTTTTTTCGGTATATTAGTATCTTCATTATCGATTCAAATGAAAAAAATAAGCTTTTTTTGTTAAATACGGAATTTGTAAAACAGCTGAACGATGTTGTCAAGCAAGATAATTTCGAATACATGATCAAAATATAAAGTCTTTATTGCTTCTAGGAAATTGGTAATATTGTTGAAATTTTTTACGTTTTTTTCGATAGATTACTCACTAGATTGGTGCGCTTAAAACACGATTACACGATCGAACGAGTGCCGTATATGGAGCGAGAAGTGATGTCAATATGCAAGCATTTTACATGTATAGTGTATAGTGATTGAAAATACTTGTAAAACGTTTTTAATAACTTTAATCGACCTACTTCGTTGTATGACACGATAACATATTTTAAATTAGCTTTTTTGGTGTACAAAATTTTCTACTTTGTGAATTTTTGAAGAGCCGGTATAACATTTTAACAAATTTAGATGCTTATATGTCGCCAGCCGTATATTTTAGCAAAAATATTTTAGAAATAACTATTTTATTTTTGAAAACCTATCAAATGGTTTAATTTATAATTATATATTTTTGACATTTTATTTGTTTAACTAAAATGTTGGTCTACCACCATATAACATTTTGTTAAAATCTACTTAGTGGTTTTTATATTATTGACGCTCATACAAACAGACAATAAGGGAAACAGAAAAAATACTAATCATAGGTCTGGGGTCTACAAATAATCATCATAATTACTCTTTTTAAGAATATTTAATGTGCAAAAATAGTCTAGTTAGTGTTTTATTATATAACTAGCTGGGCCTCGCGGGAATTCCCATAGAATTTGATCAAAATCCTTTCTTAGCGGATGCCTACGTCATAACATCTACGGGCTGTGCGTTGATAGATTACTATGTTAGTCAATCACGTTTGAATTTTATACATGTAGATGTATAGATAATAGAATATAAGGTGTGCTTTAATGGCACATTTAAATGTAAGTCTCATCTTGATTTCACCCAAGAATTTAATTTCATTCTTGTCAAACGTACAAAGGTCACTTGGCAATGAAAACCCACAGAACTATGAGGGCGATGTAAGGCGGGAGAATTGTAAACTATTTCACTCATGCGCCTGTACATGAGCAATGTATGCATTTGTCGATAGCACACATATTTACGACAAATATAGGTATTGTTATTATCTTCGTTCGTTAACTTTACAACCTCGTTTACAAATTGATTTAGACGAAAAACCAATTATCATATACCTTCAATTTATCGAATCCAAAATACGCGCGCAAGTAACATACCTAGATACTTTGAATACAATTGGAGAAACCTCGTCCCCATTTTATATTAAACTCGATTGTTATCTATTTTATTCTCATAGGACTAAAACACGTCAATACAAAGCTACACTTTCGGCTGGTTTGACGTATAGCTTTTTTAAAGTCAGTAAATCTGATATGGTTACCTCTGGGGAAGCAGTACCACTGTTACTAACTAAACCCCGATGGTGGTCTTCTTCTGCGCAAAAACCAGGGACCCCTCTATCTTCAAAAGGAACTCGCACGATGCCCTTGAATGGTCGATGTTATAAGTAACGTGTCTCTAAGCTCTAACAGTGCTACAACAGTGCGGAATCACTATAAAATAAATAAAAATTGTTTATTGCTTTTCTAACAAATTACCACTACACTCTGTCGTCATCCTACGTTGCTCTATGGATGCGTGTAGCCCCCACTACATGTACCAAGGTTGGTTAATGAACCAAGCCACTTTCTACCCGTGGGTGTCGTAAGAGGCGATAAACGGTAATTCTTCTGCATAACATCTTCAGCAATAAAATTAGTTGGAGCCGAGCATTGCAACGATTCGAACAAGGCCAGGCTCGCACCGGTGTAAGTACCACCCCCTCCAGTAGAAGATCGGTGTGAAGCAGTCTTACACTGTGTTTCGGTGAGCGGGTGCTTTAGGCCTGTATTCCCATCCCATTCCTGTCCCATCCTGTTGTACTCTTCTTCTAATTTCCTATCATCAATCTTCTCCCCTCCCTTCAAGCTGGCAAGGCATCTGTGACGTTTTGCTGTTGTAGTTGTTCATGGGCTGCGGTCAGTCACGTAACATCAGGTGAACCGCACGCTCCACTTGTCCGCTATAACAAAAAAAAACTCTCTTTTTGCGGCATAGCTGTTACACAGTTGGTAGTTTGTTAGACAGTTTAGAGTGTATCATTTAAAGAGAGCACAGTCCTCCACGCACTGTCGCTTCCATACATTATAAGGAAACAAGAGATCCACCCCTATAACAGTTAAAATTACATTTAAGACATGAATACAACGTCGACAAGAAGCATGACCTAGGTAATATCATTTACTCGATGCAGCGCTATTAGCGTTAAATTGTACTTTATGACGTCGTAGAGACTCTACGGTGCTATTTATTTTAATATCCGTTAAGCATCATGTTTTCCTGCTATAATTAAAATAGTGTTATAAGTAAATTAAAACATATATTCATCTCACGAAGCAAAATTTCGCATTATTTAGTAAATCATATTTAAGTCGGTTTCAATGATATATTTTTCTAGGCGATTGGTTTCTTATAGCCTGAAATAGATTTTCATCGCTCCAATAATAATCATTTTTAGGACTTTTCAATAGCGGTGGTGACGTGATAACTGCAAGGCTTAGAGGTGATTATTGCAGTAACAATGGTGAGTTAATTTCGCCACGCACGTGTAAATTTCGGACCAATCTCAAATACAGGCGTCTCCTTTGTCATCAAGTTTCCATTTGGGCAACCCTTATTGTATTAATTCGCACAGGACGACTATTATAAACTAATATACTAATGGTCCCTTTCGAACTGGACCTCGAATTACAAGTCAAAGGTATCTATAATCGCCGGTGACAGGTCGTACTGGAAATCTTTGGGGGAGGCCTATGTCCAGCAGTGAACGCCCTAGGCTGAGACGACGATCTATAATAACTTAACATAAATACAAATTTTTACTAGAGTTCTACCCTAATCAGAAATTAAATTCCAAATCCATTCAGTTGTTTTGAAGATACACGTGTTAAACCGACAAACAACTTTACAGCGATATACAGCCTATAGTAGCAAATTACAAACTAGGAACAGTTTGTAATTTGCTACTATATTATTATATACACATTTAAGTACAATATTCTAAACTTGTTCGCTTTATATTATAACTCTAAATAACTAAAATTATCATTATTTTATATCGCAATGCATATACATCATCCCCACCCTCTGTTGCAAGTTAAAAATCTTTTTTAATACACACTAATAGGTACAAAGTTCATCCCCGGCTACGAAACGGGAGCCGTCGTCAATCAAACGCAAGATTGATTGGAACAATTTACTGCAGAAACACGGTGTGACTTGTTGCCTTTTTAACCGTGATAAATTATGGCACGTAACAGGAGCGCTTATCCTCCCTACATATTATATATTTTTTGGCGTTTTATCTACAATGCCTTAAGTAAATATTATATGGATTAAATTTAGATAATGTTTTATTTAAAAAATACTATAAGTAAGCAAGCAGAGCCTAAAGTCAGATCTATTATCTAGTCAGAGATATTAGTAATTTTAATTAAATTCTTCATCAGTAGCGTATGCATAGACGCTACTCACTCATCATCTCCATCATCTACTGTAAAGAATAAAAACCTTGTTTACTACACACTAATAAATACAAGGTTCGTCCCCGGCTACGGAACGGGAGCCGTCGTCAATCAAGTGCAAGATTGATTGAAACAACTTGCCGCAGAAACACAGTGTGACTTGTTTCCTTTTAACCGTGATTAATTATGGCACGTAATAGGAGTGCTTATCCCCCTAGTACATATTATTTATTTTGAGGCGTTTTATGAGCTAAGAAGGCCCGTGACTTTACACGCTATATACACACATTTCACAACTAATAGTATTTTTTTGATAATTAAATGAATTTTAAATAATAATTTAATTGCAAGTGGGTGAATCACTTTTGTATAAGTTTTAACCGGGTGAAGCGAGGTCTTAGAGAGGGCGTTTGTATTTTTGTATATTTGTAAGTAAGTAAGTTACATAATTAGTGCGGGGGTAAAAAAATAGGGGGGTGAAATAAGCGATTTTCATATGAATATAGCCGAGTATGGTATCAAATGAAATGTCTTGATTTATACATTACAATGCAAGGTCTAACTCGGAGTGAACCACTAGTATATATAAATAATTTAGTTTTGTTCCCTGTCCAAAAAACATACAAAGGTGCATTTCTAACCATCCACATCAATTCAATAATAGTATTTACACTCAGAACAAATAAAAATAAAAACCCGAGTATGTTACATTTTTCTTTACAAAAGAAATTTTCCTGGAATAGCTTGTAATTTATGATAATCTTGGCTAAAAGAAATTCTTTTAACACGATATAGATCTTGCCAAATGAACCTTTTAAAAGGTTGAAGATCTGCTTAAGTACTAAATACTATTTTATGTCACAAAACTCGCTATGCCCCGCGGTTTCAGTTACGTAGTAACTTTTTGCTAGATAGCGTATATAGCAGGGATTACCAATCTTTTGTACAAGCTGTGCCACATAGTTTTAAAACCTTTGGCATAAAGCCTTCCTCACCAACTTGCCTATTAATTATAATCACCAAGAATTAAAATCCATCCCTCAATTACGAAGTTGGAAAATACAAATAAACAAACTTTTAAATCTTAAGTACCCATTGAACAATAACGAAAAGATGGAACGAGCGACCCAAATTCAAAGTTGAGATGCTTTCTTTAAACTTAAGTATCAGTAATTATTATATGTAACAAGGATTTTAACCCGTCGCCACCCTTGGGTCGTAGTAAGAGGCCGCGAAGAGGTGACCATAAACAATAAAAAATAGAATACGTGACTGATTATATTTATCTGGGACCACAAGTATTCTCTAACGGCGGTTCCACATTAGAAATATAAAGAAAAATAACTATAGCGTGGAAACAGTTCTGGAGTTTAAAGGACATAATGAAAAACAAAGATATTGGTATACAAGTGAAATAAAGACTATATGAAGGAGCGATACTGCCATGCCTTACCTACCTACATGGTTCCTAAAAACAAAAGATGAACAAGAAATCATAGTGTGTCAATGAAAAATAGAACGAAGTTTGTTACGGTTAGGACTTAAAGACAAGACAAAGATCGAAACAATACGAAAGATCTTCTCATGATCTAGAATTCCTGATGTAACAAAAAGAATACGATCACTCAAATGGAAATAGGCAGGACATAGTAGGATGAATGATGACACATAGACAAAAAGAGTCACGAAATGGATGCCAAGGCATAGAAGAAGAAGAAGAGGCAGACTAAGAAAACGTTAAGCCGATATATTTGAAAATATGGTGGGCTGATTGGATGACGAAAGCGAGAGACAAAAAATATTCCTGCTATCTTTTCTGGAGAGGCCTACGCCGAAGAGGCGAATACTAGCATAGACAATCTTAAGTTAGAAAGTAGTTATTGGTTCTTAGTTTAGAAATCATAATATAATGTTATTATATAACTTAGTAGAAAAAAATGGCTTCATTATGATTATTATCCCCTAATTAGCCCCTCTCCTTTCTTCAAGCCAACAAAGCATCTAAGATAGTTTAATGTTGTAGATGTTCATGGGCTGCGGTGAATCACTTAAGATCAGGAGAACCGCATGATCCGCTTGCCTGCTGTATATTGAACGTTACAGCAAAATCTTTGGTCGGAAGTTGTTGGCCTGGGGAAGTGAAAGACCTTCTTAAATACTTCTGTAAAGAAGAAGATAAGAAGGTCGAGGTCTGTTGGCAGCAAACTACTTGTATCATAGCAAATTGAACATAATTTGTTCTAGAAATTTCCTTATACTAATGCTCTTTTGGAGGTCATCAGTACTAGGATACAGTTATAATATAAAAAGTCATTGGTTTTATTTGAATTTGCTTTAAAATTATAAACATTATCCTTATGTTAACATTTATACAGTATCAAACTGAATAATCCACATAGAAACAAAGTGTACGTTTTTAGGTGCCTGTTGTAAATCGTCGCGGGAGTAAATAAACGATTTATTATATTTATTTAGTTTATTTTTGTATTGTACTAACCGTTTCACACGCGTATATCTGTTTTCTTAGTCGATGGCTACGACATAACATATACCTACATGCCAAATTTCAGCCCGATCCGTCCAGTGGTTTGGGCGTTGCTTTGATAGAGCACTATGTCGGTCAGTCACCTTTGACTAAACAGTTTTTTTTTATAAATATTTGACGAGACATGCGCTTTTAAAGTCGAAAAAAAAATATTAAGTCATTTTTCTTCGAAAATTCACAAAGTACAAAATCGCATGGATTTTGTGTGAGTTTTCGAAGCCGCGGCCGGAAAGATAGTCAATAAGAAATCGTGTGGCTACGCAAAGAAACTTACTTCATTAAATAAATGTTTGTTAACTGATTCGGTTTTTTATAAAAATCAGGACAAACGATAACACGATGGGAAAATACGTGAGTTGTAAGATTTCAATTCAATATCTTGTCGTTTACCGTGACAAAATCTGCATCGATATATTTTATGATAAACTTCCTAGTTTTAAGCTAAAATTGTTGTAATCATGCATTAAGGTTTCAATGTTTTCTACAAACTTATATTTTTTTTTTGTCGCCTAAATTAAGGCTGTAATTAATTCTTAGCTAATAGCAGTTGTTAAACAATTGCAGGTATTTTTAGATTTTAGCGATTGATTGTTTTTTAATAATCGCCCATATTAATATGTGTTAACAACGAATGCTGAGAACGCCTGTAATTGATGCATGTACCTACCATGATATGTATTTTTTTTTCTCTTTAAATGTACTGTACATGTATTGTTGGTGTTCCTTCAAATAAAATAAAAATAAATAAAATAAAATCCTAAACCTTGACAAGGAAGCTGATTGAAAAATAGCAATCCAATATAGAAACCTACAAAAGTTGGCAATTTTGATACGACGGTAAATGTAGCTGATGGTTACGTGATATATCTAGCGACTGAGCACATATAGGGTGTCCCGTAATGAGTGAAATATCTCTTGGGGATGATAATCTTCTAAGCTGAGCTAAGAATTTATAAAATATATACTTTGTACGAAAAAGTCACTGAACATTTCTGTACTTTTTTTCTACAAATGTGATCTTGCATAATGTTTTACGTAATTCTCATTTGTTTAGCAAATTTTATTAAAACGTATTTTTTTGAGTTGCTTTATTAGATTTATGTTATGACTATTAAAAAATACGCCCCGATTTGATAACCTCGATTTTTGGAAAGTCAGAGATAGAGAGAAATAGCACATTTAAATAGACTACTTCTCATGTATGTAACAAAATTCACTTCTTCCAACATTCTCGGCAAATTATTTCATTTGTTTTTATTCTAAACCATTTACTAAAAACATGAACGAAACCAAAACAATCTTAACAATCGTGCATTCACCGCATGTATGTAAAATTTTCCCCGTTCATAGACAATGAAAAAGCCTTAACCATAATCCCGAGTCTTATGAATTTTTAGTTGCGCGTAGCCTTCAGTGCGGTTGTTTCCTCTTCTAATATACTGTTCACTCTGCTTATATGTTTATTTTTAACTATGCGGCTAAACCATAATTTTAAATATCATATGTCACTCAGTAAATACAGCTTTCTACTGGTAATAAAAAATATGTTTTTTTTTAAATCGGTCTAGTAGTTTTTGTGTGAAAACATTACAATAATTAATTCCATTTTTGAAAAAATAAATTATCATATATATTTCGTGGGTTTTGATCAAAACCCACGCAAACGAGGAAAAACACGCGGGTAATATCGCAGAGCACATCTAGTATTTTATAAAGCACTAATTAAATATGCAATCTTACAAATATCTTCTTTATTTGTAAAATTGCATACTTCATTGCTAGCACTGGATCCAATTTAGATTTCAAGAGCAAACATTTATATTAATTTAACTTTTTTATTAAGACCTTGTTCGTAAACAGCTCTTCAAACGGAAAGGGAATGAATGGGAGCAAATCTGAGTAAATATGCAATGGGTCATTTGAAACTCCAACAAAGATGACGTCCCGTATGACGTAAACAAACGCAAATAATACATTACAAACAGTGCACAAAGAGCAATTAAGGGTACACTTAGTAACGAGAAACGTTTAAAATACAAAATTTTGAATAAAAAAACGGTTACCGAGGGTTCCATCTACAGCTAGTGCCGCATATTTAATAATCATCAATCAATACATATAATAAAATCGTAGCAAGTCAAAATTTGTACATTGAATATATTGGGGAAATTTTA
>LQNK01002909.1:2692-20430 GCA_001586405.1 Phoebis sennae | reverse complement strand
TACTTTTCCGGAATTCCATTAAACCACTGAGTGGAAACTGAAAACCCAGTCGGTGCATTCATTAATTGAAATTTTTGTTATGTTTGTAATTTTATGTAAATTTAGTTGTAATAATTTATTTTCTTTCTTTCATTCTTATAGCTGTAAAATATCTCACAATTATAGTATGGAAAGTTTATCTGAAGATCAACAGGCGTATAGTTTGAAAAGACAAATTATAGTATAATCTTGTGTTTGTTTTGACACGATTACTTTCCATATTAAATGAAATACTTTTTAAAGGATTTTAAACGCGGTTTATTATACATTATTATTAACCCGACGTTTCTTGCATTCGACATTTCAATATTTTATAGTCAATTTGACACAAAATTTTTGAAACACTCATGAAGACAACTGTCATCTCAGTCACCCGTGACCACGCTCGCTGTAAGGTGCTCGAAACGTCGGGTTAATAATAATGTAAAATAAACCGCGTTTATAATCCTTTAAAAGTAGGTATTTAATAAGACAAATCATACAAAAGCGTTTAAAACAATTACAACGTTACAAACGTGTGAATCCCAAGGATTAGCACGGACAGGATTGTTGAATGGTTTAAAAGGGATGAAAGTGATATCAAGGGCTTCCCTTTGAATTGAATGAGTCATGATTTGTTTGTACTGGGCATAAAACCATATCTTTAAAAATATATTTCAGAAGGTTTACATAGAGGGGTGCTCACATTTTATATTAATTCCTTATAATATCGATGGAATAAAATTACACGACATTGTAAGTAATAGGTTTGATTTTTCTGAATCCAAAAAAAAGACCAAAATCGACATGAAATAGTAAGGTAAGCTTCAAAAGGCTTCCCACACTAAATGTAAAATTGTGATTCTAAAAAAAATAATTTAGAAAAAAATATCCATACTCCTATTACAAACACACGCCCAAACATAGACACTTGTGTTTGATTTTAACTTAATAATTTATTTCCAAAATAATTTGGTTTGTGTTTGTCAGTTTCTACTTTTTTATAGTATACTAAGCACTTTAAAAGATGTTTTTATAACGTTTTGGTATATAGTTTAACAATAGTTTTCATCAATTTTGCCATTCCATAAAAAAATTATGAATGTATCACGTTAAAAGTTTGAATTTCGTCCTGTAATATAACTTACTTACACTGCAAGACGCATAATACAATTGAAAAATTCTTATCAACGCCCACTTTAACTTCAATAAGTACATAACAACAATACTATAAAAATACACAACAATTCGCTTTATAAGAAAAGTTAGTCAGGAATCCGCGTATTGAGAATAGGGCTGCCTAAAACAAGTTTATAATTTCCGAAAGCATACTTCAGTAATGATGCAAAATTAAATAGGTAGAGGTAATTAATATTGATATAGCTAATGCCCCGTTAATTCTATTCTATATTTTACTTTTAATGTCCTATGTTTTATATTTGTTGTGCTAAATAATTTTATTTTATATCGGCGCAAATATTACCGTCCGTGACAATTTTAATGATAAACTTTAAACACAAAATTCGCCTTTTTTACTCTTATAAACTGACATCCTCCTGTAAATGCCGTCTATTTATAAAATGACGCTTATTTTAGAGACAATTCACACTTCTCATATAAAGGCAATTTCGACCACAGAATATTAAAAGAGGTCTCTTTTAATGTTCTGTGATTTCGACAATCGCCTTTATATGAGAAGTGTGAATAATTTAAGTTCAAAATCCAAAACAAATTTAATTGCTTATTACACGGCAAAATTCCAAAGGTCTTGGATTATCCGACTATATGGCAACCCTAATCGTCGAGAGTAAAAGTTTACCTTTGCACCCACTAAAAGGGTTATCCTGTAGCTAACCTTTGACTCAGCCTTCTTGAAACTTGTCCACAAGTTTAATTATAGGCATAACTTCACGGAAGAATAAGGCGATTAAAGTTATACTGGGTGTGGCTTAATAAATAGAGAATATTATGGTACCTGCGGGTAGAGGGCGATGTGGCAGTTCAGAAAAATATTTTTTAATATGTATAAAAGTAAGGACTTTTATTGTTCATATAACTTTTTTTTCTGAAACAGAAATATTCGATATACTCGACATTTTCAAAAATAGGAAGTAAAATCCCAAGTCTTTAAAGTAGATTTTATCCATGGATATTAGCCAAAATTTTATTTCTTTCTTATATTATGTAGTGTCCTAATAGTTTCTTTTTTATTTCCAAAAATGTCGAATTTCTCGAAAACCGAGGACCTTCATAGATTCAAGATACAAGTGTTTTACTTAGTTTGGGATCCACTGATTCTCCTTGATTAGTATTAATTAGGTTATCTTAAGCATGTTTTCTAAGCGTAATCTCTTTGATACTAATGTAATTTAACTTTCTGTTTACATAAAGATATTTCATTTCATTTCATTTCATATTCTGAACCATAACTTCCTCTACCCGGAGATTCCTTATTATCCATTAATTATGCCACATTCTGTATAAAAACTGTAAAAATGAAGACTATCTTAACGGGTTTCAGCTGTAGAAGTTTTAATATAGCTTGATAATTTTAATTAAAATTAATAATGTACCATCGTTAATTAATGCACTACGAGAATGGAGTTACTTTTATTTTTGAAGTGAATTTAACAAAGCTAACCGATATTGTTTTATTCATTATAAAACAAATATTCATTTACAATTTACTTAACAATAATATCGGCCTGAAGCAGTATTGCGCTATGTTTCGTACGTTGAGCGGAGGCTCGGAGGCCCGTATTCCTATCATATTCCTCTCCCATCCCATTCTAATCCTCTCCTTATCCCCTCCCAGTTCTTAAGGCCAGCAAGGCATCGGCGACACTTTAACGTTGTAGATGTTCATGGGCTGCGGTTAGTCACTTAACATCAGGTGTAACATAACCAAATTTTTCTTCCAAAATTAAAAATTTTATATTATTTATTCCTTTACTTGGATTTAACTTTTTATTTACATATATTAAGATTAGCTTTCATCTGAGTGTAATCTAATTTGATATTGCAGTAGGACGCCTACTGCAATATCAAATTAGAGATGACCCTGTTTTCTAAGAAAAATCTAAAAATATACCACTACCGTATTACAAGACCTTGCTTAGATGTAATAAAGATAGTTGGATTATATTGCAAAATAAACCGGTCCCATTTTTATTTGGGTTACATGAGAGAGAAAAACTTGATAAATATAAAGGTGTTCTGTATTTACAGATAAAGTATACATATTATGTTTTTTAACTACAGATTGAGAGGTTTCGGGTTCGATTTTCGGGTGGGGCCAAAATATGTTAATGGGATTTTTCTAAATATCTGGAAATTGGCATTATTGAAACACTCCCTTAACTCAGAGAGCACGTAAAACCGTCGGTCGTGCGCCTGGTCTCTCTCCGGTCGTGTCAGTCTGCCGTCCCAACGGATTGTAAAGGACTTCTCCTTCAGAGTGCACCTGTGTTTTCGCAAATACTTGTGTACTATAATATCTCCTGCTTACCAACTGATCTCCGGAGAGATTGGCTACCCTTTCATATATCAGTCGGCGAGGCATTATATGTTATTTTAAAGGTTTGGATATAAATAATTATATCTTTAATATTTTCTTGTCTTTGTTTTAACATGAGTATTTTCCATATTGAATAAAATGCCTTTTAACGGATTTAAAACGGCATTAAACATTATCACTAGCTTTCCACCCGCGGCTTCACATGCTCGAACTACTATCCTATCTTTCAGGTTGGGACAACCTGCACACGGTGTGTAAATTTTGGTTAAAATCGGTTAAGTAGTTAAGAAGTCCATGGCGGACAAACACTGGGACATGTAATTTTTATACACATATTAAGATTTATGGGTGACGCAGCCGTTGTGACTCGCCCAAGAATACGCTCACTGTAAAGTGTTCTATGCGTCTTGTTAAACAGTAATGTATATTGTATATTAAACCGCATTCAAATGTCGTTAAAAGGTATTTTTATTCAATTCTATCTTTGTCTTGGATAGAGATAATGAAACTTTATATGGTTTATTTCTATATTATAATACAAAACAAATAAACTTTATTTAATGGGCGGCTCTATCACTCGTTACTGATTCCTTCCAAAAGGAACGACATCACACGAAATCAAATTAAATCAAATTCATTTATTGCTAAAACATGTGTTAGAAATTTTGGTTTAATTATTAATTTGTTTTCTTAAATATACATTAAAACCTTATTTTCCTGCCTTAATTAACTGGCCAGCTATTGCAAGTTCGACGATTAAAAGGCAATCCCGCATTGTGATTGGTCAATGCGGTTTGCCGCGCTTTTTGGACTTTCTCTTGTTTTTTTCGGCGTGGTGGAAGGAAGATACAATTATTGTGAGAGCGTAATAAAAGTTATTGAATATTGTGATAAATGTAATTAATATAGAAACGTGTTAATTATACGATGTACTACAAAACTAATTGTATCAATACCACACATGGTAGTATTGTTTTTACAGTTTTATACACTCCAATCATGTGCTACCGTATAGGTGTGCAATATTACATACTATGATAAGCATTAAAATAATATTTATACAATACAAACAGTTTATTTAAATTTAGTAAATAGTGATTCGGCTTTGTATGTCAATAATTATTTACATGTAATTTTTATTACAAGAAGAGTGCTCACATATCAAAAATGCCAAACTTATTGAATAAAATACTTTTTAAAGGATTTTAAACGCGGTTTATCATGCAATATTTAACATGGAAAAATGCTCGCACTAAAACCAAAACAGGTAAATACTGTCTCATAACTTAATAGAAGGAATTAATAATAATTTACCTAAGTTTGTGAATCTATACGTACCCTATTCATAAAAACATGTCGTATGATATAAAGTCATATATCCAATCTCACGTTAAACCCTTATGCAGGGGTTCCCAAACTGTGCGTCGCAGGAAGTATAGAGAGGCGTAGCGAGGACTTCACTGCTTCCCCCATTAATTATTTGTCCCTATAATCCTATTTGAAACAAGAATTCAACCCCCGCTGACACTAGAGCGTCTAAACATATAACTACACTTGTAATAATTGCGTCGCGGTGTGAAAAAGTTTGGGAACCCCTGCCCTAATGTATAAAAGTCGTACTACCGTGTACTTTCGGTCACAAAACTCACGTAGTTGACGAATTGAGTAAAGTTGAATGTAGCAAAACATTTTTATATAGAAGTGTTTGATATTCTGAAGTCCCCACGCGAGAGCATATATATATTGGTTTGGTTGGAGCTATAATTGGTATACTTCTTCCGTTCGTCACTATGGTAATTGTATCTGCGGTAACCAAATCGAAGCATTGCTAGTCTAACCGAATACTTACTATTTGTATAAGAATATGTCAAGGGACTATACATGATAAAATCAGATAACACAGACACTTCTATAAGCTTTTATTTTTATAAAGCATAATAACGTTTTTTTTACAAATTTTCGCATTTGTTTAACACTACAGAACCGATTTCATAAATTATTTCACCATTAGACAGCTGCATCTTCACTTAGGGGCATATGCTATATTATAGGCTATAAAATTACTAGCTTCTGCCCGCCGCTCGCGTTAATGTCGGATAGTCAATCGCCTATCTATATACGCAATTTCATCAAAATCTGTTCAGTAGTTACGACGTGATTGACACACAAACATCCAATCATCCACGTTTATAAAATTAGCAGGAGTAGGGTTATAGGAAACCGCTCGAAATAGCTCCTTTATAAATAAATAATATTCAGTAGCGATACATTGTTTCAGCACGGCGGGTTCTTTCTTCCACCTGCTCAAGTCCTCTTTGGGCTCCGGGCTGCTCGCCATGCCGGCCGCCTTCAAGCACACAGGGATCATACCAGGGTGCATTGGCACGGTGCTAGTGGGAATAATCGCCACTCATTGCGTTCATATACTGGTGAGTTATAAATCTCTAGTCCACTCTGCCCTCAGGGCTACCCTCTTTTAAGCACATGGGGATTATACCGGGGTGCATTGGCACGGTACCAGTGGGAATAATCGCCATTTTTTTCTATGGTCACGGTTATTCAAAAATTACTAACAGCATTTTTCAACTACATCTTTAAATATTAATTGATCGTAATTTTACTAGAGGTTCAATAAAAATCTTTGTTTATCAATTAGAAGTATGTAAATATCAAGTGGTAACATTGACATTAACAACTTGGTATTGTGCTACAGTACAATGATATTTAAATGTCAAACACATTCACTGAGCTGTTAGCGAGATATGAGACATTAAATAATAATTTCGGTCTTAGGCTCTATTTCGAGAACAATTTGCACATAATATACTAGATTAGTTAACACACAATCAAAGACTAAAGACTTTTCACTAAATATATTCAATACTATAGGACATAGTAATAAACTTCAGTCAAAAGGCGACCTTATCGCTTTAGAGCGATCTCTTCCAGATTTAAACGAAAATTTTTAGTACCTGTAGACTTGATCCTATCAATTAAACATTAATGGAATCCACCTTAAACTTGCCTTTCTTTTTAATTAATTTATAATTAAATTTACCCTCTCGCCTGGATTACAAATTTATGTATTTTGTTCAGTGTGAGATTTTAATCAACTCTATTTCCATAAAAAGTTATAAAAAAACACGGACGTAGATAGGATTGGACGTGAAATATCTAAGCGATACTACGACCGTATATTTTTTCATTTTTGTTCTGCGCCTCTACAAAATTTGTCATTAATTCTTCGTCAAATTCTTCGTCATTAAATTGGAGATTTATCATTACCCTATTGTGAGGACTTGATTCATTACTTTGACACTGCCCATTCAAAGCTAATGAGGGCCAATTAGGTGGAGGACCTCTTGGTTCCTGTAGAAAAAGCTTTATCTTTTCTTTATTGTAACACTGGCACAATACAGTGACTCGTATTGATAACTTTAGGACTTCGTATTTAATTCGTAGCCGAGTTCATACAGATATGTTGAGCTTTATTTTCTACTAGCTTAGCTTCGTGGTTTCACTCGCGTATATATTCCCGTTCCGTAGGAATTTCAGGATAAAGACTATCCTATATCATTCCTGGGGTTTCAAAGAATCTCTGTACAAAATTTCGTCCAAATCGGTCCAGTAATTTCGAAACCTATTCAATACAAACAAAGAAATAAATCTTACCTCTTTATAATATAAATTTATGTACAAAATAGAGTTTAAGTGTAATAACAATTTTAAAATATTACTCATGGGCGGCATAAAGACACACATCACTTGTTTGTTGAATGTGTACGAGAAAGGCTGTGATAAAATATTCAATATACATGAGTTAGATGTGTGACGTGCTGTGCTGACGCAGGGTTTTTGCCCACGTCACATAGCGTCGCCCCCCAGGTGTTCCGTAACTCGCGCCACCGACCCACGCAAAGTAGTACCGCTACACTAAAGATGTAAAAGATATACAGACTGTTTTGTCAGACCCTCTCTTGGAATCCGCTTTATTTATTGTCAAGTTTATGACCAATTTAGAATAATTAAGATTAGTATTTAGTTATTTTGGTCTATAAATAAGGGTACGATGGAACTGACGTAATGGTCATCCCAAAATAAAATAGAGAAAAAGTTATTTGTTCTAATTTAAGCAAGAAAGCAATTTGTACTGATTTATAGCATTGGCGTAAATAGAATAATTCAAAAAAATTGCATTATCTTTGAAAAGATCTACTAATTATCGTAATGAATCTACTAATTATGGTTTGAATGTCACGTCACCGATTCCAAATTCGAACAACCATTTTCCAATGCGTTTACAAACAACCTTTTTATAAAAATTACAAATAATAATATTAACATTAGCTAAAGATCTGATAAGTATTTGTATAATTCAACTATCCATATTTCTCTACAAGCCTTGAAGCATTGTTAGTTGAACGAATGTGGTTATTAACCGATACAATCACAAGGTACAAAATTTATGAGAATTTACTTTTCTTTCAACATTTTTCTAATAAACGGCTCCTAAAACCAACAGAAACACGTATATTATATTTTTATACAGACTGAATTCCAGGACCTCATAGTATGGGGTTTGGGATAAATTGGAATAATATGGTTTAAAGTTTCTCTAAGTCAAGGGTTCCCATTCTTCTTAAGTCCGCAAGTTAAGTTATGTTTAGGCGCTCCAGTAAGTTCAATTCAAATCTGATTAAGGACAAAGTTAATCGGGACGGAGGGGGGAAGTTAGGTAAGCATAACGACTCCCCTCTATACATCCTACGCCTTTAGAGCGCTGCGATGTTCAGTTTTTACGGAAGCTCTAAAGTGTTAATTACATACCCGCTACTTATATTAAATTAATATGAAAGAAATTTATATTGTATATATTAAACTAATATTTCGAATGGAATCTATAGTTCGCATCGGAATCAACTACGGTCGCGAAAGTCACTGTAACTTACACGAGGGTTACGAAAAACCTTTAATTATACTTTGTATAAATGCAGATTTTACGACAAACATAACTATGTATTTAGCAAAGCATTGAACAACGCAAAAGATTTATTCTTTCATGTAAAATTAACTTTTTTTTAATTATTAACACTAACTATGCAACAGCATCAGAACGAGAAGAGATAAGGGGAGGATAATGATGGGAAAGAGTAGAACACGATGAGAGAGGAAAGAGATGAGAATTCAGGCCTCCGGGCCTTCGCTCACCGTACGAAACACAATGCAATACTAATAACACCGATCTTCTGCTGGGGGTGGTAATTACACCGGTGCAACTTTTTCCCAATCGTGCAATGCTCGGCTCTTACTTGAAATAAATGTTGAACCCGCCAAACAATAACAGTAAAGGTAAAATTCATAACGGTTACTATTCAGGTAGTACTTTAAATAATAATAATCATAACATTTTATTTTATTTCCAACAAGGGTAAGAACGTAATGATATTGCAAAATAGCCTTGGGTTAGTAGATAACAATTTATAAGTATGAAGGTTACCCAAACATGGGAAATTTTAAGCAAAATGGAACTCCTAAAGAATTCTATTAACCAGATTCCAAAAGACGAAGGTTCCTAATTCGGCACTTCCAAAAAATTATACGTTTTTGCCTAAAACTGGTTTCTTCAAACTAAAAAGTATTTTCGAAACATATTCGAGTAATTTAAAATAATGATTTAAATAGTAAATAGGTCTCAAAGAGGATCTTTTTTGAAGAAAAGTAATTATTTTAAGCCTCAGTAAAATTCCACGCAATTATAAAGATTGAAGAAAACTTTGAAAATTCATAGAAATTAGTTTGTTTGCGTTGGCTGGGTTTTACGAATTGAGCAAATCGCAAATAGAAATTGAAGTTTAAAGGAGTTGAAAATTGCTTTAGATTAATATTTTGGGATAAGATTTATTGCTGTAGATATGCTGAAATTGTACTGTTGAAATTGAACGAGAACGTACGTACCAATATTACTAAGTTTTTTTTATAATTTTGTATCAATTTTATATTGCAAACTAGCTTATGTATCTTTAAGCTAGCATATAATAGAGTAAATCGTAAACAATTTGACGTTTAACCGTATAAACAATGGGACTGTGGTTAGAGGTTAACGTTTCAAGAATATAATCTCTCCTGACCAGAAATTCAATTCGTCTAATACATCTAAAGTTTTTAATTTATCTATACCATCAGCTTTCACTCCGCTTACTTTCCCCTAATTGCAAGACTCATAGATAAATTTATCCGTATGTTTTTGAGTATGCATTTTTGGGAGTACATTACAATAATCCTAACGCAATTATTCATGTGATTTTATTTCACCTGACCTCATGTAGTCTAAACTCTCTTTGGAGCTGTGCTAAGTAGCACCGTCCGGCCTCAAATTCTCTCCCATTCACAATTTAAGTTCCTTTAAGAGTTAGTGACCGGCAGTAATTAAATATGGAAGCTTTATGACTTTAATTCTACCTAGAGTATTGTAATTCAATCATTTTAATATAAGATAAAATTAACAATATTGAAAGCATTTTACAAGTTATATGCTACTACATACATGATTCAAATTTGTTTGTAGAAAATTAAGTTTTCCCCTATCCTGGTGTTGCTATATTGTGGACTATACGGTGTCTTATTTACCCCACCGTAAACGTCACAATAAAACTGGACAATGCTCGGATGATCCGCAGATACCAGTCACTTTTTAGTTTGGCCACTCAGACAAATTTTTTTCACATTGCCGCAAGGCGAGGTTTTTTGCAACCATAATAATGATTGCCCTATAATTTGTTTACGCCAAATAACTACATAAATGTGGCTTTCTATAATTTCTAGTAAAACAACAACACATTGAAATCATAAATTCTCTATGTCAATTATTCATGAAAGAAATTTTCAAAAACATTTCATCCAACCATACAATTTAATTTCTACTGCGAAAATGTTAATATTATAAAGTAGCATTTAGTATTCCATCAGCGACTTAATTCAAATGTAAAGAATTCACTGCAAAAACTGAAAACAAAATATGCGTATAATCCATAAATCTCAATACTATTTAGCCCCTTCGCACACAGGTCGTAAGCGTTGTCGTATCGTAGGCGTATCGTTATGAGTACAATAAAATTCTGCTACGTTTTTTGCGTGTCTTTCACACATCTTCTCTGCAGTATTAGTTTAAGTATAAATATCTTTAAAACATGCTTGCAGTGTTTGTCTATAATTAAAATTACATGTAACCCATATTTTAAGTTAGCCAGTATTTTTCTGTCTTGTAATTTTGTTGATAAACCTATACTAAATACATAAATTTGCTGCAATATTGCCAGTACATTTGTTGCGTCTCCTCTATACACAAATTTGGTGGCAAATAAAGCATATTTCCTATCTCTATATCTTTAAGGTTGTTCATGCTCGTATTGTTTTTGTCGTACGCGCATACAAAGATACGCTTACGTTACGACATCGTGTACGAAGGGCTTTACATATTTTTGTTTATTGCCCGTTTTGTGAGAATGAAGCTATTAGCATATTTTATGTCCATCTCCTTTTATCTTGTTATACTTGTACTGAAAATTTTCTTTATTAAGTTTCTTGGACGATTTGAGCGACGCCAAATAACCCTTTTAGGTTATTAAATAAAGGTCCCATTTTGTCTTTTGTATAAAAATAGTCGAGAGTTCTTTTGTTATTTTTTTATAAAATTGAAAGCGGTTTTATTCCCTTTGTAAGTATTTATATCTAATACTTCAATACTTAGAGTGGACTCTGATGTTACTAAAATAATAATATTGACCAACATTTCTTAATTGTAAAAACTTAAATTAAACTTTAAAACAACAAAAAAAATATTAAGAAGAGCTTGGGAGACACTTACTAGTAAAAACTGAAACCATAAAGGCAATCCCATTTTATTCATCAATAATATTAAATTCAAACATTATTTCCTTAATTTTAGGTGAAAACGTCACGTGACATCTGTCAGGAATGCAAGATGGCGTCTCTGAGTTACACCGATACGTGCTTCAAAGTGTTTGAACACGGACCGAAGAAATTGCGACGTTATTCCGGAGCGGTACGGTAAGTTTATTAAATATATATTATATCCATAGAAGACTACCGTGAAAAAATGCGACCATCAATGACAATGTCGCCTTTTGACAATCACTTCATAGTTGAATTTAAAACTCTTTATTTTCGATTTCTTACCTATGAAATGATACTTTCCTTCTGTATTTTTATTTGGAGAATGGTTCGTGCATTTTATAAATACACACGAATTTATATATACACTCTTTTGGTTAGCCAAGGGAGTGTAAATATAAATGTATCATATGTATATATTGTCGCATACCTTCGCTTCCGGTGAACCGATTTTGACGAAATAAACAATAACTCGTAGATCTGCATTGTTTCCAGAAATAATAATAATTTCCCATTTTGTTATCATATTTGCAAGTAAATTAAGAAAGAATATAAAACTTTAAACCTTACTCCCACGGGAACTCCAGCCTCTTACGGGATGAATCATATCTCAAAAGTTTGGTAATAGTATTATCATCAAAGGTGTAGAGTTTTATGTTAATCCATTCAGTGGTTAATGCGAGGTTGATGTCCAAAAATTTTTTCAAATGCTTTATTTAAATATATATTTCGCACCCTTAGAAGTTGAATTTTGAAAAATCCTTCCTTTGTGAAATTCTACAACTATTCAGAAATACGTGTGCCAAATTTCAAGTTTCTAGCCCCAAGGGTTTGGCCTGTGCGTTGATTCTACGAAAACAACTCTTGATTCGAACTCTTGCCTTTTATATATTAAGATTAGCAAAGCCAGAGTCAGAAAAAATATGTAGTTCGATAAAAGATCACTAATCAGTGATTTCCATTAAAATGCAAATATATTTAAACAATTTCTTTACAATGTACGAGAAAATAATAAAAAGAAACATATCATTAACAATATCCAGACATTTTTAATAGCCTCGGCACTGTTAAAACATTAGACTCACTTCACACACATTTTTTGTAGGTATTAATTTCTGTTTAAATATAGGTTGATACCTATTCTTTTTTAATCACTAACCTCATTAATTCTAAAGTGAAAAAATAAATTAAAAATAGTTAAGTACTTCCTGATTAAGGTTAAATTAAGTCGAAGATTTAAACAATTTCAACCGACTATCTAAAAAAAATTGCCAAAGAATAGAACCGACTTCCTCACTCTATAAAGTAGAAAATAACTTTTATTTTATTTTTGTCGGTTCTATTCTTTCCCTTTTTAATGTCCAGTGTAGGTTAATCATATCATATAGTCACAGTTAGTCGAGTTTTTACGTATTCTCTGAAATGTTCAAAGATCAAATATCACCTTGCTGATTTCACTTATTCAATCAGTGAATGATAGTAATTATTTTAAAATAATGATATTATATAACTATAGATATATACTAACACTCCAATTTTGAGATTTCAAACGGATACATGTATAACCACACTCCCATGGTTACGTAACGATTGTTGACAGAACTTTACATAGCAACGGTGGCTTGGTTACAACAGAAAGCTATAAAATGCCTTTGTGTGTATTTAGAAAATACACAAAATAACGAAATAAAAGCATTTAATTATATCAAACAAACATAATCAAAACAAACATCAAACATATCATATCATCGGTAAAATACACACATTTTTAATATTTTCAAATAAATGTATTATAATTTTAAATGTCATGATTTCAATGTTTGTCAAAAGATGGGGGATGTTTTGCATGCATATATCATATATTATATACATTATAATATATCATTGTTTTAAAAACATAGTCATGACAAAGCACACAGCAATGTTTTTTTTAAATTTCATAATCATTTATTTAATTACACAGGATCTAAGGAATTTATATTTCAGTCCATAAATCAACAACTAATAATATTGGTTTATTTGTTTATAGAATCTATAAGTATGTCGGAAATATTTTGTGATTTCATGTTTTAACAAGTTTTGAATGTCATCTTTCTATGCAAATGTCACTTGTCAGTTGTTAGCTGTCATCAAAGTCCTATAAAAGAGTAAGCGCGTTCAGTATCTGGGCGCATTGGTAACGATTGCGCCTGGTGCTCGAACGTCTTATTGACGTCACGACCCAACTACCCTCACTTTGCTAATAGTCTTTATGACTAGCTGTGATTTGTTGTTAACTGACTAGTTCTATAATTGGCCAGTTGTGTAGAATCACAGTACATTTCTATTACATTCGACATAATTATACAAAGCCCCTCTATTAGTTTCTAACAAGTATTTTGTTAAACTATTTCCATATAATTTGGGTCAAGAAATGTTCAACTGAAATTGTTCCTGCGATGACTTTCCAAAGTATGTGACTGTCTTATTGCATATCAAATGTCGTTCATATATCCACAGAGATAGCCACATTATAATAATAATAGCTCCCCCGACCGATTTCGGCCAATCTCAACAGAAACTAGCCAGCTGCGCAGGAGATATTATAGTGCACAAGTGTACGCGCGAACACAAGTGCACTCTCTTTTCCTTTTACTCTCATAACCCGATGGGTCGGCAGACCGACATGACCGGAGAGAGTTCAGGCGCAGGACCGACGGCTTTACGTGCTCTCCGAGGCACGGGGGTGTTCCAACACCGCCAACTTCCAGACTCAGAGCTGTTACTATGATTTCTTTGTCAGAAAAATCCTAATAACATTTTTTTTTGGCCCCACCCGGGAATCGAACCCGGGACTCCTCGATCTGTAGTCAAATATGCAACCACTAGACCAAAGAGACTAGCCACATTATGAGCGTAATACGGCCAGTGTTCGCTTCAGGCGTGGGTAATGGTCATGCAACTTGAATCTGTTCCAAAGTAGATTTCTCTGGCACAAAATGACATTCGACACTAACGCTCTAAATTACGTTTGAACTCGTGTAGATTGGGTAAATTGTACAATAGTTGTTTGTTTTTGGACTAAAGTATTTTTAATGTGGGTAAACGTTATATTATATTTAAATGTATTAAGGTATTAAAGACGTAAGCATACATTTATATGTTGTAGAAAAATATACACGCAAAGATTATTTTTTAATTTTGTTTACTCTAACCTAAACTTAAAAGACGTTTAAATGTGGATAAATTAATGGAAACTAATTTTTGGGCTGTTATTTAAATATAATTTGAAAATAGTTCAGTTATTTAATTTAATGGCATTTGATTAATTTTGCTACAATAAAACATGGATAGTAATAAAAAACCAATTAGTCGGTTATTTTATCATACAATGTCAATTATAAAAATAATTTCGTTCGGTTCGATAAATAGTTCAGCAGATATAGCATGCGATGACACGCGAACTCTAATTCACTGAAATGTAAATGTTTCATCTAGCGCTTTATTAAAATTATAAAATACTACGGGATTTGATCAAAGCAATTAATCGATTTTTTCTCGCAGTAAAAAGCATGCTTGAACTTCAACGAATATAAAAAAAGAATTGGTCCATTGGTCCAGGCGTTGTTGCAATATGCGCTTTCCAACACATTTTGCAATACATTTTTGTAGTATAGATAATGTTTGGCAAAGTACAAATAAACGACGGCGTCCCAGATAACATCACCCACTGACAAGTTCGGGTGTTTCATAAAACATTTTCTGTAAGAAAACAAACGAAAAAACCCGATACAAAATAAATATTCCAATTTCCAGCATTTATAAAGGCAATCTTCGGAAAACACTTCCTGTTTTCCCCGAATTTCACAAACTTGGGGAAAATTCCATCTCCTTTATGCAGTCTAATGTTTACGTTTAAATAAATTCAAAGTTTTCAAGGAACTAAAAGAAATATATCTTAAATTTGTACAAATATTAAATATACTAATATACATAAATTACTTTTTTAATGTCTATTTTTAGTTTTGTGTATATTCTGCAACATTTTTATCCAATGAACGTCACCGAAAGGAAGAAAATGAATGATGAATAAATTATTGGAAAAAACCTATTCCTAATCCTAAAAACGTATACGCTTAAAACTTAAACCGGAATTATTTGTGAGTTTCATTTATTCGAAACAAGCAATAAATCTTATATTTTCCGAGAACAAAACATCATAAACCTAATTTACATATGCATAGAAGTACAGCAATAAATATTGATACTTTTGAGAACCACTTATAAAGTTGAGCGATGTTTAACAATTCTACAATATGTTGTGTCTAAACCTAAGTCCAGGCGAGTCTACGACCTCTATGCCGAGAGCTAGGACCATTTTTTGGGTAGATGTTTGAGGCAAGCTGAAAACTTTTAATGATGCCTCTCCTATGCCCCGACATAGAACTGCAGACCTGTTTGGTGAGTAGGGGGAGTATCTATATCTAAATAAACCCCAAAATTTTGCAACAATGTAAGAGGAGGCAACATGCAATTTTTAAAATATGTATAAAGTTAAATAAGGTATGCTTTATATCTAAAAAATAGGAGAGACTTCGGACAATTTTTAGCTTGCCTCAAACACCTTCCCAAAAAATGAACTTAGCTCTCGAGCTAAAATATTCCGAGGAATATTTTATAGGACGTTCAAATGTCAGGATTTTCTTTGAAATTTACTATTGCGTGCTTATTGTTTATTAACTTCCCAAATTTCGCCATAAATCTGGAAATTACGTGCTATATCGATATTTTTGCATATCTTAATGAAGCTTCTTAAAGTAATCAGGTTTTTATCAAATACAAATGTAGTTTTAAATTATATAGTAAGTTGTTTACGATGTAGTCTATTTGCATTATAATTGAAATAGCAAATTATCATGTTAGTTGAATTTCCTTATTAACTTTGGTATAACATTGACAATGTCAAAACTTTTTTGGCATCGAAAAGAAAAAACAATTTACGTCATAATATAGGAAACAAATAACACAACCTTAATTTTTTTTTAAATTTGTATAACATTGTTTGTTAAAAGTATCTAAAAAATATACATTAACATGTTTATAATCCAATGGGTGATTAATATAATTATATCCCCTGATGAATAGTTGCTTGATAAAATATCCTGTAACCAATTCCATTCCCTAGAGCGGTTATTTTGTCAATACAAAATAAGTTCGGGTTGTACTCAAATTATTCATCAGCTACCAAAATTGTATTTTTCATGGACCTTTACACCCGTATTCTAAGAAGTTACCTTAATTTTACTTCAATTCAACCTCGACTCAGATTACGTCAAATATGGCGCATGACAAATTTCAATCGAAAATTCGTGATTGAAGTAACATAAAATATAATATTTTAATAAATGGATCGAAGTAACGGATGAAGGTGTGAAATTTTCTTCTCCGAAATTTCCTTAACGTGTTAGTTAGTAGAGTTTTTTCCGACTCAGAATGTAAATTTTAGTTCACAGAAGTTGAGTGAAGTCGAGAAAAGATCGATGTACGTATTAGAATACGGGTGTTAGGTATGTTAGGTATAGTTACATTAAAAGTTAAACACTTACCCTTTTCCAGGCATTTCGCTGATTACGCCATGGCTGGCGTCTGCCTCGGTGGTACCAGCGTCTACGTCATATTCATTGCCTCTTCCTTGAAGGATGTGAGTACACTTTTCCTGTAAAACAATCAATGGATGCTTCTTTAAATATTATTTTAGATTTTAAGAATTGTGAGGGTTAGCAGTGTTACTTAAGGTTACGAAACTAAAGGAAATTAAGTAAAACTGTGGTAATAAAAAATGTGTTATGAGGTGAAAATTTTCTGAAGAAATTCATTAAAAAAATATATTGTAGATCTTACTTTTATGAAATTTTTTAGAGAAGGCCAAAGAAATCTGCTGTCGTTTTCACCTCTAATTTTGGGTCAAATAATGTTTTCAATCCTGAAAAGCTTTTCTGCAATTGTTTATCGCAAAAACATTGCCTTTGATTAAAAAGTTAAATATTAACATAAGTATAATTTTACGTTATAAACATCTGTCGCGTGAATTCTATTCAGTCTAGAATTTCAGATTTGCTTTGGAATTTAGGATTCAAGTCGGGCCCAAAGTTATTGAAGTTTACTTACTGTCAGAATATTTGTGTTTCCCTACAACGTATATCAAGTAATATAATATTCGTAGATATTGTAGTTTCATTATAAATTAATGCAATTTTTGGATTCGTTATTTATCTATACGATAAGTGGAAAATCTCATCCAGCTCTCATCTAC
>LQNK01002903.1:109270-122538 GCA_001586405.1 Phoebis sennae | reverse complement strand
TTCACTAAACTTAATCTAGTAATATAACTATATCACTGAACTTGAACCGTTTTATAACTATGTTCCTAGTAAGATAGTAATGAATCGCTTTCGTATAACTATGTTCCGGCATATAATTATATCCCTAGGGATATAACTATGTTACGGCTTTTTCTATCTTACTGCGACATCGACATACCGTCCCATAGGAGAATGAGAGCGAAGGAATAGAGAGTACATCTGTTTTACATATTGGTTTTAAACATATTTTGTGTAGTCAGCATTTTTGCTAAGATTGGCGAAGGACATTATTTATCGTTTCTATTCATAAAGTTTGGTACATGAAGCTTATTTTCTAAAAAAGAGACATTTAAATTATTTCTTTACCTATATAATTAATTTATTTACATAAAGAAGTGTGTTCCATCCTCGACCATTCTATCACTTTCTACTGGTTCAACTATGAACAAACACTTCTTGATCGGTATAAAAAAAAACAATACAAAATATTTGTATTACTAAACAGAGAGACTATTGCAAATCTTTTGTGCATCTTAAATTATAAATGAAATTATAACAGTACCTTTGTATCAGAATATCTGTAAATGAACCCGTCAGCGCGGCTGGGAGGCGCGCTCGGCCCCGGAGCTGCTCAATGATTTATTTGACAAGTTCGAACACGCCGTAACAGGATGCAACTCGCAGGTCGTAGGCTGACATATTATATAACAAAGTTCGCTGCATTTAGTAGTTTCTGGGTTAAAGTATAATAACGATATTGGAAATTTATTTATTTTTGATTGATATCAGGCAACATACAGACACAGTTAAAACATCTGCCAAGATGAATATATAACGTCATCACATCTCCAAAGATTGATGTCCCATGCCTCTATATTTATATTTATATTTTTGTAAAATATACTTCTAAAGAAACAAGAAATAATTGAATTCAATAATAAATAAATTCAAATCTCTTGATCTCCCATATATAAACAACAATTTTTAAATTACATTGATCACATAGTCAAACAAATTGAAAACAGTTTGCTTGAAGTTGATCCCTCCGTGTAAGATACGCGTTGGTTGTATTATCATAAACGATTTCCTTTTAAGTTGTCAAATAAATCATTTTGCGCTAAAGTAACCACGCCCGCACTGACGGGTTAATTATACGTTTCCTACGATTTGCTGATGACTGTACGTCTACTGGCACGTTACGCCTCGTACACACTAACGTGTGATCGGCATTCGTTGTAACATCCGCGCATTTCATACACCAGAAGCTCATAGTGTACAATGAATTTTCGTGATGTCAAATGCGCAATGGTTAACGCTGAATCCTGTATTTAACCTCGGTAGTCTGTCTGTACACAGCATTAGAATGTCGTGAGAAATAAATGCTTGGGCGGTAAGTTATTAAAACTTTTTACACTTACCACTTACACGGAGAAGTTTAATGCAATTAGCTTGAGAATATTGCTTAGACGTATGTTTTTACGCCTGACTTTCAGGGCAAACGAAAAATTATCTTTATTACTATAACAATAGAGCTTTATTTAGAGTGGTATGTTTACGTTCGTGTATAATAAATGATAAACATCGGTGCTTACAATTTAATTACGCGCTGAATAAATATTGCTATCGCAATTATTTCTTGCGATTTTAATGACTTAATAATACGCGTTTTATGCTTAGATTTATCATTTTTCCAGAAAATTTACCTAGGTTATGCATTTTAAAGATTAACGAGTTGTGTATCTTAAAACACAAACAAACTTTTAACCGACTTTAAAAAATAACTATGATGTACCTTTTTACGTTTGTCTCTTGAGGAACTACAGGATGAAAAATAATAGCAAATTGTTTTTGTGAACAAATTAAGAAAATACAATAAAATGAGTTGAAAAATATTTTCGCTGAAGTTTAAGCAAAAGGTTTCTAAATCCAAATAAGGAAGTTTGTTAAATCAACAGTGACCCACAATCGACACTATAATTGAAATGTCCTATCTCGTCCGATACAAACGCAGATAACAGTTAATTGTTAGGTCATATCGCACGCCGAAGAGAGCCAACTCTAGTGGATAGATGCTAGAAACTGATACATTACTTTGTTATTATCTAGACACTGACTTTAATTATTTTATTTAGTTGCTTAAGACATTTTTAAGATCAAAATAAATCTATATAGTATATATATTATATATGGAACTCAAAGTTGACTGACTGACTTACATAGTGATCAACCGCTGGACGAATCCGGCTGAAATTTGGCATGTAGTTAGGTGTTATGACGTAGGCATCCGATAAGAAACTATTTTAATAAAATCTCACGGGAACAGGGAAAACAGATACACGCGGGTGAAACCGCGGGGCACAGCTAGTTTAAAGATAAAATTATCCTTCATATAATCTTCTAATACGTTGTTAAGTTTATTTTAGTGTATTTTTTGCGCGACTAGACTAGTGATACAATGTTAAATAAAATATTTTTGTAATGTAGCGCTTTAATTTCACGACGGAAATTTGATAATGCGAGTAATTGGGCGAGAATGGAAAGTGAAATTTTAATGACGTTAACGTTTCGAAAAATTCTACCAATAACATAATTATGCGTTCCAATATTAAAATAGACTCTGATTAACCAGAGATTACGTCTAATGTAATGGACATTAAATTAAATTAACAAATAAATTGTCACAGATGTGATCAGATAAAATCCCACAGATCAGTCACGTCGGGACCTGACACGACGCAATTTACAAAACATTCCAAATCACAAATAGCGTAATTTATTCCAAATTCGCAAGTGGGCTTTAAACTCAATCTGTCAGGGCGTTATCAGCCAATGAAAAGCCGTTTAAGCCGATATCAGCGCTGATAACAGTATCACACTGAATGTCAGCGCGCTGAGGATATTGATAGCTTAGTGACGCCTGACTGATTGCGAATACGAACTTTACGAAGGCTGGGCAAGTTTGAAATAATATCTCCTAAATTCTAGTTAGAAAATGGATGGTATAACTATCTAGAATCATAATAGCATGTTTATATAAAAGTTGAATTTAGAATCATATTTGAAATGATAACTTACATTAAACCTTTTAATATCTGTCAGTAAAACTTAGATCCGGAAAAATCTGAGTATGCCAATGTTAACAGTTTATCGAATATGTTGTCTGAAGGCAAGCTGTAGACTTGTGATTTTTATTTATAAACATAATTATATACACTTTCTCAACGATACAACTATACATATAGTCTCAAAAAGAGCCACAATGAAGATTTCTGTAGATCCGGATACCTTTTCAGGTTAACTACATGATAAAACAGATAACTGGATATCCCAAATTTATCCCATTGTATCTTTAAAAAGGAGTCCACATCTCGCTTCAAATCTATCAGATCCAAAAGCGATATAATATCAGAAATATTCTCAACCACATGCGCCGGTCACGCATCGCTCGCCTCTCTAGTCGCTCAGAACTAATCCGCCCCCCTCCTTCTCCCCCCAACCATCCCCTCCTCCTACACGCAGCGTTAAACGCTCAGAGATACGTTTAATGCAGGTATTCCGAATTTTGAACTTGCAATATATATGAGCAACAAAAAGTATGCTTGTTGAAGATATTTTAAATTATTGAAAAGTGTGATTATGATAACAATGAAAGAAGTTATTTTTTTATCAAATAAAGGAAGTGTCAAGAAACCTTAAAATTATGCAGCTTTCATTAATGATGGCTGTCTATTGCTTTATATTGCTTTTGATCTCTCAAAAAAAGACAAAACATAACTTCTTCATTAAAATCAATTCCGAAATTTATCAAACTGCTTATCACACGTACTATTTCTCATTAGATAGTATTTACTGATTTAGGATTGCGTATCGTTAATATATATGACTTATATCTGAAGGTTATTCTCATTACACCGGCCACAATCAGCACTCTAGATTTTTGACGACGATAAGGAACAAGTATGCAAATGTTCGCATAGCATTACTGGAAACAAAACAACCATTATTACTTATTTCCAACAAGCTTTACTTACAGGTACGTCAAAACAGAATAGTTGCCGACCAATGAGTACTAAATTATAGGGAAATAGATTTTCTTTATTTAATAATCTTGGAATTCATTAAAATTTAATTGATATGAAATATAATATGATAATATTTGCATTTGTAAGTCACCCTATGAATATAAAGTACAGTAAATACTTATTTTATTGACCTACGTTAATTTCCTATATACTTTTATATACTCGTAAACGTAGAAATTTATGTTTAAGTTGTATTTCATCTGAGCGACAATAGTACAGAACATTTAAGATTAAAGTGTGTACCGAATATAAAATACGCTGTATTCATACACACATTTGCAAATCAAAAACTCTGAATAACCCCCATTTTGAATCTGTTACGAAGTATTAAGTTTCTAAGTATTGAAGAAGCATTTAGATGCAACGTCAGATAATTTCACAGCTCAATCTGAGGTGGGAAGCAGTGATGACATGTCGCAGCTGGTGCCTGGTGCCTGGTACCCACCGCATGCATGTTGTATTGTGCTTGCATCTGTCGCTTCCTTCATCTTGAGATTGGGGTGATTAGGTTAACACTTATTTAAGAAAACAAATTGGACAATTTTAATAATATTTGTATACATTTTCATTGTGACTTTAAGAACGATAAATATTATAAAAGAAGTTATATAATTACGATTACGTAAATTTTCATTTTCCTTGTCGACAAAAGATAACGCAAAACAATATTTTGTTGCTGGACACTATAAAATCTTTTTTAACTTTCTAAATATATTAATCTTTATTTATAGTACGTTTCACTTTTCCGCTGTAAATAAATTAACAGCTATTATATAATATCAATGACCTAGTTCCACTCTCATAAAATTATACCAACATTTGATTTTTATCGGCGACTTCTTTAATTTCCGGCCTCGCATTGCTAAAAAATTACTCCGTAAAATTACTTCCGCAGTAGATAATTCAGTTAAAGTTCTGGATCTGTTTAGGTATGAAACTAGGGGCGTTCGGACGTTCGCAAAGTTTGCAGCAGGGGGCGCCACTTCCATCCATCATGGGGGGAAATAACTGTAAATAAATGCGATGAAACGATGGATCAAACTTTTGAATTTATATGGCAATAATAACTTTTTATACGCTTGCCTTTTTTGAGGGTCCGATTACAGACTGATGAATTTTTCGTTATATTATTTATCACATATAATTTACTTTATAACATCGTAAATATTACGCACGTATTAATTGTGTGTTGAACAATATTGAATAGTTATTTTTGTATTATTACATTTTTATATATTTTTATGTTATGATAGTAAACCATTTTTATTCAAGGGTCAAAATTCAGAAAAACAATTTTCTAATGCGGTGTAAATAACGGCCAAAATTAAAATATTTGTATGAAAATCACTCTATACCTCTACCTACCCACTCTCCACTTCAATAAGTCAATCCCAATCACTATAACCATACAGACATGAATTATCAACTAGTACGATGGAATGATTAAGAGAGGTTGTTCCCTACGTGACTCGGAATGCCGAGCCCTCATCACCAGATAATACCCTACCTTCAAATAAATTTAATCACTCGGGAATATTCCACGGGAATTTTTAGTTGGGGGAGGGACGTGAGGCGACTGGCAAGGTCAGCTTCAAACACACGATCAAGGCAAACCTATTTGTGAATTTGGAATTGGGGATTTTGTGATACAAGCAAATTCTGAGAAAGAAGGGATGGTACCCAAAATTGAACTTTGCTTAAAAATCTTAAATCACTCATCTTTACGTGTTAAACGAAATTGTTTTTTTTGGTTTTATTTTGTAGATATAATAGTTGAAAAACTACTTTAACAATGTCAATTACACCAACTCGATCCTTAATGCGTCTAATAGGTAACATCTGTAAATAATTTTCTTAATGTAAAATAAATATTCTGGGACATTTAACACTACGCCATCTAGTCCCAAACTAAGCAAAGTTTGTAATACAGAAACAATATAATAAAACATACTTAAACAGACTAAACATGAATTAACACTCAGACACTAGAAAATTACAATGTTCATCACATAATAATTTTGTATCCCTGTGGATCGAACTTACACCTTCAGGCTCAATAGACCATTGCCACATCTACTGCGCCATTCGGGTCGTTGAATATATGCCTTACTCATTAGATCGGGCTCACAAGATACAAAATTTCGTTCTATATTCAATAACATTCAATATTCCAAGCCGATGTATTCTCGGCGAATGAATAATTGAGCTAAGTTTGTTTTAAAATCCACCCTATATTCCTCAAATACACCGAAGTTTCGCCAACAACTCACTCCGGTACAGATTTATGATTGATTTCAAGTGAAGTGTTAACTCAATATAACGGTAAATCACGCTAGTCTTCTGGGAGCCCCGCTGCTGCAATAAACGTCTCATAAATCAACCAGATAACTAACACACCTTTCAAATTCTCACTAAAACTAATTCCTAACCCATAGCAGTAAGAATCAGTATCATATCACTAATTGACGATTAAATTCCATTACGGTTAAACTGAAGATTATGAACGAATACATTTGAATAAATATTATGATACCAATTTAAATAAGTTTTGATCAGATAAGTATTACTTGTCTTCAATTTATTCTGAACTAGCTTCTACATCGAGTGTAACTTTTTGTGCAATATACATCAACTTTTTCATTTATTATTTATGTAGGAGGCAAATAATTGCGACTGTTAAGATTGGTACAACTGAGTCTGATGTCAGTTATTACAATTTTATGATTTCTAAATCATCACATTTATATTTTATTCACATTTTTATTATGCAATCTTTGCTGCCAGTGTATATTTTTTATTACTCAATATTCAGCCCACATCAAATAAATAATATAATCCCGAAAAGATTGCATCAGCGTATGAATACATAAACGCGATCGTAAAATATATTCGGGATAAAAAGTCGTATCCGCGCCGGATCCGTGGGGTGACAAACGGCGCCGATCGACTTTACAACTTCCCTCAATATTGTTAGCGATATCAGATCCAACTTGGACGATAAATCGTGTCGTGTCCGCCGCGTCGCGTCTATTACATTAAACTCGTGTTTAAAACTTGCTGATGTGTGATTTTAAACTTTTCAACGATGTAAATTTTCCGGAACGGTTTCGCATATTCTATTGAAACATTTTGCATTGAAAACGTATTAGTCTCCAAACACAACGACCTTACTTTGAACCGATTTTTCGCTCGCGCTCGTATGAATTATTTGACTTATGGCGCTAACTTTTGGTGCTATTAATGTTCATGCGCGGGTGATGGTTTGCGACCATATGTGTCAACTGGTGATCACCTCCTTTTCTTATTATAATCATAGTCTAATTGACTGAGCGAAGCGAGGTCTCACCACATGGTTCTTTGAATGAAAGCATGAAAAACTTTGTTCGACGATAACTTGAGCATTGTTTATCCAATCTTGATTAAATTTCATAGTTTACACAAAAAATTTTGAGTACAAAAATGAGTGGAATCGGAGGGGGGCTACGAAGCTAGAGTGGCTAAAATAGGTTATTTTCATATGAATTGCCGATTGTATATAATTTATACATAAGAGCGCGAGGTCTAGGAGCTCTGAATTATGAAAGTTTAATATATTTGAATACAACTGAGCCAAATGTCATATTTTCACACATCATTTGTACGAATTAATACATCGAAGCATTTCATCAATCAGACAAATGCAGCTCAAAGCTTGTATTGTACTTTCTGGGTCACACATTCGATCTAGAACTGCAGAAATTATTCACAAAGTATTATTGCACCTAAATATCGAACAAGCGTCGATTGTTTACGACTCCAATCTCGTAAGATGTCAGCCTCTTGTTCTACCCGTAACCTACAGAGCGCATCGCGGTTCCTTAATATTTCAAAGCTTGCGGCGTATGTGGGTCGCGCTGATTCACCAATCAATGAACAGAAGAACAAATTATTCTGAAAGAGGAACATTGCTTCATTTGTGGTGGAAATCGAAAAGTCGTAGTCAAAATTGTTAATCATTCAATCTCTCCTGGATTATACAAAAATATTATGAATATTTTTATTTGAATAAGATAATATTTTATTATTATTTGGTCAAAGAATAATTTATACTTCGTAAGACTCCCTCTCTCTCTTATGCCTAAAGTTAATTTGAAAAAGTTATTTGACACAAATCTGAAAAAAATATTATGTTAGAAATATAAACAATTATATTTTTTGTATTATAATAGCACAGTCTGTAGAATACGATACTTCGAGTGGCTTAACCATGCTTTGTCGGTCAAAATCAGCAATAAATAACAATAATATTTAATTACGTGATACTGACATTTCCCGAGTTGATGAATATTGTGGTACAATATAATTATACGGCGGTCTGTGGAACATTATTTATTTCACTTGGATTTATTGTGTGGACGTGTTCATTAGAGATAAATTGATCTTAATTAACTTATATTTATTTATTACGTAGTATGAGATTCGAAAGATAATAAATAAAAAAAAAACTTTGAGTTTGATACCAATTTGTGAGCATTCTCAACTTCTATTTAAACTATTTTCTTGTATTTTCTGTAAAGTGATACAATTCCGTTTAAATCCCCTGAAATAATAACACTACAGATAAGTAGAAAGCCGCAAAGCAACAACTATAAAGATATTAGAGCCCGGTCCAATCGTCGCAGAAACACTGAAGCCGTTCGCTTTGTCGCTGCCTCTAATTGCTCCACGCAAAAACTGCCCCAAACTGACGACTTAAATGCATCCATACTTCCGCCTCTCACCCCGAATTACACTCTCGGCCTTTGAAACAAAGTCTCTTTTTGTCAAACGCGAAAATTGCCAGCAATTAAATGCAAAAGGTCATATTAAGGCTCTCGCTAAAGATCTTTGGAGGAGAATACTCATACTTCTAACTAAATATTCTGGAATTTTAATCCTTTTATGTGCGCTGCTGAATTTAATTATAGAGACTTCTTTTGTTTCTGGCACGAGTCAAACATTGTATTGTTTCACATCACGTTATATGAAGAGAAGTTTACGCGAAATGATTTTAATAGCTGTGCTCTGTCTTTAATGTAGATGATAAAAGTTTATTATGAAAGTCAAACAAAATATGTTGCAGTTCAAAATTAAACAATTTATTAGTCTAGAAAATTAATTTAATAGATAACAGTTTAAGAATTATCACACATTTTAAAAATACATTTATCTTTTATGTTGAATATTCATGAAATAGAGTGACACTTTATTTAATATTTAGTTTCATTGATATATCAAAACATCGAAAATAAATTCATTTAAAATTCCAGCATGTTTTAGCCAGTGACGTACGTCTTCATAAATACCATCGATGTAAAAGTGAATTCTTTATCTACACTAATATTATAAAGAGGAAAACTTTGTTTGCTTGTTTGTAATGAATATGCTCAAAAACTACTGGATCGATTTTTGAAAATTCTTTCACCATTCGTAGGCTACATTATTTAGCCACGAGCAACATAGCGAAGCAGCGCGGATCAGCTAGTCATAATAAATACTAACCATGGGGTTGTCATCGCCTAAAGTTGCCATAAAATTTAATGGTCTCTGAAATGTATTCCATAGCGCTACCGGAGGCTACCGGGGGCAAGAGGGGCACCCGGAGGACTTGGGGCTCATTCATAGCCGACTCATTTGGGTCTGTATTGTGGGCTATGGGGCGGAAAGTTATTGCTGTCATTAATTTGGTTATTGTGAGTAAGAAACTATGCATTGGAGGCAGACGTGAACGTATAACTAATAGGATCAATGATTGAAATAAATATATTTATTTAAACTTTATATATATTTAGATGAGTGTCTTATAAGATAATCATTGCATGCAGTATCACAATTAATTCATAATAATCAAATATATTTTTTACGAAATATTTCTGAAATAACTTTTAATTTGTTTAGATTTGAGACCTAAACTTTTAAGCGTGATATAATATTCCGAAATAAATATACAGTTTTGCTTGTAAAAATAAAACAATTTTTAGATAATTCTCATAACAATTTGCTTGTAGTTAAAGCTATAGCAAGTGCAAGTAAACATCAGCCACCAACGCACCATTTCTCAGCTCTGTATGACAATAGGGTGCCCACCCATTGTACCGATCAGCGCTGTATCACAATCCTTTAGTTCATTAGAAGAGACAAATTTATGGGCAGTAATGAAAGGGCATGAAGGGGACTAATTCCACTGGCCACGGCGCTTGGATTCGCCTGTGAATGGCTCTCTAATTAACATTATAAATTATAGACCGAATTTAAATACAGCTTGAAATTACCCATATAGATTCCTATAGAGGTATAAGGGTGCAATAACTTTAGTTTCAAAATAGCAAGTTAACTGTCGGTGAACAATTTCAACAAGTAATTGGTGTAGACAGTATTTTGGGGAGAATTTATTAAGTAGCCGCATTTCTTACAAATAATTTTGTATTTAATGAACAGTTAAAAAATTTAATGAGAAAGTAACTCTGTCTGCCTGTTTGTCTGTCTATTGTTAGAAACCCAAGAAAGGACATATGATAGCTTCATCCCAGAAATCCCAAGGTATGGAAAATATATTATGTGAAACATCTATAAGATACTTATGAAAATATGTGATTGACATGAAATAAAATACTTTTTAAAGAATTTTAAACGCGGTTTATTGTACATTATTATTAACCCGACGTTTCAGTTTTTACGCGTTAAAACAAACACATGAAAATACTATGTGATTCATATGATCAAAACCAATTATCGATTTATTTATCTATGTGTGTATCAAGCAAAATACCCTGTCCCCATATTTTTGTACAACCCGTACAGATTGCGTTCAATTATAACTGCCGGAAGCAAACAGCGGATAACTAATAACTCATTAATATGCGCCATTTGCAATTCAAACACAACGACTTACAAAACACATTTACTTCAAAACTTATTATAAACAACCAGAGTTACATATTTTACTAGCTTTTACGCGCGGCTTCATCTACCACCTCTCATAATTTATGCCTCGGATATTTTTGTATCTAACACAAAAAAAACAGATTTAACGAAATCGTAATAGTAGTTTTCGTCATTAAAGCGTTCTAAAAAACGAACAAAAAACTTCAGCTTGAAATTATGAGTCTGAATTACCTCGGTCAGAGGATTAAATACGAATATATGTATGTAATGTGTCGTAGGATTAGATTGTGTTAACAGCGGCATAAACGCGAAAATTAAAGCCTCATAATGGCTTCCTAGTCTTAAATGTAGTATATTGTTACGGGTTTATGACTGTGCAAAACTTTAATTAACTCTAAAATGAAACGGTAATTATAACTTTAACAATCTCTAATAAAATGGGAATCAAACGAGTACATTCACCATCGTGTAATTTTTATAGTTATTCCTAAATATTTCTTAAAGGAAAATAGTAACTTTATTTGAAAAAACTTCTCACAAAAATATAACATATATGGCTGTAAAGTGTTTCTAAAACGAATGGAGATGTAATATTTCTCTGAGCGTTCCGGCGCCTGACAGAACGAATGTCGCCAAGCCTCTGCACTTAATTGCCTCTCTCACAATAATTGTGGAGACGAGACAATGCCCTGACCAACCCCGCTTACGTATATACATTTTTGTGTATACACTGAACTATGCCAGACATTGCACAACTTAGTAATTTTCTTGAAAGCCATAGAAGCGAAGATTAAAGTCTTGAAAATTAAATTCCATTGGAGAACTGCGCTTACAACACATACATGATTAGAGTGCGGCAATGATTAGAACTTTATAAGTGAGAGAAACTGAGTGTTTTTACTAAAATCGTAACCTTATTAATTATTAGACTCTTGTAATTATACAAAACTATAAGTTGGATACTGATCTATAATATATATAAAAGGTGCAGTAGGAGTTATCTTGAATAGAGACGACGTCAATACGATCTACTTTAATTCTTCAATAAGAATTAAAATAAATCGCCAAAAAAATGATCTAACCATCGGAGTAATTGGATCAGTTAAGTAGATGTGAAAATTAGTGACTCCTCATCAACCGTTCCACAAAGATAAAACTACAACAATGCGATCGAAACAGAATTCACACAATACATTACGAGTTATTAAGGAGCGAATTAATCATCCCGTCGGGCACTGCGGTGTCTCCGGGGATTTCATCACGGAATTATTAACTATTGTGAGATCTCGTGTGGAGATAAACACTGGATTAGCACCCACCCGGTAGCGGTACGTGTTCCCAACGTGAATACGTGTGACCTCGTACAGCTTGATACAAAAGTTACACTTGAAAACTTTACTTGTTTAACCGTAAAGGGAACGAGAGTTTTGTTAAAGGTCAATCTGAGAAAACACAGACTAAGCGTTCATCAGATCTAAACACTAAAATAAATTAACTAAACCGTCAAGGAAATTTGATCAATGTCAAAATTAGTAATATAGCCACGTCAATTACTCCACAAGCAGAAAACTTCAGTGCGTACAAAACACAAAATTCACACAATACAATACACATTAAGGAGCGAATTAATCACGTTGTCAGGCGCTGCGGTGTCTCCGGGGATTCCATCACGGAATTATTAACTATTGTGCGGTGTAACGCGGCGGAGATAAAGACTGGCTTAGCAGTTAGCACCCAGCGCGGCGGAGGGACGTGTCCCAAGGAGTACGTGTGACCTCGCACAGCTTGATACTAAAGTTACACTTGAAAACTTTACTTGTTTAGGATTACTTGGGAGAGATCGATCTAAGAAAAAATAGACTTAGGAATTTATATTCTAGAGGACTACATGTACAAGGTCGTAAACAAGCGTTATTTAATGATCTTATTTTTATTGAAAATAGTTTATTAGTCACGTAATAGCAAGAAGTAGGAATGTTCAAGAAATTATTGCAATAATATTTACACTTTATTCAATAACGCTAACGACAAAACGCTTTTACTTCGCTCCGATTTACTTTGAACTGATATTTCAAATTTTTTCTCCGTAGCTACATCAAGCTCTTTTTCCACTATTTCCACACCGTGCACGACTTGTAACTTCGCAACTAAAACAGAACTCTCCCGCTGGTTCCCTGGCCCGAGTGTCAACAAACAGAACTCTTCCGCTGGTTCCCTGGCCCGAGTGTCAACAAACAGAACTCTCCCGCTGGTTCCCTGGCCCGAGTGTCAACAAACAGAACT
>LQNK01002903.1:92615-107104 GCA_001586405.1 Phoebis sennae | reverse complement strand
CCGTAGCTACATCAAGCTCTTTTTCCACTATTTCCACCCCGTGCACGACTTTTAACTTCGCAACTAAAACAGAACTCTTCCGCTGGTTCCCTGGCCCGAGTGTCAACAAACAGAACTGAGCTTCATTTCGGCGTATTGTTCTCTCGCCATTGAAATATGAATTAAACGCGATTATTGCCTCATTTATTAGCTACTCGTCGCTTATCACGATACCCACCGTCATTCAAATATTGTTGTATTGTTTGCGACTCCGAATTCATGTTTAATCAGTTAAATGACGATTTTATATTAATATGTATTATTCTACATGATACATTTAAACAGAAATGTTCAAATGAAAAGTGAGAAAGATAGAAAGGAAAAAAAGAAAGAAAAGATATTTATTTCACACAATTAGGAACATTCTGATGTGTCATACCAGATGCCAAAGGGGACCTAATTCAGCACAATTACATAAAACATACAATAAAAATTTACATAATTACATAACTATATATAAACAATAAATAAATAGGATATGAAATGGTTTCATATAGACAGTACTTTTACTTCTACTCTCTTTGGTGAAAAATAATTTAGCGTGTATTGAGTTATGTATGAGTTAAGTAGTTATTACGTGTAATAAATAAATAAGTTCTGGAACAACTTTAAGAATCAGACCAATAGTTTCAAAGACACTAAACTAAAATTATAGGGGTAGCGTCAGAAGCTTTAACGAAGAAAACCAAGCATTCTTTGTAATATTAATAAAAGTTTGTATCGATCAATAGTTTTCTGTTTCCTTTACAACATTCTAGGATTAACAGAATATCAATGGTTACAAATGTTAATAGCATTTGTACTATACATAAATGTCTTTCGTTACTCATGTATATTATCACGGTCTTCCGTGATGTCGGCAATAATCGCTTCTCATAACACATCGGGGTCACTCTCACAATCAGTTCCACATCATTTGCCTCATTTGAAGGTATCTTGCGTTAATGCAAACACGCGAATATTACATCAATTCCAAATACCAAAGAACCTTTCAGATCATTTTCTTATATATATACATACAACCATTTCAGTTTCTGTTTGACACAATATCCAAGATTTACCTATGTGTCCTTAAGAGATGCTTCTATAATCTATATTTACATTCAGTTGCTTGGTTAGCTTAGCCAATGATTAAAAATAATTTCATTGATTTATGCGACAGAACTAGGTATGGTATATTTCATTTTGATGTCTTTTACATAAATTTAATCTAATTTCATAATGACGTCAATTCATAAGAACTAATAAAGTCTATTCAACAAAATGTATTTGATTAATTTATTACTATTGAAGTCTAGACACTTCAAAGATAAATCTTAAATACAAATTTGACTTCACAAAACTATTTAGAGCGTTACTTCATAATACTAAGTGTAAATACTGGACGGCGTTCGTTTGTCTTAGCCTACACAACTAGACCCTACTTAATACTATTTAGTATTTAACTTAATACGATTCTAAATACGACAGTAAAGCCGATTACGACTCGCGCTATTCATATTTAGATAAACTAAACTTTGTAATCTGCAAATCGAATTATAATATAAATGAATGGTAAGACGGCGACTCAGACTTTAGAAAACGTTAAACTGACAAGCGGAGCAGTAATAACGTTAAACTATATAAATTAGACGGCTTTAATTTGTCTTTTCCTCCGGATATAAAAAGTCCAGTGCCATGGAGAATAGAACGCAATTTACTTTTCTCTGATTGTGTGACATGATTCTTTCCATCCTTCCCTTCCTCTAATTTATTGTTCATGATAGAGCCTTTTTGTATTTTAATTAAATGCACGTCTCTTTTGATAATAACATCTAACGGAATATTATTTCTATTTTCAGGTATGCATTCAGTACTGGAAATGTATCAAACTAAGGCGGTGTTTGTGAGTAATAAAAAATAATCAGCAAACTAATAAATTTAGATTTTTAAGTGGTAACATGACCGTTGTCCAATTACTACATGGTTACAAATCACGTGCTGGGAATCGAACCCCGCTCCTCTGGGAATGGACAACTGTAACGACATATTTCGTTTCTTGGAAGGTTCTAGAAATGGGGCTAAAATTTGTGCATACTTTATCATATTTCAATATTTACTCAGTTTAGATTAAATTACAAAGCTGTATTAAATAGTTCTTGTTGTGTTTGGAGATACCACCAGAAGAGTGTAATCAAAGAAAAACATAACAATCAAAGTATGAATTACCATTATAATTCAGTTTTTCTGATAGATTCCGATTCGCGTAGCTATTTTTACCGTTTATTTGAACCCGTATTCTTCCATATATTATATTTAAATATTTCTTCACAAAGATATAATGTAAAGCTAATCCACGAAGACCGTTAAACGCTTCAACACTAAAGCTATTGAAACAGTTTAATGTTAGCCCATGATCGCCGCCTGGCTAGCCGGCTAACGAGTGCCGGCTACAACTTCATTAGCCGCCAATTACCCACCTGACCCAACAATGCCTAACTGCGAACTTAGTTACTGCAACTTGCTCCTCGCCGGCTAAACTAGTTGTAAATATTTAACTTTTTAGCTTTGTTAAAAGGTTAACTTTACTTGTTTATGTGGTTCAGAACTTCTGATTCAAAAAGGTTTTACGGTACTAGTACATGTGTATGTATTAACGGATTGCGTTTGCACAAATTGTACCAAGAGTCACTTTTTAATGTTATTGGATGTAATTGTGGGTGGGTCTGTTCCCTATCATAACTGTTCAATTTATTTTACCTCTCAGCATTATCTTTATTTTCCCATTCTTTCTACTCATCTAAGGCCAGGCATTTAGCAATAAAAGGGGCATTCAAGTAATTTTTTGCGAAGTAACATTGTCATTTGCAATAAAAGACATCATTCCATTAGAAATCAGTAGGCAAATATAAATACTATATTTTCTTGTTTCTTATTGGTGTCTAGAGAAGTAGTCATCAGTATAAGCAGTTCGTTAGTCTCATCATTACGTTGCCATTGGCTTAGTTAGCGAACTGCCGCGATAATTAAACCACGACGTGTAATGACGCTATTTAACTGTTTTGTATGTCTTTATCAATGATTCTTCTTCTTTTGGGATTATAATTGTTAGATCTAGTAAAGTAGTGAGCAAGTATTAGCAGTTCGTTAGTTCCGCATTACGTTCATTGGCTTAGTTAGCGAAGTGCCAATAATTGGGAGGCAACGTGTAATGACGCTGTTTTTATCTGTACTACTGTAATGACTGCCTTGTTGGTCTAGTGGTTGCATCTCTGACTACAGATAGAGGCGTCTTGGGTTCGAATCCCGAGTGGTACTAAAAATATTATTTCTATTTTTTTTACATTTTCAATAAAAATACCTCAATAGTCTTCCAACCTAAGTCTGAAAGTGGGCCGTGTTCAAACTTCTCATTACCTCGGAGAGCACGTAAAACCATCGGTCCGGCACCTGATCTCTCTCCGGTCTGCCGTCCCATCGGATTATGAGAGTGAAGTGATTCTAATTTGGAGATTTATCCAGTTAAGTAGTAAGTCAGAGAAAGCAGTTCATTAGTCCCATCATTACGTTTCTCTTCAATCAATTATTATTAAGTACAGAAATAAGAAATATTTCAATTAATAAAAAACACTAGAACGAATTTAGAATTTATTTCATAAAGTTACATTATAAGTAAGTTATAAAAAAAAATAAACTGAAGAAATTATGCGTTAAGAGTTTAATTTTTAAAGTCGATCCATCTTCACCTTTAATGCAAAGGCTCAGATTCTCTACCACTAGACATATTCACGTATAACTCGACAAGTCATTCGCGTCTTTAGCTAAAATAGGAGTGAGCCAAGTTTGTTTGTCAGCGGATATATCAATGATCAGTAAGGACTGCTATTTACGTTGGACTTAGATTTCCGTCGTGCCGTGTGTGGCATATTTAAAATTCTAAAATTATATTATATTTTGAAATATCTTTTAACCCAGCATATTGTTATTAACTCTTTATTTCAAGGACGTGCTTCAATTTAAAATGATCAGTTCCATTGATCAACTTTCCGAACTAAGTAATGCTGAGTTCAAAATTCACATTCCAGTCATTCATAGTCCAGCATGTATTTGTTTGATAAACTAAGCCAATATCAAAGCAAAGTGTCACATTGATAATATCACAACACACCTTTATTCGAACATTTTGTCCCTTCCCTCTGAATGCTTATCAAACAGTCGCGATATATTTCAAACAATGGAAGCATTGCGAGCGCGCCGCGGCCGGTATCATGATCCTGAGAGAACATAACTCCACGCTTGTCAATGATAAGATTATGATAATTGACCATATCCCGCGCTTGCGCAACACGCCCTAGTGTGAGAGCTGTTTGTGTTTTAATACATACAGGAGTAAAAATAATTTACATGAAAAAAATATTTAATAAAAAATTGCATTTAAGAAAAGACGTCAATTTAGTAGTTCCATTGAAAGCGTCCTATTTATTTTCTGCTTTATATTCTTTATTGTAATGTCGTCGATATTTGTATTAGTTATGTGTGTTTATTTAATTTAGTATATCATCTAACCACAAGAAAAATTAAAACTTTGTACAATACCTACCTAAACTATTATATTTTACATACCAAACTTTTTGAAGTATATTAAGAAGCTTCAAATGAAAATGGAACACATTCAATAAATCAACCCGTTAAAAGGATCATCATATCACTCGCAATTCACAGTTAGAATAACATCAGAATCTCCTCGACTACGAGTGGCGAGTGATCGGATAACTGCAGGATGCTATCAATTGCTGCCCGACTAACCTTCGCTGAGAAATCGCGCTGATATCCACAATGAATAATGTAACACTGCCAGTTGCCACGTGACGTCATTCAGGTTGACTTTTGACCGCATGTTTGATGGGATCACCGCCCATGAACACTTTCAATCCAACGATGTTTTATTGAAATTTTTGTTTTTTCCATATTTATAAGTATGTCTCTCTTATTGATATATTTATTTGGTGAACCAGTAATAACTCAATGTTAACAGTACATTATACTAGCCGCGCCCCGCGATTTCACCCGCCTAACTTCTGATCCCGGATTCCCGCATAAATTTTGATCCCAATATTCGGGTTAAACAGTAGCCTATAAGTTATTCTGAACCCTAACCTATAGGTATACCAAGTTTCATCATAATCGGTTAAGTAGTTTTTGCGTGAAAGAGTAAAATACATACGTGCATCCCTACAAACTTTCGCATTTATAATATTATATAGATCTGAATTGCTATATGTCATACGCTAGGTTTAATAAAATAAAAATAACCTAAAGTCTAAGTATTAAATTGGAAATTCATTGGTGAATGAATAGAATGAATGCATAGAATGCACTCGTAAGCCAATTAATAGAAATGCGATAGGCTCCATATTTTGAAGATCGATGTACGAGTAACGTGTATGTCGTCAAATATTCGCCGCAGCGGTATTCAATAAGCCGGCATCACACAATAGTAATCGCTTCTCGCATTACCGACACCGCGCCGCCCCACATGATTGATAACTCATCAATTCACGCATCAGATTCTTTTAAAGGATAGAATTTTCTCGTATAGGTAGGAAATAATCCTTAGTGAAGAAAGTGTGTGGTGGAAATCTATTCAATAATTATGGAAATTGATAAATTCTACATCTACCCTCCGCTAAAACCACAAAAATGCTTTATTTTAGGCAGTAAATTTTCGATATACGGAAATTCAAACATTAAACAAATATGATAATGTATATAACAAGGATTATGTTACACCAACAGTCAACACAAAAGACAATAGTGTCCTGAAATAGCCGCTCACCTCAGCTATCCACAATAGAGTGTAACTCCACATTTGTCATCGCGCGCTACAAATTAGTCACCACAATTAACTGCGGAATGTAGGATCCATAAATTGACTCCCTGTACTGTGTAGGCTTCCAGTCTCCGCAATAGATTAAGGCGGTGGCTTCATACGCAGCGGTGAGCGATCGAAGCGAGCGGATCACTATTTAGTATTTATAATGAGAAAATCGAAATAGCTAACTAATTCGGAACTAAAGAGTAACTTCACTTTCTATTTCTTTAATATCAACTAACAGTTTTGAATTTTTTCTTTAATAGACGTTTTTTCACCATAGTTTTCAAAACTTTGGCATTATAATTGTCGTGTGGTAGAAAAAAACTGGTCATTCTTTAAAACATATTATCATACAAGACTTTTAAATTTAAAAATCTCATGACGGAGGCAGTTCACATATCTTCAAAGTTCACAATGGATATTTATTTTTGAGAAGGCTTACTAACTAGATACGACATCTGTTTTTATATATAGCTATATATTATTAAAGTAAAACATGCTATTCTGATTAAAAAAAATGTGACAAAAATGGCACCTAATGAACATCTATGTTCCATATTTAGTCCAATTGACCTTTAATTTCATGTGCTCCATCTGAAAATCGCTATGTCCTATGGGCCCGCATCTCTCGTAGCTAAGCCTAGGTCTAGGGAGCAGAGAGCAGTAGGCCAGGCGAGCCGACCCCGGTGGGAGGACGTCCGCGCTACCACTGCGCTGTCGGTGTAATTGACGACAAATGCGCCTTCCGCCTGATCTACTCATTGATATCATTCACTACCTACTGTCTATTACGAAGACTTAACTAATCTTCGTTTGAAGACTCCTATACAACAAATTTTAGGTCAATATTCTAGTTTGCTATGTACCTACTGTCTATTAGAAAGACTTAACTTATCATCGTTTGAAAACTCTTATACTACATATTTTAGCTTTATTCCCGATGTAAGTACATCTCGAACTAGAATATTACTCTTTTTCTCTCTATCAGCGAACTAGAATATTACTCTTTTTCTGAAATCTAGTACCAAATTGGTACACTGTAAAAAAAATAACGAGTCTATCAAATAATTCAACATCTATCCAAATTAACTAACAAAGATTAATTTCTAGATTTAACCAACATTGTTTGTTCCTATTCAATTAATATCCGGAACTACTGATTCTGTGCTCCAAACCCTTTCACCAATAGAAAGCCATAATGTGCCGAGAGCAATAAGTTCATTGTGATTTGTGATTGGCTCAAAGTCAGATAATTCACGCGGAACTGCGGGGCGCTATCATACATCACGCACAGATTTGCGGAAGGCCATACGTACTGGAGTAATGAGCACGCGATCATCAATAACCCTGACTAATAGTCCTCTAATAGACCAGGTTTGTGCTCCAATCTACCTGCCCCACTTTTGAGACAGTATATTATTATTGCGTGGTGCACCACTTAGTTGATTACCGATAGATTAGCGCCTGGGGCAATTATTAAAATTAAATTTAAGTCCTGTTAAGTGTAATCCTTACGTTGTATTAAATTAACATAACTTTGGTAGAATAATTAAGAAATGTTAACAACACAGCGGATTTATTTTACTTGATAGACTGTATTAGTATTAAAGGAAATGCGTTTTTAAAAAATGTAGATATAAAGTCTTTTACACACTATTTCCACATTTATTAAGGAACTTTATTCAGTTTACAATCCTAAAAATGGGGTTATGAATTAAATAATAAAATTAAAGAATTTATGAATAAATCTGAAAATACTGTAAAAAGATTTTAATTATATATTCTTTTTTATTTCTATTTTTTTAACAAACGTGATAACTTTGGTTATGTTCGTAATTGTCGTGTCCGTTCTTCCATAAATGGAAAAATAATTTACACTCGTTACAACAGCCCTTTATTTATCGTTAAACCAAGGTGGGTGGTATAATTTGAATAAATATAGCCACTGTTTACATTAATACCTATATAATATATGTAATACCTGTATCACATAACCGAGAGTAGAACCATCAGTCGTCATGTCAGAAATAATGATGTAATGTCAGTTAACATTTGTAGCTTTATTTCACGAGCAGTAACAATACGCTGTTCGCTACAAGATATTATATTGGAAAATGTCAGGAGGTAGTTATGGGCCTCCCAACCGCCTACGACTTAATAACAATTATAATCAAAGCCATTACTTATTGTTCCAAGTACATTATACACCCTTATAAGGCTCACTGTCTCGCATGTTATGTGTCCTGTTCAATAAATCTTCATTAAAAATGTTATTGAGATATTTTATACTACAGTTATTGTTTTCTTACATTAATTAATAATAACGGAAAATCATATAATTTTTAGAGTAGTTACTTCGAAGGAATTTAAATGACTTCACAATTCCCAAATTGCCATGTTGAAATATTTTTGTCGCTTTGTACATATACCTTCCTTCCAAACATACTTCCAAACATCAATCCTCGGGGCCAGACCTGTAGTTCGGACTGGTGGAGGATCCTCCCTTTTCGTTGGAGGACTTATACCATCCTCCACATTAAGTATCGATATTCTGCATTATTTATATACAAGTCCACGTAGAAATATCGACAAAGCTTAGTTTCTAAATAATTGTTAAAAAGACTTCGACAATCGATATTTAAAATATCTCCTCTATTACACAATTTCAGTGAATTTTCGTAACAAAGAACATTTGTACGTTATTTAATATATCGAACGTATCGGCTTCATCCCGAAATACACTTAAGCCCGCTCTAAATTCGATATCGAGTACTCCGAAGTCTTAACTGGTATCAATGGGCCAATGCTTCCTTTATATTCTGGAATAGCACAACTATTTTAATTGACTTCAATGAAAGCGTAAGATAGTTCTTTAGTGTTTTCTTGTATTTGTTTTAACGCGAGTACTTTTCATATTAAATCACAGATTAGAGAGTGTTCGGAAGACTCTAGTGACTCTAACTACACGTGCATCTGTGTGAGTGAAATTTGACAATTTTGAAGCCCTCGTGATGTGTTGTGTCAAACTAGACGAACATTTTTGTATTTGCTTTTTGGCGTCACTCAAGTCTTAGGCCGCACTCCAGCTGCCTTTTATTCTCTAGTCTGTGTATTAAATAAAATACTACGCTCGCTGTAAAGTGCTCGAAACGTCGGGTTAATAATAATGCATAATAAACCGCGTTTAAAATTCTTTCAGTAAGATAGTTGTTTATATTGGAGTTCTTGATCGCTATCCTTTCTTTTTCCTTTGTATGCTTAAGGAAGTATACTGATTGAAAATGGTGCAGATGCATTTCAAATCGGTTTATCTGATGAGCTCTCTTATAAGAGCAAGGCAGTTGAACGTGGGTTGTAATCCGATAAGATTTTTATATATTTGTAGATTGTTAAGCTTTTGTATTCAAATTCGTGCTCATTAAAATACTTCACATACTTTGAAGTATTCTACTAAAATAAAATAATTTAATATCGTTACGTTTTAATATCAAGTCTGACAAATGTTTTAGTTAACAATATTTAACAATATCCTAACATTCATCCTACTTTTTAAACTATTCCTCCATTATATTGACAACTAGCTGATCCGTGCATCTTCGAAACATAATGTTATATATAATATAGCTTATAAAATATAGCTATGTTACTCGTGGGTAATGTAGCTTTCGAATGGTGAAAGAATTTTTTAAATAGTTCCAGTTGTCTTTGAGCCTATCAATTACAACCAAACAAATAAACACCAAACAAATAAACAAAGTTTTCCTCTTTATAATATTAGTGTAGATACACAAAAATACACTATAGAAATATAAAGCGCACATCTTACGTGCAGAAGGGCTGAGGAGGGAGGACTGAGGAGTAAGTAGTGATTGTTGGCGCAACTTTCCACTCAGGGAAGTTCGTTGCGATTGATTCTGCACAATGCTGCTCTGAACTTCATCAGTTCATTACGAACGGAATTATAGCTTCCAAGCAAACATTCATCGTTTTGTTTGCGCAGTCTTTGTCTTACCAGCCTATGAAACTAAGATAGATATGTTAAGTACCTAGGCGTTTATGTAGTTAATGTGCGTAGCGTATATGTGCGAGCGTATATGTTCGACATTATGACCTAATAGGAAAAAAATTCAATTAATTAAATAAAATATTATTAATTATATTAAAATCATCTAGTATGAATAACATCAAAAAATATCGTCCGTCTAAATATAATACCTGTGAAATAATTTTTAATTGACTTAATCCGAATAAAATTATGATAGATGTTTTCGTTGGCCTTCGGATGTCGTGATGTTTGGGTAATTTTAATATTTAGCTCAATATTTTTTTTATTTAAAACTACTGCGCCGTTGCGACGGCAACTGTCTCGTTTTAAGTTTGATCGCACAAGGATTCCTTCATATTTTTAACTCAAGTCAGTATTAACAAGATATACTGGACCCATTGGTTTAAAAGTGGCGGAAGAGAATCTTTATCCTAACCCTTCATGAGGACCTCTTCAATTACACTATCTGTCATAAAATATGACTTTGACATTCTACATTCCAAAGACATTGCATTATCGCATCGACAAATGAAGAGTCACCTTTACGTCAAAAAGTATATTCACACCTCAGTCACGAAGGTATGCGATAGCGTGTCTGCCGACCGGGCGGAGGTAATGCAGTTAACCCGGGTAATTGTTTTACTGCAGCCGGCGTCACAAAAGACTCACTTAATGCACTCACTTCTGATCCGACAGACATTTCTCGTTTTTGGGAAGCATTTACCGCATTCAGATTTAGGCTCGATCACTTACTGGGTTTAAAGATATTAGTATAGCTCTTTTCAATATTTCCAAAGATTTCATCAATCATATTCGTTAATTTACTTACTTTATTGAGGAACTAATTTTAATTCCTTCAAGCTGGCAAGGCATCTGCGACACTTTGATGTTGTAGATGTTCATGGGCTACGGTTATTCACTTAACAAACCACACGCTCCACTTGCCTGGTTTAATTTTAAAAAAATAGGTCTCTAAATATCTTGAGTAGTTTCGGAGCGCTGTTTGTAAATCAATCTGTTAGTCAGTTTTATTTTGTAAAATATTAATTGCTTAATGCAAGTAAAAGACCTTTAAGCAAAAGAGGGACCTTTAAAACTAATTGAATTCTATCAAAAAGATGACTCTTTCATTCCCAAAATCTGCTCTTAAACACGTGCTCCAGACTAAAGCAACGCTCGCCCGTAATCCAATTACCTCGTTCGTACGGAGTGTCATGCGGGGCGTCATGCAAGGTGCTACGGACGCCTCAGACAGGTGGCAGGAGCTGATTGCCGAAATGCACTCCGGCTAACTCGGTTAGCACTCGCCGCCTGTATCATTTAGTGCAGTCACCTATCAGTGATATAGCTAGGTGACGTATAATGACGTCACATCAACTATGATATTGAACTGTGCTATTTGCATAGTTTCTCAGTTCCTGGTATGTGACTGGTGACGATGTTCAATTAGCTACCTATGATATTGAGTTATCCATATCTCTAAATTTGAACAGCTTTGATAGACTATGATATCGCAAAAATAATGAAATAAGAAGTAAAATTTTAAATACAATTTATGATATCGTAATATTTTCAAATTTCGGTCACAAAACAGACACATAAAAATATATTAAACTGGTGAACAAAAGGATAAAATGCTGACAATGAATAATAACATTTGAATAAAAGAGGCAGTTAACATTGTTTAGTATTAAAGCTATTAAGTCCACACAACATGTTCGACGCTTTTGATGAATTAAATGATTACACATTGAATTATAATAATGCCAACATTCATTGAATGGACTTATTGATTTCACATCCGAAGCGGTATCGTCGGCAATTACGCGCCGCAAACAATGGCCTTAATTATAATATACCGTCACAAACACAGACTGTGGGCACACACGGCGGTTTGCACGAAATTCCTGTACTTTTCACCATTAAAGTGTGCTCATTTAAATGTTCGGATTGTGGAGTACACGTTAAAATTTTATATGCAGTACTACACATTGGATCTACTCAAAAAATGGGGTGAAATTACTGGTACCCCAAGTATGAAGACACCGCTTACTACGATATAAAATTTATAAATGTTTTAAGACTCTTTAACAATTTTTTCTCCTTAATCTATTTAATTTATATTCAATTGATCTCAATGTCCATAAAACGTTTGGGACAAAAGCGTCTTCGAAGAACTCGGTTTTATTATTCCCGCGAGCGAAAGTAACCCAAAATCAGTGGAATAGGGCCGCTTAAAATTCCGAGATCAGCGCAAGGAGGCTCTTTACGGTCACTTGTAAATATCGGGGCTGGCTCCCGGCGGCGGCGGCGTACGCGACATGCTTTCAATAGCACCATTTCTATGTTTATTCTACGATATTTTTGACTTCTATTGATCAACAACTTGAAGGCTTGCCAAGGCCTATTTTGCATATAAAGTGTTCATTTTAAGAGATATTCCGATTTATAACAAACAGTTGTATTGTGTTCAAATCTATCTTGGAAATTAGATCCTTACATACTAACCCAATATAATGTGAATGTTTATATCTACCGTGTCCATAAAAATGAAAGAATTAGTGTAACGAAAGATAATACATTTTTGATAAAATGCGACAGCGAATAAATAAGATCTCAAAGCAGAATAAACGTCAAATTACTGCATTACTATTATAAAACCATAAAAATACACTTAACAGAATCATCTCCCATAACATTCACACCCGTTTTTCCGCTCGTCGGAAGCAATACAAATTCCTCTCCAGCAATTTGTCATGAAATTAAAATCAAATTATCACAAATATTTGTGTTTTTGTCGCAAAAACCGTCGCCGTGCGGAAGACAGCGATTTGTATCGGAATCGCATTTCCAGCAATGCGGCCAACAAACGGATGTACATTTACCAGACTATTTTTTGTGGCATTCGTAAGACGAGATTTCAATGATAATATAGGTCTTAAATAAACTTTTCGTAACAATATAATTAGAATTTTAAAGTCATTCGTGAAATTAACTTCACGGCCAATGTGACTGGTTTATCAATGACATAGCATTTTTGTTCATCTTGAGTATAGATTATGGACAGTAATTACGAAGCGGTGAAAAAAAATTGCATTGTGATTAATTCATGATCCTATAAAAACATTAACATGAATTCGATTGCAAAACAATCCATCATTAAATACTATATACAATATCAACGAAAATATTTTGACCATCAAAAATATATTTTTTTATTAATTTGGCTCCAAATACACAATCATCATTTAAAAGCATTGAATTGGCGTTTCTTATACATGAGTGCTTATATTAAAGGCTTCCACAAATTCGACTACTAACATCTTACCATCCTATTTATTATATCCTGCTGAGCTCGCATTTCGTACAAGATATATAATCAGATTACAAGACGCGTCGTCAGATAGGAACCTCGCTACGACCCGTCCCCGCGAGGGTCCGGCCCCTCAGACCTCTCATTCGGATGCCTGCCTCGTTCAGCCCTTAAATATTTTAAACAGCTCACCCATGAAAATGCCACCGAGACTTTTTTATTTAAATCGCCTTTGTTTTGGTGATTGTGAGAGGAAATGCGCGAAACAACAGCAATAAAATGTTAGGTGATGTTTATATTCGTTCCCTTGTTTGTTTGCAAATTATTGAAATTAGCATAAATTATAGCACACTTTGTATTTTATCTGAGGAACTTTAATTAGTAAACATTCATGTAAAATATAGATGTCAGATATCTATTTTAGCCCTGGCTTAAGCTATAGTAATGTTTAAATCCCCAACTTATTTGATGCAATAGAACAAATACATCTAGTATTCTTGAGTATTCTAAAAATCGATAATAATATTCTAGAATGTTGTTGAGGTGATATAAAAAAGTAGTTTATGGATTTTAATTTGTATTCATTGATTCAATATCGGTTACGACATCACTACATAACAGCTAGGTTCTTCGATCTGAAGTTAAAATAACATGTTCTCAAGTATTAATCAGGGCAAAAGTTGTGGACGCACACCACGCCTCCTTCAATTAATTCCCAGCCATTGAAAATTGGAAATAAATCGCAGTATTTAATAGTTTAGTCGCAATCCAATCTCGAATACTCAAGGCAGGCCCACGCGATCCCAGTATAATGGCTTTGATAAATTCTCTGACATAACTTCATCTTGCGCCTGCCTATAAATTTCTCTCCCATGCTTTATGATTTTCCTTATCTTTGTAATTGTTTAAATCATCTAGATAAGTAGACCGGATTTCAGTTTATGTTTCAAATAACACCAATTTTCTTGTCGATAACATATTTATGCTGAGCTTTATTCAATCAGTTTGATTTTAAACGAGACACAATTAACCACAATTTATTTATGCGTCATTGGATCAAAATAGCCACTAATAAATATAACTAGCTATAATCTGCTAATCATTTTGATTCCCAATCAGTAAATTACTTAAAACGTTTTTGGAATCAGCGTGTACTGCGTTATGAAGCTCTGCGTTGCAAAATTCTACAATAGTTATGTAGTAGCTAGTGAAAATCGATTGTATAATATATATCGATG
>LQNK01002903.1:54461-77541 GCA_001586405.1 Phoebis sennae | reverse complement strand
GGGAATGCCAGGTATGCCAGACACGCGGGCGCAATCACGGTGCGGTCGGCCCGCTAATGAACTTGTGACTTATGGCTTTAGGCTAATTCTAGGTTTCCGATGTCATTCGGATTGTGAAAGAAATCGTTTTCAGATCAAGAAACTGGGTACATCGATAAAGGCCAGCGGCAACAAATAATTTGACTGAAGTAAAATATAAGGCCTTTTTGACCCAAAAAATAACATAAAATCTTGTCTGCCAGCGAATTTAGCTTCATCTTCTTGATATTTAACTAAGCAAACAACGATATTGAGATATACAATACCATTTTTATATTCATAAAAACTTGTTACAAATAATATTTCCACAATAAATACCTTTCCAGAGCAACTGAAATAAAAATATTTTCTCTAACTTTTTCACAATAACCTATTACTGGTGTCGTTACAGGGATGTCCCTGGCTTTGTAGACTACGTGAAAGCATTTTGAATTTATCTGTTGCAAACAAACAAACACCCTAATCATGCTCTGTATCAGGTTTCCGATAATTAACGGCTAAGTTTACAATATATTCGCTAGCAAACAGCGACATCTGAACGAGCCACAGCCCACAGCCCACAGCCCACAAGCAGAGTCACGGAGTCGCGCGAAATTAGGCGTGTTGACTCGCCCTAATGAACCAACGAGCTCTCGCTACTGTAGCGTGGAATACTTAACGATACTCTGTGATACACTCGGTGTATGTATCATTGCCAATACTGGGGACTCGAGCTGTTTTAAAGAATTAACCGAATCTATGATTGGAAAAGTACTACAGCGCATAAGCAACCGGAAATTACAATTGAATCATTTTACTGCGGTGTCAGTGATTGAATAAAATGTTTTTGAATGAATTGTAACGCAGTTTATTATACATTATTTTACACTATTATTAACCCGACGTTTCGAACACTTTACTACGAGTATGGTCACGGGTGACTAAGATGCACGTTTTCGTCATGAGTGTTTCAAAATTTGTGTGTCTATCTCCACTTATTTCCACGAAGATTTTTAGAAAAACTGACTCGGATTCTTTCAAAATTGACTTAAATAGTCCTCTTGTCTTTTGGCGCTATGGGGTTTAAAATTTGTAACAAGTGGTTAGTGATCTGCTTATTCTTTTAATATCTATTTTTGCTGAAAGTAATCAAGTACTTGGCTCAATTATCTTATTCCTTAACTTTTCTTAAAGTAAATTACCTATGACACTTAGCATCTACTGCTCAGCATCCACCTATATTTACGTGTGAAATATTCATCCTATATTGTATGCATCACTGTAGCACACGCACATTACACACACGCTTTTACCACGCTTACAAACACAGCATTTTTCAAATGGCGCATATTCGCGATCACTCCAGCTGGCGCCGAGTTGACACCGGCGGTAATGAAATGTCATTACCGACTCCGGTGCCTTCACAGTTCACACGCTGAAACTTGCGAGATATGAATTACGTATATCAAATCAATTTCCATTAACTGAAATAGTAGAAATATATTTTTATATGTAGGGAGCTTATTTCGCAATGCACGGTTAATATGTGTATGTTTATTATAGTCGATGTAATTGAGTCAAAGATATATTCACAATTTTTTTTACCAGCACTTAAACATAAGCTTTGATTATGTCTAGATGCCTTCCTGTTTAAATTTCCATTTGAATAAACTGTTTAACTTTAAAACACGTACACAACAAAGCCACTTTCCCTATTTCGGAGTTACACTCGACTGTTAGTAGAATAACATAGATACTTTGATATTCTAAATCGGCCTCTTTAGCACTTGTTTATCATTAATGTCTTTTAATCTGTACTAATATCATAAGAGTAAAGATTTGTTTGTATAGAGTAGTCTCCGAAACTAGGGAACCGATTTGGATGAAAATTTGTACAGAGATTCTTTGGAAAACCCAGGAATGACATAGGATAGTTTTTATCCCGAAAATTCTATGGGAACAGGATCTAAACGCGGGTGAAACCGCGGAGCTCAGCTAGTTGTCAAATTAAAATTTAAATCGTGGTTTTAATCTACTCCGTTCTTTTTCTTCTCTGGTTACAAAGGGCTTTTAAAGCAGATGGGTAATACACTCATACCTATTTATTTTTAAAATTCTATTTTAGAAATGATGTTAGTTTAGTTATAAATAATACTTCTATTACTAAAGCACTCTACGAAGCAAATCCCAGTCGATACGTTTATTTATTTATTTTTTAGGCATACCAACAGTGCTCACATAAAAACTTAAGAGTAATAATAATATCTTTTAGTTAATGACAACACCCGATAAGCAAAAATTCGCCAATGTATATTTGGGAGAGTCTCTTTTTGATTTTACAACTTATGACAGAACATGAATAGCTAGTTAGTCATGATGCATGCATGATGCACCGATTACAGGTACAAAAAAGAAAACTTATATTATTACATAACTGTTTGCTTAGTATCATAAGAGATACGAGTATAGCAGTAAATAGCACTTGAACACAAAACATTTAAGCGAGTTACCGATATTCGGAATTAGCGCGTGATTTGTCAGCAGGTGTCTTTGAAGTTAATTCGCTAATGAATCGATGTCAGCTAATATCGAGTTATCTGTGGACTGTGAGTGTGACCCGCTTTCAGAGCTCGGAGGAAAACCGCGCGGCACCTTTATGCTTAATTATTTAAAGTTGTCGTCGAAATTTAACTGAAATCGCTAGGCAATTTGGTCACAAAAGTTTCTATTCCCAAATTAAGAGTTAATTGATTAATTTTATTTTAATCACGGTATTCATACTATTAATTTGCACAATATAAAGCAAAAATACAATTTGCCACGGGTGAATACACCAAAAGTGTTTTAAAGTCTGTGACTTCAGTTATTTATATAGAACATAGAGCAACTGAAAGAATTAAGTTGAAGATTAATGTTAAATAAAAAATAAAATATGTATGTGACTTTTCAGCGAGAGCTTTCAAAAAAGCCAATTTGGAAAATAAACGATTTCAATTTGAATTGAATGCGTGATATCTTATCAATAATTCCCCGTATCGAAAATCGCTAACAAACGTTAGAACATAATTTATGCCCATTGATTATTGTTACTATGGTGTCAAAAGCAACGGATTCCGATATTGTTAGATTTCAAAAGAAGCATAACGCAAGTACTGCCCGACGCCCGTCCCTTCCCAGGCGGCTCGAGTGCTGGCGCTCGCTTACCAAATGATGAAATGAAAAGCAATACGCGACGATTTCGTTACAACCATATTCTGTTACCGCGGTTTTCATTCAGTAATGGTGACAGACGTAACAATCGGAACTCGCAGATCTGTACGGGTCATACTGTTGTATAATTCTAGTATTACTATCTCTTACTTGCCAGTGATTTTGATAGAATTAAAGTTTATGTAACGTATAGTGAAAATGTATGGTGATTGGGAGTTGCCACGAAATAGTTATACAAGTTTTTCTATATTTTTTTATGTTTTCTTCCATTCTGTGGGAACTTTCATTTATTATAAGGAAATTTATGGGGTATCTTGAAATATAATCTAGAATTTTAGAATTGATTGACACGTTATTGAGATTCTTATATTTCTTTATGTTCATAGGTTAACGAAGAACTAATTCATAATAGTAAATTTATGTCAATTATTATTGCATCACTTATAATTTAGCGCACATATGTAAACACTCATAGTATTACTATTATCTAAAAGTAGATTGTCTAATATCTAATATGTCGCTGCGCCAGCGGAGTAAGTAATAGTAGATTGAGAGATTTTATATCTATTCATATTTATCACAACACAAATCACAACGTTAACCATTTGGCAAATTAGTGTAATCAGCGGCAAATCGGCAATATACATTATGGTCCTCGAACATAATTGGCAGCTAAGCCCATATTCATAACACTGTAATGTACAAGAATGCCCATAACGTGGCACACGCGGATACTCTGGCACTTGGCAGCCCTCCAGTCGCCACTCGTTTGATATTCGACACACATGGCCGCCATAGACACGAAAATCGACGATTTAAAAGCTTAAATATATGATGTTGCCAGGATACCGATTTTCAAGGGGTAGCCTTGCCATGTGTTGGAAGTGTTGTGAACCTGATTAACATTCCAGTCTGTATATACAATTTTTATGCCTTATTGATAAAAATAAAAACTGTGAAGCTATCTTTATTTTTGGGCCGAAAATTCTCACCATATAAGTGGTTTGTATCATAAATGATAACATTACTATTTGAATTTTCTTACTAGTAACTATCGATAAATCAACTTTCCCAACTGAAACTATTAAATTAGAAAAATAAACTTCATAACATTTAATAAAAATTGACAATTTGTTTGTTTGAACCGATAACCCGATGTATCCCTTGTAATCTGAAAAACATAGATGGCTAGGCACCACTTTATTAATTTATCAAAAATATATCATGTTCAAAAAAATTCAACCGTTCGCGTTGCGTTGCTTTAAAATATCAACAAAGGATGCTATAGCCTACAGGCTACAACATGGTGATTCAGCTGGGAAAACTCTCATTAATTACATTTAAATATTACCAGCTCATTACTAATTATTTTCCACGTGAATATCACAGGATATGAATAAAATTAAATAATTATTATTTTATTTTATCCTTCCTCTATTATATCAATAAAATTGCTTTTACTCAACGCAAACATAAATAGAGAATGGAATAAATCTACGAAATACGAACGAATATAATAATACTCTATAAATACTTTTCCTCGATTTATACGTGTATGTTTATTTGAAGCGTTACTTATTTATAAAATAAAGGAGAAATACATATAAGTAACAATGGAAACTGTTTCTCGGAATCGAAAACTTTACAATAACTCGTGGGAGGACATTTTTTTCTTATAGAATTAAAATATACTTTAATATATTAAATCCGTTTCACTGATTTGTTATGTAATGATCATTTCTAAGGCATATGATCAACTTTCAAAAACGTCATATTTAATTATAGAATCGACTGTACAATACAATGTAAGTAATTTCAAAAACACCAAAACGCAACATACATCTTTACTAACATAGCTCGTACGTGGCAATATATCCGATGTATATTCCCACTATTAATACTATCCAAAGCAAACTGTTATGGGTGCGCTAGCGCAAGATGTGTCGTGCAGCCGGCGCGAGCGGCCACGTGTTGTTTAGTCTAGACCACGTTTAGCCGCCGTAAATACTCTTTTGAGCTGACCGCCCGTTGACACATTAACGACACGTATGTTTTTATGAGTGATTTTATATTTCTAATTGGTAAATTAATTAAGGAATTTTTTGACGAATTTGTTTAAAGATCTAAGATACATCTTTAATAGGAACGACTAAAGTAGAAGACAATAAATAATTACATCCATAAATTAATGTAGAGTATAACTTAAAACAAGACCTTGAAGGGTAGCGTTCCCAAACAAGAATGCTATCAACACGGTTCGCAGTTAGATTCTAATCTAGATTACAATAGTCAAACACTAAATAGACCACCTAGAAGGCTGCTAATAAAATCGCATCGTATAAACACACAGATTGACAGACATAAACCCTATTACCACAACACTGCGTACGCTCGTGTTAGCCTGCGGCGCTCGTTTCACATTTACCTTTATTACCACGTTTACCTGTAAACCACTATATTCTGTTAAGATTTATTTCAATAAGTACACGAAATGTGAGGCTTTATGGAAACATGCATTTATAAGCCAATAATATTTCAAATAGGTGACTACTATTTGATATTGTTTTTATCTGTAATAGTAAATAGATTTAACAAATAATTAAATATGAGTATCGTTCTAAGAAGCGGCCGTCTTATAGGCTTTGCGGTTCTTACAGTTAAATACAATTTGGAGTTTAGGACTGTCCCTTTTACCAGATAGTAAATGTAAAGAGCTAGTAATGGCTAACGAAGCGTGTGGTGCGAGCACACTGGGCACACCGGGCGTGTCGCGCGTCATTACGCGATGAGTTACGCGCGTCACGCCGCGGCGCGTAATGGCGAGACGCGGCTCACTTTCCGATGCTTGATTCAATGTTCCGTTTTGATTGCACGCTCCGGGACCGCATGCAGAATGAATCTGCGTGTTTGGTTTGCGAATACTATTGTGGTCCATTTTAATGCAATTCCGTTTTCTAAGTATTGACTAATTTTACTTAGGTAAAATCGGTGTCGTAGTATTTCGTAGAAATTATAGAGTTATTACAACTATAATGAAAGATCATATTGTCATCAGAATAAGTTTTTTAATAGTGTTAGATGCCTTACAAACGTTTCTCTTTGTGAAATCTGAAAGTGTATCGGACGAATTTTTGATATTACACCGATGTTTATTGATTTGTTGAGTGTATTGGTTCAAGATTTTCTATTTAGATAAATTATCTGGATATGTATCTCCAAATATAAAGTGACTGGCTAAACACAAATTGAGGTTGAATTATGAAAACATGCTACTAGAATAATTTCAAGGTTTATATTGAAGTAATATCGATATTTCCCATTATAGTAATAAATCATAGGTTTCAATTGGTGATATTATACGATATATTATTTGTTTTATTACCCTCAAGTAATTTCAATATATTCAAGACTGGGAGATATTGAAACAAATGGAAATATTTGAATATTATCGAGCCGGCACATATAAATAGGACATAACGGAGACAATAAAATTTGCATTATTATATTAAATTCCAGTTTGGTGTAAATGCTGACCGTATCTTGTCTTCATTGAAATTCCGACGTCGACTCGTTTTAATGCCTCAAATAATTTGCGAGATATTCGCGTGGTGCGGGAAGTATTAGTTGCGAGATAAGTGGAGATGGAGATGCGGGCGAGTCTGCGCGCGCCCTTATCTAAAGCGGCGACCACACGCGCATACTAATTGACGCATTTCACGCACACGTACTGTTATAGCTTTTGGAATTAGGCCATTTTCCAAATTTATGTCTTAATATATTGCCTGTACGAGGATTAGTTGAAAATGGAAAATAACTTTCCATAAGATACTATTCGTTAAAAATCGATTGCAAATTTGATTACTATGTATGTATGTATGTGTGTATACACAATATATGTATATTTCATCAAACATAAAGAAATGAAGCATATATTACCGACTACTAGTTTTAGAAAACTGCACGCCATGTCACTCTTGTAAGTTGCTGCCTGCGACGTGTGTACAAAGTTTTCTCTTTACAAAAGTAATATTTTCCTGCGGCCCGCCGTTTCCAAAGTAATTTGTAATATCTGGTTCGGACAGCCCTGCTTCATATCGATGTGCGATAATATAATCTCCTAATAACCTTCGGAGAAATCTTTGCAATACACTTCCCATAGAACTGGCCGCCATTCGAGCGGCTAAAGGGGATTTCAATCTAAGTACATCGAAACTAATTTAATTTAGAGAGCGGAGTGAATGGAATCGGACGTATCGCCCGATCGCACTTTACGGTGGTTTTGCTGAACTAATTGAAAAAGTTGACGTCGCGAGCCGCGGCCGTAGGGTCGGGCGTGCGGTGCGGCGCGGGAGGTGCGGTGCGGTGCGGGAGGTGCGGTGCGGTGCGGCGCGGCGCGGGAGGTGCGGTGCGCTGCGGTGCGGGGCGGGCCTTTATTAAAAGCCGCTGTCACATCGTATTACTAATACATTGGTTTAGTGCTTTTTCCGTTTGCTTTTAATTGAATTTGTGTTTTAATGGCCATGGGGGAGGGTCCGCGGAACTGGAAGTTCAAATGTTTTTGAATAAAGGGTTATTTTCATTTGACATTGCACGTGATTTGATTTTAACGTTTAGAGTTTCAGAATGATGATTTTAAGTATTAAATTATTGAATAGTTTAAATACACGAAATACTTACAATATTTTAACTGTTGATTGAAAAAGACAGCATTACTATGCAAGACATTATTGTTTCAGACATATGTAGTCGTTATCAACATTTTGTTTACTTTCACAATAACAAGCAAACGAATCGGTAACAAAGCCAATTCGCCACAATTTTTATTCAAATTTGATCGAAATTCACGCCTAGGACTCACCCAACAACTCATCAAAATTCATACAAATTTATACTAGAAATTAAAATATTCAAAACATGCTTTCGTGTTTGTTTTAAAATGTTATGTTGTACAGAAACAAAATTCGCAATGATATTCTTTTAAATATTATTTTAATTTACCAGCTATCGAAATCATAACTTTGCCCATCTTTTAATTTTCTCCTCGATAATGAAGCCTTCGATATTAATTATTAAGAAGCGTCACAAACAAAGCGATTTGGATTCGTCTCAAAAAGTAATATAAAGTTTATCCTCAGTGATTTGTGAGAATCCCTGTTTTAGGAACACTAACATGGCAAGTAGTTTATCGTCGACAATCAGCCCGGAACGCACGCCAGAAATGCACGGCATGCATCCGAAGTGGATAAAAGTTGTTAGTTTTTTCCCCAACGACAACGAGTCCCTCTTTAATGAGTAAATTGTTGTCCGCCAGGAATTTAATATCCCCGCCTGCCCCTGCCCTGCCTCTACCCCTGCCCCTAAGAAAACGATGTTTTGTTTATTTTCTCGGCTCGCGGCAGGACGCTCCATTCGTCTAGTGCAAATAAAAGATCTATGATCTCTCGCAATCGACTTTAGTTAAGTTTTGTTTTCAGTTATTAAAATGACAATTAGAGCTTAACAATTTTATATTCTTTGGTAAAAACCATTCAATATATTTACTTCACATTTAATATGCATTAAGTTCTACGTTACATTTTAGTGCCATAATGATGATTATTATGGTACAACATGTCACTTAACTCGGATATGAGTTATCTCAAATTGATATGATTTATTACCGTCCCCATATAACTAAGTAAAGCCATTACTTACGGGACGCGTACGTAGATTCGCTGAACCAAATTTAAATACACTTAATGTATCGTAACTTATGATCAAAGGAAATCGCGAGTTACGCCGCGGAAGTCTCCTAATAGTGTCCATAAATAACCCGCTCGACGCAATGTACTGCGATGCGTTTATATCGATGGAGCGGTAACTCATATAAAAGTAGTAATGTATTGGTGTTTAGCGTAAGTTATGGTGCCGATAAAGTCGCCGGCCGTGGCGGGCTGCGACAATGCTAGGGAGACGAGGGTGCGCGTTCGGGATTACTGCTGTTCAACTTATCTTACAACTCTTATATTAACCAATGTTTGAGAGTTTTCTTGGGGCTGATAATTGTATCACTTTTAAACGCAATATAAATGATTCTTATTTTTTTAATCAATATGAATGCCAGCATGAACATAGACGCACATAAAAACTTATTTCCAAATCTACATTACCAACTATCTTTGAATCAACTTGTATTTGAATATTGATGATTATTCTCATTTGAAATATTAATATTAAGTGTCATCGACTAGCGGATATTTTAAGCGCCTCCTATTCCGTTCAGAAAATTGTTCATTATTGTTGTAGTGCATTGTACTTTAAGTTATTATAGTATCAGTAGCAGTTACCGTTTCAGCAATATCAAAGCAAACCAGCAATAATTCCCAATATATGTCCGATATGTATACAGTATGCGTTTGCGAATGAATTCCATTATGTACAGACTGCAATAATTGTAAACATCCATAGCGTTATTGTCATTGCAGCTGAATGAGTTATAGACCATTACTCTACGATGAAATAACAACAAACAATTATAGAAATATATTGAATCTTTGGTAGAAAATTATGTAGTTTTCGCACCATATTTTAATGATACACATACCACTAACTCTTTTCCTAGTAATTCCCTGCCATCGGTTCGGTATCCACAAAAGTAATGACACAATTAAGCTCAGTATTTGGATTTTCGTTTTATGATCGTACAACTAGCTCCACAAATAGCTGCGTCTGAGCTGGTGGTGACGAACGCACGTCCAATTAGGGACAAAACGAACAGCACGTTATAATGAGCTTCATTTTATTGCTGGGGATATCTTTGATGAGCTGCTTCTGTCTGTTTGGTTTCTCTTAACAAGTTATTGGCCTCCTTGAAAAAAGTAACAGAAAAGCAAAGTCACTTGTATTAAGTGTTGGACCACAAATACCAATTCTTAGGCAATAACTCTACAATATTTACACCCGTATTGTCGTAGTAGCTCGGTTGAAATGTACAAGACTTAAAGTATTTGATATCAATATTAAACAGCTTTTACATAATAAAATCCATATAATTGGACAGTAGCATTAACAGCATTTAAAAGTCAACAAAAATAGTTCAACAACTCTCAAATGAAAACAACGAAATAATAGCATCGTTATGACGTTCGTCCTGCCATAACACCGCGATCGCAGTAGACAAAAGGGCATCTAGTTATGAGGCGTGGATTTGGATCGGATCTCGCGGCGCGTGGGGCACGCGGCCGGCTCCGGCTCCGGCTCCGGCGGCGCTGCACGCTGGCCGACCGCCAACTCGCATTACTCGCTGCGCCATGCGTGCAATTCTATACGCTATACAATAAAAACTACTGAAAAATTCCATCTAACACGTGAACGTATTTACAAGTAAAGTAAATATGTTTTAACTTTCAGTTTACCTTTGCCTATTGGTCCATCAACATCCAGTAGACATCAACTATCAGCTTTACTTATACTATAGTAAAGTGGTCACTAAAATTATGATACTGAAAAATATAATACATTCTACAGAAACAGATATTTCAATTACAGACGCAATGTAAACTCCTATTAATAAAAACTGATATAATCAATTGCAAGTAAATGATGGAATGTTGGTACTAAGTTTCACTTATGATAATTTCGTCGCGGTACTCAAAGCGATAAACTAAATTAGTAAGAACTTAACACATGAAGATTACGAGATCAGCAATACAATTAGGGCAATGAGAAGTTGTGAAGATTGAATACAACGTGCTTATGTTGATGCTGCAACGTCGCGCGGCGGCTCTCGCTACCCGCTCCGGTGTTTATCTCAGCTGACGAGATTGTTTCTGTAAACTGTTTATCTCGACGGCGCGGCGCGGCGTCCTCTGAAAGGATTCTTAAAGATCTTGAGTCTTCATAAAAGCAAATTAAGATCCTGGATCGTTAACAAGTGTACAATAATTAGAAGTAAAGTGAAATTAAATATTACAGAAATGAGAAACATGCTTTAAAATAAAGATTTTCATAATGAACAAAATGTGTATTTATTGAAGACAGTAAAGAAAAATAAAAGAATTGATATCTGAAGGGAAAAAAAGAAAGAAGTCATAACTGACAGGAAAAACAAAATATAATTTAATTGGCTTGCATTAAATCAAGTCAATACTATAACCCCACTACTACATACTTACTAACCACGGACTACAAGACAATTATGAAAATCTAAAGGATCCAAGTGAATAGAGATCAGCATTTAGCATGCATTAGGAGTGCCGTGCGTCGCGTGGCCCACTTTGTGTGGAATGCGTCGGTTGTTTGTTGTTACATTACGGGGTGTCTTCAAACTCTAATCTACAACAATTAGCGAAGTCAACTAGTCAACAGTGATTAGCATACATTTTAGGCGTGCTGTATCTTGCGTGACCCACTTTATTTTTATATCATAGTAGGCCATGGAAATTACGGTTGCAATATCGATGACAATATGGACAATGCCAGTTTTAAGGAAAGTGGAGAGAAGGCAGTGGAAAGTAAATATAGACGAATATGATGACTCAAGTCTCCGATGCCTCAACAATGGTATTATGATATACTCCAACGAATACATTAATTACTGCATCACCCTGATTTTAGCTCGACTTCTGCCTACTGTTACAATCGTGTGTGGAATGTTTGCAGTTTATTTGCTTTCTTTGCGTTCCGCGGACGTCACACACGGTGACTCTTTTTACTCCTATGTGTGATGATAATGTTACTATGTTTGTGCATAGTTGTACAATTTTTAAGTTAAGCCATTTCCAAAATTTTATTCAATGATTTTCCTAGTCCTGCTTTTGTAAATATCAGCGTTTAGAGGAAAATTCGAAAATGTAAAGTCATGATAAAGCGTGTGACCGTCGAAGGCTGAAAACAGGCCAAGTACAATAGCCACAAAGGTGCAGTGAGACATTGTCTCGTCTGGTGCCGGCCGCTTGCCCCACATGCATATTCCAACACAGACTTGATGCTTTTGTTGACAACCACTTGTTCGTGAGTCGCGTTTCTGTTGTCTCAAGCATTTCGTCGTGGTACTTGTATTACTGTTCTTATTATTCATTATATTATTTATGGAGTTTCATCTGCAATATTCATGATATTTGGTTTAAAAAACACATAAAATACGGTTCTATCTTTAATCGCTTTACTCAGATAATGAAATTGACGAAGCTAAACCCACATAATTCACTCCATCCAGAAAAAATTGAATCATAATCAGAAAACATGAGAAAAACAGCAAAGTCAATCTGTACCATCCCTACTTTCGCAGAATAAAGTCTTTAAACTGAAGTTAGTGACGTGCCCTCCGTCCGTGTCGAAACAAATCTCAAACCCGGTGAGGACAAAGCATAAGGCGCTTAATATTCCGGCCGCGAGTGCGTAGTTCTGTAGCCGAGGAGTGACGCCGACACTGGACACGCGCTGAAGACCTCATTAATGCGTCAAACGCTTCTAAATGACCAACAGTTAATCTAAAAAGCCGCGGGATTTTGTTCCTCAAAAAAATTTACAGTTGTTCGTTTTAATTGTTTTTCTTGTTTTAATTTTTTTTCAATAAAAGATTTCTCAGTAAAATTTACTTGGAATTAAAAATTGCTAGTATCACAATCGCCAGTCCTGAAAAATTGCGCATTGCGCTGAATTTAATAAATTTATTTAAACTTCATAGCCCATCAAGTTTAGAATATGTAAAATTTTATCTCAGAAGTTTTCGGTTTAATATAATTTATGCACGAAATCTTCTGTGTTTAAAGTTATAAAATGGTATAGAAGCAGAATTACATAAAATATGAGCAATATTAAGCTCCGGAAGCGCTGCAGCCTGCAGGCTCCCAACGCATCTAGCGTTGTTTTAGCGGAGTCGTTTGTGATGTAGCGGGGAATGATGGGCGAACAGACGAAATACAACTTTTGTAAATTCTTATCAAATATTTAGCGGAATTAAGGATGAGTAGTGAATGCTCCAGTCGCTAATCGAGACTTTGACTCTCATAAAGTTTATCGACCTGCTGGAATCAGAATTTGGTTATCCATTTGAAGAATAATAGATACATCTGAAAAATAATAATTATTGGTATTTATTAAATAGTTGCCACTCATATGAAATCAATTTAGTTATTTGGGTAAAGCGGTAAAATATGCATATAAATTTTGGAACATTAGTCCCATGTTTTAACATCGATTCTATTAACAAGTAATTGTAGCAAGTCACGTAGAATATCGACTAGGGCAACAAAACCTTTTTCATTTAACATTCAGATACATTCAGCAGAATTTGTGAAAACAATCTGTTTGGACAAACTTAGAAGATACCGGGCCATTTGCATACAATAATACCGCGGAGCCGCGCGCCGAGTGACTGAGTCAATATCACTTCATTCGCCATGTTTACTTGCCAAGGAATTTGCGTAATTGAAGGCACAATATATATATTGTGCTGATTAATATCAATACTGTGTACTATTATAAAGAAATTAAGCTCCAGAACAATGACGATACATTACCAAGACAACATGATACAGTAATGGTAGATGTTACGTGATTTAACAAGAATGCTAAGCATTCGCCCATCCTAGCCCTGGGCATCCCCATTACAATTTGTATTTTTCCTGACATAGCGCCCAGCGAATCAATTGAAAGTCCTACGAAAGAAGAATTGGTGATGTACCAACATGTGAATTGTGAACACCATCATAATACATCAGCAAATGAATTTTGATTCAATTTAAATATAAAAAAAATAATAACTAAGGAGGGAGCTTAACATTATGCTACGCGAGCACTGAACAGCTAGTAAAAATTATGATAAACGTGGGTAATGTGACGATAGAAGCAACGTCCTGTATAAAAATTTTATTTTGGTCAAATAATAAAGCGTTATTTATGTTAATTCATCCTCTATTCATCTTAGTTCTCAGATATGCTGCTAATAACGCCTTAGCTCAAAATAAATTTCGGTTTTTGTGTCTCCTTCAAATTCTTGACTTACATAAGTAACTGTCTCAACACTTCATAAGTGCATAGAATTGTATACGCATAATTTCTCATTAAATCATTTGAACACCCCACATTTCCATAACAATCTCGGTTATTTCGAAATAAAAAGTGCAAATCTCAACAATCTATATAATGGAACCGAACAGGACGAGGAAACACAAGCGGGGAGCGGCGGAGGCTTTATATACAACACAATTTATATTTTTAATCTCGTCTTCCGCGGGAGGCCGGTCTTCCCAGAAAACGTTTTACGAATCAATTTGTTTTTGACACGCGCCAAGTGCTACAAAATTATCAATAACCTAGATTAAACAATTACCGGCTTTACTTCTGCTTGTTCATCCATTATTTTTCCTATAAATATTACTTTTTCATTAATAAACCTGTATTTTAATTACAAACTATAGTATTTCGATCTCTTAATCATTTCCCTCAATAATTTCCATTTCATTCTATAGTATATAATAAAAATCATTTTTACTTAATTTTCGTGCTATAATGTCATGTATATTTGTTAATACAAATGAACGTAACACTTTTAGCGAGCACGTTGGAGGCAGCGTAGTTGGTAACTCAGGCAATAGGCTCGTCGCCGCAGCCTACAGGGGCGAAGTTTTTATGATGAAACCACGGGAGTTGTACACCTCGTATTACTCGGGCTGTCACCCGCCGCCCGCCGCCCGCCGCCCCACTATCCAGTACTCGGCGAAAATAAATATACGTACTTTATATCTTAGAGAATTATTCTTACAGTAACCTTCGCCTTTTATTTTGTTTGATAGGCTCGGCTCTTCGTGCGCGATACAAAATAAAAATCCAAAGGTCTGTTTGGACAAAAATATATACAAAAATATAAAAAAATAATGAATTATTTAAAAATAGAGTACCTATATAAATAATATCCAAATAAATCTAATAATCGATCGATCTTTGAGTTAATCAGATGTAGCTACTGATGTTATACATTCATTCGTTAAATTCACACTACTGATTAGTGTGATGAGTAACGTGAGTTTTCTTTCGATGCTTTTGTATTATTTATGTTTTGTGGAAAAAGTAATTTAAAGGAATATTACTTTGTTTCTGTGGACCGTCAGCTTTACGTCGAGCGTAAGTTATACAATAAAGTTGAATGCTCTCTCAAACAAGGCCGCTAAAGAGAACAGTTTCTTGCGAACACCCATCAACGATTATATGAATAAAATATACTTTACTGAAATATTTCACGTGTTTATCTGTCAGTTTTGTTAGTATTAAGTATGTTTCATATTTATTCATACATATGATAAGTAATATTAATGAAAATCTATTAGCTACATGATTTCTGTCGTACCATGTGAAGATTTTTATATTATTATTATTGTTTTAATACTTTTTTATTTGAAACAAATCTGTTGTAAAGATTTTACATTATTCAATTTGATAAATGCTTTAAATCGGTTTGTTTCTTAGAAGTGGATTAGATCAAAGTAAGGTAATTTCAACCCGTCACAAAGATAACCTGTAAAGCCCGAAATGTGTCGCGACAGCTTCTCACGTCAACCTGCCAAATTCGATTGTCTCGACCTAAACCCCAACTCGGAGCACAGTGCACGTAGCTAACGGTAAGCCAATTTTGCACTAACGTCGCTATGATGCACTTATAGTTATACGTGAACACTACTGGCTTAGGCCGTCACAGTACGAGTAAATCCCACAATCGTGTGAAGCTCGAAGTAGAGTAAATAGTTGACCTACCGTTTGTTACATTCACTGTGGCTAGCCGCAATCTCGCTCCTTTGTTCTTTATCATTATCCTCAACTCCAATTTGGACATTTTCGACAAATTCTATCTTCTTGGAAGCGGCTTGTAGACCGCGTAATTATGCCTTTAAGTCCCCACGCGAATGTCTCTGTTTACAAAGAAACGACTTTTTTAACAATTTTTACATTTTGACAACAAAACGGAATGTACGTTTATTCTCGTTTTTATTTCTTCTTCATTAGAGTATTTAGCTCCATTTTGTTCTCATTAGAGAGAGCTCGCACAATGGATTTTTAATTGCTTTCAGTAATTAAGTTTTATCGATGACTATAATAGGAGTATGATAGAGATTCCAGCATTCACTGTGGACATTTTAATTCACTGTAGAACGATATAAAGTATTTTTATCTGTTAGCTATTAACGATAAGGATACGAGCTTTAAAAGTATATTTTAATCCGTATGATAAGCAGAGCAACCCAACAATAGATTACATCTATAAGTGTTCTTCATTTACATACAAAATATTTTTATACATGTACTAGCTTTCTGCCCGCGGCTTCGCCCGCGTGGACTACAAAATTCTGTACTTTGTGGATTTTCGAAGTAGAAGTGGTATGACAATTTTTACGACTTAGAAACGTACGTTTGTACGAATACATTTCGTCAATCCCTTTAATAAACTTCTATTCTATTTAAGAAGAATTACTGTCCAATAATTACGATTTGATAACTGTAATTTTTGAGTCCGAAGTATATCCTAAATTAAATATAACAAAAGTGTCACTGTTCATGCTTGTATAATACTAATAATTCTCTTATTTGCAAAATATTTACATTTTCGATATCTGTCGTATACTCCTAGAATGAAAGTCTTGTATTGTTTGCACGCATTTAACGCATACTTGCTTATGGACGCAAATAATAACTTCTACATGTTGGTTAGTCTTTGTTGTGATTGGCCGCCATGATCGTAATCTACTTTGGAGTTTAAGAGAAGGCTTCGTTTATCATTAAAAAGTACTCTGCAAACATTAAATAAAAAGGTTCAACTGTATGTACCTAGCGCATTGATGATGTGTTTTCATGGATAACTTTGAACCCTCATATCTTTTTTATTTGTTAACCGATTTGTATGAAACAAACACTAAAACCTCCGGGGGACTTGCCGTAATAAATAATCGAAAACCGCATTTAAATCGGTTAAGCCGTTTCGGAGTTGACTGCGTACAAACGCCCGACAAACAGACAAACAGACAAACAGACAAAAATTCTAAAAATCATTGTTTTGAGTTTAGAATCACAAATGAAACACGAAACACAATTTTTTTCTTGAAAATATTAAATGTACAGACACGGGTTGTCTACGATTTTATTATATGTATAGATGTATATTAATAAGGTAATAGGTAAAGAAATCAAATTTTAAAAACAACTATTTTTAGGTTTTTTATATCGTTATATCAAATCAATATTTCTATTGTACTCAATCATACAAGCAATTAAGATTGTAGTAATTCCCCTGGGACATCAGGACTATATGATATTTTCTCTTTATGTCGTTCTTAGGTCCCTCAAGGTTAATTAGGTGATCAGTCTTTGAAGTCTAGATCAATACTCGTTTTATTTACGTCTCGTATGGGGAACCATGGCCCTAACCACAAAACAAACGACGCCGTCAGACAAACGAAGAACCGAATTAAAACACCACCAAACATTAAGAACACTTTACTTCGAACACTTTAATAATAATGTAAAATAATGTGTAGTTTAAAAAGTATTTTAATTAATATGGAATGTACTTGCGTTAAAACAAGCACGAGAAAATACTAGCATTCAATTTTATCTCCGACATTGTTACATAACAGCGCTGCACCGCGGCTCCGCGCCGGTATCCGCGTTATGAAGCCTTCAATCTCACTGACAAATGTACTTTTACGACGCAACTTACTTAAATGAGTTAAGTTTCAACTGTCTGCCGCCCCGCCCTGCCCCGACGTATCGCTTTAAATAAAATATATTTTCTGAACTGCTCGATATGAATATTGGGGAATACTTGAAGAGATACAATATCTAGCGGGAATAATAAATGAGGTAATATTATACGTACAAATGCATAGTATCAAAGATTCAAATATTATGATACACTATATGCGTCCAAGAACAAGATGTATGACATTTATAATTAACATCCTCATGTATATATTGAACTTATTTCAGCAATCAATAACACTTTAATGCATTTTTTACTTAGAGAAATGTAAGAAAATAATGTTTAACGTATTACTATAAAATACAACACAAATTTTCTAAGGGGCACATCACCACATTATATTTTGCTGTGAATGTTATCTTGATAGATCGCCTTTTACTGCAGTTTAAAGTAGCACATTGTCGAGATTCCGTCGAGATATCGTCCACCTTGACAGAAACAATGTCTCGTAATCAAATATGACGTCTGCAGGCAGCGTGTAATGTGTGATGTAATTGAATAAAGTTGATTTTTGATTTGATTTGTTGTGACGTTGAGTACGGTGATGGCGTGATGGAAACAGCTGGGGGCCGCTATCGGGCGATCTCAACGGCTCCAAACATTTAAAACAAAACTTAAACCATGGATGATACTGTGGATCATATTTGAAATCTATTGGCGCTGTTATCTACACTAATATTATAAAGAGGAATTTTTTTTTTGTTCGCTTGGTTGTAATCAAAAGGCTCAAAACTACTGGACCGATTTTAAAAATTCTTTCACCATTCGAAAGCTACATTATCCACCAGTAACATAGGCTATATATAACATTTTGCTACAGCTAGTTTATGATATAAAAAATGAAAAAGAAAATCTTACTTAAGATTCTCGAAGCTGAACAAGCACGGTTTCTGATATTATCCATTGAGTATCGAGCTTCGCCTCATTAGCGCTCTGGCCATAAAGAGCAATAATTTGAGCGCGTATTATGAGAGACTTCGCACTTCATAAAGCGTAGTCAATAAAACGGAAGCACACAATCCGCCCGCGCTTAATGAAGAAGTTAAAAAGCCCAACGACTCCGTGACGACCACGACGCGAATATTAATGCGCGTTTAATTGTTATCGTCGCCTGTAAATGCATTACCGACTTACCGTCCCGTTTAGCGCGCCAGATTACTTTGTATGCAAAATGTGTGGCCGCCGCGTTCATTAACTGTGAAATTATGGAAAAGACTATATTCTCTCTTTAATTACGATATTCTGTGGTTTTACGAAGAAAATAAAGACATTTACGACGACCGTCGGAAGGTTTATTAAGGTATTTTTATAAGAGTTATTAGTTTCTAAGAAGACCAATTTAGTTGTTTCTCGGAACGAGCTCTCGACACGCGAAGGGTCTCAAATGACAGGATACTTCCACTGTTTAGTGACAAATAAGCACTTGTCAGCGTCAATCTTAATGCAGACAAATACTGACTACTTTAACCGGCTTAAAAGATAACTTTATCCATTTTGTTGTTTGTATATGCCCCGGCCTCCTCTCCCTTACTTTACTGTTCCCCGATGACACCCTCAATCTTATAAACTAGTACTAAAATTTGTAATGCTCGTCTTACATTTTTAGACAGAAAAGATGTATATTTAGCAAGTTTAGGTTATATTAGGGAGTGCATAGTGTAAGTGTATTTCATTGAATTTACACGGGTTCAGACAAGTTATAGCAATATAATGCTTGTGAGAAGATATTATACTACGATCTATTCGAAGCTATCTATTATTGTGGAAATAATGGAAGCTTTATATCCAAACCAATTCGCCGCTGAAATAATTGACTTTGATATAGTGCTTTATAGCATAATAATAAGCCAATTTCCAAGCAATATTATGATATTACTTCACCTCTGTAATTTGTTATAACACTCAATCTTTCGAACGAATTGTTTATGAAGAGAATGTTTGCAATATTACGAAGTTATTTTAAACTTCAATTGAAAATTGTCTTTTGTAAAAAATGCATAAATTGATTAGGATTTCGATATTTATTATATTTTTTTTTTTGGTTATCTCTAAAATATGTTCAATAAAAATTCGTAATGTGCAGTCAATATCTAGCTGAAGTGAACCGCATGGCGCAGAAATGGTCGGGTGCGTAATTTCCGCATTGGGTCGCGACTCGCGATCGCATGATTACTTGTGATATATAAAATTGCGAAACGCATTTAGCCCCCCGGACCTCCCCCTGGCAGGGCTGCCACATGTGGCTTCATGTTTGTGTTCTTGCTTCTGTTATTTTTGTATGTTTGTATGTAATGAAAAAGTTGTCCGATGATAACTGGAGTATCGTTTATCCGATCTCGATAATTATGTAGATGAACAGTTTAGACAAAACAGAATGTCTAGTTCGAAGATGAGCGAAATCGGTGAAGATATCGAGTCAAATAAGTGATGTCAAATGAAAGGTTTTGATTTATACATTACAACGCGAGGTCTAGATCGGAGCAAAGCACTAGTAGCCTTTATGATCCCTCTACCGAACGATGAAATGATAGGTTTCTCTGTATTCCGCATCCGATAAACACTGACAAGATGTTATAAATTCAGTGTATTACACAAGGAAACTCACGGCTACGAAGACAGTTAGACGTATTTTAGCTTGGTACACAGATTATTAAGGTTACCGAATATTATCGACAACTTAATAACACAGAAATTCATCACATTCGATTTTAAAGTATCACTTGTGCTAGAGCTCCTCCTGCATAGCTAACTATCAATATGATAGTTGACAACCCTACGCGCTCTGCCCCCCTTCCCCGCGGGCGCCCCACCCCCTGGCGCGCCCTCGCTAGATAACTCCGTTTAGGCAGTTTTCCGCGTGCCTGCGCGGAGCCACGGGCCCGCATTAGTGCAGAGCGCTTCAAGGCTTCCTTCATATTAGACGCTCTAAATTGAATAATAAATGCCGCCGAAGATCAAAGAATCGCTTAGGGCTGTACAGCGTACACACATCGTTAGCTAATTCTTTTGGTGGCGTGTTTACATTTCCCTGAGGTTTGGTTTTTTAATATTTTTAAGACGTTGCGTTATTATGTATCTTTACTACAGAGAAAAATAAATTTGTAACTAATAAAAAGTAGGTAAAGATTGTAACATTTGAACTATCTGGCAGTTTTCAGTTAAGTCTAAGTAAATAAAGTCTAAGTCAAAATGTTTATTTTCCAAATCGGCCTCTTTCGAGGCGACTTTAGAAAAACAAAACCAATGTAATCATATTTAAATATAGTCAAAGTCACTTATCTCCAAGTCTCGCGAACTCCAATCGCGCATTCAACACAATGCAAGTCATAAAACAAAGTGGTGCGAGGATTTCGCGGCAAATCTCCCAAATTAAGTTGGACTCGCTCCCTATCGCGCCATGCAAATGTATGCAGACGCCCGCTGCCAGCCGCCTGCAGCCGCGATACGAAACTTACTCTAATCCCATCAGGATAGCGCTCAGTTTGCAGGCGAGGCGGGCGAGGCAGGTGGGTCGGATTCCCTCGGGACGTGCGTGTATTTGAGACGCCGAAGTGCTCACCTCTCGTGAAAGCGCGGATAAGTCACAGTTTACTTTAGGTGTTAATGTTTCGGTTTTCTTGACACTTCAAAAATGCTTTTTGCATTTGAGTACTTTGTGTTTGCATATCGCCTCGTTCCTTTTAATATAACACGTCGTATTTATAGCTGCCTGTAAAGCAACTTTGTAGCCTTATGTATAATACGTTGAACTCTCTTCTTGTCGAGAGTTCGCCAAAATTGAATTTATCGGTAGTAATTGAATTACGCGTTTGTGGCGTGGGCTCAAAAACTTGATCTGCCCAAAGCGGGCCACTCCTGCACACCCTTACTAACGATTTCTTTAGCATTCAATGCAAGATCACAATATTAACCACACACAGAAAAACTTTTACTGAGTGAAATATATACTAATAATATTATAAATGCGAAAGTTTGTGAGGATGTATGTTTGTTACTTTCACGCAAAAACTACTGATTATATTGAAACTTGAGATACATATAGGTAAGGATTTTGAATAAGATGAAGAAGTTGCCAGTTGATAAGAAGCTACGCGGGTAAAACCGCGGGACGCAGCTAGTGAAAATATATTTAAATCTACATCATGTCTTATATCAACCCATCAAAACACATAAATAGACACTCCTTACCGTGTGAAAAGCAGCTTACGTTTTATAAAGAATAGCTCTATACCGTAATGTAAGACTTGGCAAGTGAATGGTATTGAATGCGGAGTCGATTGATTCGTGTGAATTAAATGATGTTAACACAAGCTGTGAAGGCGGCCGCCCGCGCCGGCCGGGCAGCGGCTGCCGTCAGACATCATGCAAATAATGCAAACCTTTCGACCGCGCCTGATAAATATTACAAGCAGATTCGCTTCAATACTTTATATCGGGTTATTCTAGTACTAGCGACCCGCCCCGACTTCGTACGTACTATATCGTGCATGTTAACTTATAAACCTTACTCCTGAATCGCTCTCTTTATAGCAAAAAACGCATCAAAATCTGTTTAGTAGTTTTAATGATGTACATAGGTACAGACAACTATACCATAGCATAGAGTAGTACAAAAATTTTGTATTACTCTATGCTATGGTTACGTACGATATTTTTAGAAACTAATTAAATTTTTATAATTCATCATATTCATTATACAAATTGAATTTCATAATATCCCAAAAAAAATTATTTCTCAGATAATATTCAGAACTTGTATAAAAAATAATAATTTTCAAAACTATTAGTAAAAAAAAATAAAATTAAAACATCGAATTTTCCTCTTCATATTCGTAGGAGTTTGAATCATACTTATTTTGATTCCATCACAGAGGAAAACACCACAACAGCACACTGAGCCCGGCGAGCGGGGACCTAATGAGTCACTTGTATTCCCCCGACACCGCGTGCCGTCCCCCGGGACGGGATCCTGCTGCGACTCACACATCACATTTTTGCTAAATATCTTCAAGCTTCCTTCCCTGTAAATGCTTTTCCTGACTTTAAATTTAACTTGTTGAATTTTTTTTACTGTTTATATGCCAAAATACACAATTCCAAAACAAAGGGGTTGCAAAAAAA
>LQNK01002903.1:6415-23943 GCA_001586405.1 Phoebis sennae | reverse complement strand
CCCGCCGGTACGACAGGGCCCGCTGGTCCCACCGGTCCCGCTGGCCCTCCAGGCCCCATCGGCCCTGTTGGACCACCTGGACCCATTGGACATAAGGTAACATTCTCTTTAAAAACATTTTTCTTCATCAATGTGATAGAGCACTCAAAATCTCTGGTCAGGTATTAATTAGATCTACAGACTCGGAAAGAGAAAAGACAAAATCCTTCTTCTTACTTTCCTATTTGTGTGTCAATCTTGCCTCATTTGCTGGACAGATTTTGATAAAATATCTTTCACCGATAGGCTGTTAGTTAGATTAAGTGACTTTTTATCCAAATTTAACGAGAGAGAATCCGCGGGCAGAAGCTGGTAAATCATAAGGTAATTTGTGTACAGTTTTGTTACCAATGGATAAACTGTTATATAAATAACCTAAGAATTTTCTCCTACACAATAATTACTTCATCATTATTTAAAAAATTTGATGTATGTTCCGTTAACGAGATAACGCTTTTACTATAGATATAATTGTAGATTAACAGGATTCACGTCCCATTAGTTAGAATATAATTGGAAGTGTTGCCTGCGGCGTTTCAGGGAGACAAGGGCGACAAGGGCGAGCGCGGCTTCACCACGACGCTGAAGGGCGACGCGTTCCCCACCGGCATCATCGAGGGCCCGCCTGGCCCGCCCGGCCCCCCCGGTAACCGCCTCTCTCGCACAGGCCCGGTCGCCCCGGGACAGACCTTGCTTCCTACACGTAGCCGTAGATCACACGCACTAAAATTTGTGAATGCTTTTAATTTTGTTCGCAAAGCAAGGCTTCAATGTTAACAGACTAATTGGAGATTTATTTGATTTAAATATTGGTTTATTAATTATGTTTTTTATGTAGATAGTTTTTTTTTGGTATTAATGAAGCGCGATAATGACATATGATTCTCTTAGATTTTAAATAATTATTTTTCTTTGTGCCTCGCTGGGTACCTAAAGCAGTTAGTTCTGCGCCTCGCTACGCATCCTTCTCTCGTATATAAAAGAGAAGACTGTTATACACTCTAAAAATATGTTTCGAGCTTCTATCTATCTTCAGATATACGCTGACATTGATGGAGCTGAACAGAGATGTTATAACTATATTATTACTTACTCCTAGACTTTTTCTACTTTTGCAATGACGAAGTGCAATAATAAATATTTCAAAAGTTAATTCGTGTCATTATCGCGCGTTTTGATGGAGGTGGTGTAGTGCATAGCTGATAGCTGGTAGAGTAGTGTGTAACAGCAGGGTGTGTTGAAGGGTCGGAGGGCGCGCGCGGCGAGCGGGGAGCGACGGGCGCGCCCGGCCCGCCCGGCGAGCGCGGCGCACGCGGCAAGCGCGGCAAGCGGGTAACCGCACACACTAACACACCAACACACGTAAACTGACAACAAAGTTCACCATACATGGGCAGACATTTAAATGCATTATCCTTTTTATCAATATTGCAAATTTAAAAATAAAACTATAAAAAAAGATCAAAGACATTTATTAGTAGTTAGTAGTTTGGAGTCGTAATCCATGTATCGTAAGCTTTATATAAATAAGTGTTGCCGATACAGTCCGTTTTGAAAATAAAGATTTAATATTTCATAGTATTTTCATACTTTCAGGGTAAAATAAAGATAAACAATTAAAATTAATTTTGGCATTGGCAACACTCACTAAACTAATAGTCATATTCTACATAAACGCTGCCCACTCTGCCCACGTGTAGCACGCTCGCCTTCCGAATCCAGAGAAGACTGTCCACAGATTATTATTCGAACTCATTTTATTTATGTATTCCCTTTCCTTCAGCGAACGATTCCTTACTATTATTATTACAATTTTAACGTTGTGTAGTACCATCGTCTTTATCTTCTTTTCGAGCATGTTTTTCTATGCATCCTGCGCATGTGTAGCTCGCTGCATGTTCTTTGAAAGCAGTTGAAACTCCTCGCCTAACAGTTTTGTTTACACGTAGATTATTTGGTTGTGGTACAAGTGAGGACTAACTAGCTTCAGATGCTTAGTAACGGACACGCGCGAGCAGCTCTCAGCCACCATTGCACAGGCTTCTTGACAAAGGTAACTTTGTTTACAGTAGTTATAGTAAATTAGATAATAGTTATAGTTAACACGAACATTAGATAATACAGATTAATATATATAATTATTTCGACAATATTAAAAAGTGTCACTTTTTTGTTGTCCAGAAGAATAAGTTAATGAAATAATAATAATTTGTAGTGTTTAAAAAATGGCACTCACATGATCTGTAGTGATATTCACGAAAGATCTTTTTGTGTTAATAAATTCCTAGCTTCCGCATAATAACCTACAATTCTCAGATAATGAAGCACATATTAAGAATTTATATATAACCAAAGTATCCCAAAAAGTGTACATTACGGAAAGCATGACGATTGGTATTCATTGACTAATTTATGGAATGATACAGGTACTGCGGGCGCTGCCGGGCCGCGCGGTCCGCCGGGCCTCGACGGCCGACCGGGAGACCCCGGTGTCCCTGGCCCGCCCGGAAAACCGGTACGCCAATCACCTTTCCTATCTCACTGTCATCTCGATAACTTTTTGATCAACAACAATCAACAATAAAGGAAAGAAATGTATTACCACATTCCATAGATGAAATGTGTGAAAGAAAATGGTCTCAAAGAACAATCTCTGGGCAACTCATAATACAAGTTCTAGCATCCACTCGCATATCGCCATAATATAATGAATGTGCACAGGCGCAGCTGAGGGACTTTATTTTATAATTTGTATTGATAGCGTTTTTTCTTCCCAATTTTTTTTGATATGTGAAAGACCTTGCCCTAAACATAACTGAAATAATATGTTTATACAAAATTTCCAGGGTGAAATGGGTCCAAAAGGCGAAAAAGGAGATTACGGTGATATGGGATCGCCAGGCATGTTAGGTGCCCCGGGGCTGCCCGGCCCGCCCGGATACCCCGGCCTGAAGGGCGAGAAGGGCGACAAAGGAGACTCGGTGAGCATCCTCATCCCTGTTCATAAACATTTGTTTTGGTTTACTGTTAAAGGGCATGTGCCTCTGATGAACTGTTCTTCTATGCCCCGTGGTGGAGTAATAATTGTATAAAAAATAAAATGTAACAATTATTATCATTTGTTTAAAATTCAGTGAAGATATTAACATTGCGATACTGTTTTTGTTTCCGGATGTGGTCACGGCGTTTTGGTCTCTTCGGTTGGACACCAGAAGTACAGAAAGCTGAGACGAAGACAAGTAACTATCAACTCCTTTACTTATTTCTTATATATTTTTTTTTATGTTGCTTGGTGCAAACTATCCTTTATTTAAACAAGGAATAAAGTACATATTGTAACGTGTTATCTAGTAAAGAATTTTTCAAGTAAAACTTTTAGCACTAAAAATTAATAAATACTTAAATAAATATAGAATTCTAGGAAATGCAATTTTGTAAAATTTGCCCCATCAATTAAGTTTGCATATAAGCAAGTATATCGTCTGATACTCAACGTCATTAAGACATAAGATCATCTTGATTACATTTTTGTGTGGAACTGTTAATCTTTATGCCCACTGTTGAACTTGCAGGGAGACGGGACGGGCTACGAGCTGTATGGACATGAAATCGTAAGTCAAATTTTAATATTCCTTAGATATATTACTTAACTTTCATTCCATGCAATTAAAATTAATTGTTTACAGAAATAGCTGAATTGGAAAGAATATAAAAGCGACAAAGCTGGTATATCCAAGTTGATGCTACTAGCATATATCCATTGCGATAATCGAGTAGTCAAAATATGTCGCCACCTATTTATTGTTATAATATTATAATATCCAATGATACCTAAAGAATACAATCAGACAACATAAAAAATATAACCATTATACAAATTGCATAGCAAATAGCAATTACTTTTTTTTTAATATTCAATATACAGAAATAGTCTGGTCACAGATTTATTATAATATTTTTATTTTATGTATAATAATAGTTTTACCCAATGATAGCTGAATGAATGGAAAGGATTTAATAGCAGTAGTAGTAATCTAGAAACTTTTCAGATGATGGGTCCACCCGGGGCGCCGGGCCCCGCGGGGCCGCCGGGCGTGGCGGGCCCGCCGGGCATCAAGGGCGACAAGGGCGACCCTGGCATCAGGGGCAAAGCGGTACGTCATGCATTTCTCTCGCAGCAAGTCACAAGCTCGAAACTTGATCTAATTTTAATCAAATATTATTTTTTTCTTTTATGTAAAGTGTTTTGCGTGTATATTAAACACAATAATGAATTCATTTTGAATATCTATATTTGTTGAAAGTTTCCTTCACAGATCTATTTAGTAACACAATTGAAATTCATTCTATGCAAATGCTTCATTTACACTTTCCACTTTCCAGGGAGAACGAGGTGAAAAGGGAGACCCCGGACCGATGGGCTTACCGGTTAGTAAATTTGTTAACTATACTTCATATTGTTTTCTTTACTCTACTCTTTATTTCATAAAATTATAACACAAGATTTCAATGATATAAAATATACTAATTAAAAAAAATATTTCAGATGTAACTTAATGAAAAAGTAATAATATTTTTTCAAATAATTTCAGGGACCGGTAGGCCTACCCGGTGAACCTGGTGAGCCCGGAGAACCCGGCCGGCCCGGGGACTCGGGACCTCGCGTGAGTATTGCTAGCCTCACCTTCACACATTCATAAATAGGTATAGAGCGCGGGTACGAAAAGGAATGCCCGCTACGGGTATGAACAACCCGACGACATACAATTATAACATTCATAAAGTAATAATATATTATCCTAATTATTCGGGATATTTTATATACGAGCTATGTACGAACATCTATTTGGTTCTACTGATACCATGCGTCGCGTGCTGTATACCTATTTCTATTCTGAGATATAAACAGATCTGAATAATGTCGCCTGAAACTTGTCTGATAGTGTGTGTGTAGTCCTAGAGACGGCCCATTAACTAGGAACAACGTCACTGTACTATTGAAATCACATAGATCCCACATAACAACACTAATCCACTAACTGTAGTGTTTGAAACGTAATTATGAGCATGTTCAACACCGTTTTGCGACTCCTCTCTTAATCAGCATTTAGTATTAAATAGAATTATTATAGCAAATCCAACTGTTGCTGTGGTTGGAGTAAAATATAGTTTTCAGACATATGGAGGTCGGAAGATAAAACTTTCATGTACAAAGTTTTGAAAAAGTATCAGGGGACCTACCGAGACCATGGAAGTAAATCTTCAGGTCAAGGAAACTCTAACAACAAGAGAGCAGAATTCACTTAGCTTTCATAAAAAAGATTTTGAGGAAACGAATGATTAAGCAAGGTTTTGTTCGAAGTTGAGTCGCAAGGCGGTGTTCGGTAGTGGTGTGGTGTGGAGGTGTGGAGGTACTAACCGAGCTGTGGTACGACAGGAAGGCGGCTGGGCGCAGCACTTCGCCTTCACGTAGGGGCGCCGCCGCAGCCGCGACTGCTGTAAATTGTATATCTGTACCTAGCTCCAGGATCCAGTGTAAGATGTTACCGTCTAGTGCTAAGTGTTATTGACTCTGTATAAAGATAATAATTTTTTACTCGAAACATCGAAACTTTGTAATTTACGTTAGCTTTGTGCTAGGCATACTTGTATAAATATTGTGATCACCTATCCTTTGCTCAACGTCCGCTCAGGTGGGACTTAAATCGTTTTTATAAAACATCTCGAAGAAAAGTCATAACTTTTAATCGACTTCTGCTTTTTTAATTAATTTAATAAACGTAGATTGATAATAATAATAATACATGATAATAGACGTTTTTGCGAACTGTATAAGCCTTTTTCAAAATAAATCACCAAGATATTTTTGGAATAATAAATTGTTAGCGCAGAATATTAAGAGTTTTATAGTGGACCGAATATTTATATGGACTGTAGGCTACGTGCCTCTGGCGGCCCTGCGGGCGAAGGGAATTGTGAATATTGTGATATAATGTTACGATGTACGAGTGTCAAGATATTCTTGGTGTTGTTATCCTCATTGAGTCCGTGTTTCCTTGTATCGCTAAGTCATATCTATTTAACTATTTATCGACTTGCCTAATTTAAATCTAAGGTTATTGTGAATGTATCTTTTTTAAGTAAATGTTATATTCAAACTTTTTAGCATAAATTAAAATTATGTAAATAAAGTCATCAGCGAGTGCGCGCATAATCCTTAACAATAATTTATTAGTTATTTAAAAATCTCATTATATATACTTACCATAGAAATGAAATAACACTTAAATTATCTTATACCCTCCTCTCTTTGTTTAAAGATATTACTCGCGCGCACTCTCTGCTTATGAAGGGAGCGAGGGTGCACTCTTCGAATGCTCGCACATATCATTTTCCACTTCTAACGCAGAACTTCTCTCGATGTCCATAATCGTGACTATTATTTAAAAACGTGTTCTTAAGACAGCGCCCTCCCCCGCCCTGTACATATGGTGTCCCGCGCGCTCCGTCCGCACTCCTACTATATTAATGTTAAATCGTATCTACTCGTGTCCTATCTCTCTTGGTGTACTTCTTCTAATGTATCGTGTTTATCATAATGTATCGTTTAACTTCTACTTCTACCAAAAGAATGTACAAATCGAAATGAATAGGTTAAGCAATGTTGTAACTGTTGGGCGACAGCGCCTTATCATCTGAGGCCGGGTTTCGCGTGTGAGTTTGTGGAGGGTGTGCTACTCAATAGCCAGAGCTGAGAGAAAAAAAATGTTTTTCAGAAATGTAAAAAATTCGTAGCATTAATCATATAGTCTCCTATGAGCTATCATCGGATATTTATCCCTGCAGAGCCACACTCGACAGCCTCACGCCAGGCTGCCCGGGAGCTTCTGGTTAGTGCGCAACGCTCAGGAGAGCACTCACTGCCTCGAGCGAGCGTGACTTCTTTGTCACGATTATTATCTTCCCTTTTGTTTGTCTCCTTTTAGACTAAGTGTATGTATTAGGATTAAGAGTTTAGTTTTTTTATGAGATTGAAAGTTGTCATTTGTACCATAACCACGAGAGCAAATAAAATATTGTTGTTCACAAATTATTTTCAAGGAAAATAAATAATTGCATGCTGTGCATATTTGTCTTTTTCTTCCATCCTTATCTCACTTCTCTTTTCTGTCTCCTTGAATATGAATATGATGATCGTTCTCCGTTACTCGCATGGTGGCATCGTTTACGTTTTGTATGAGCATGTAACAATAATCTTGTCTATCAGAGCCACTTTGTAAAAAATGTCTAAGATTTTGGAAGAGTACTGTTTAAATATTGTAAAGTGAGTACGGTGAGCACAGTGGGCAGCTGAGCGATTCGCCAGAGAGTCAACGTTTATTTTGTGTGTTTCGCAGGGACCGCCTGGACTCGACGGTATGAAGGTTAGTATCGGGTTTTATTTCGGAGTTATTGTCATCATTTTACGTTAAGAAACTGATAACAATTGATATTTGTCGGCAGGGAGCACAGGGTGAACCTGGTAGCAAGGGAGAGCGCGGCGATCCGGGACTGCCCGTACGTTGCACTCGATACTTAGCTGTTGAAGTTGCTATTATTATTAGATCAACCTTTTACTGGGTCTTAAGTCTTACTTTAAATGAAGGAAAAGTTGTCGTTAATCATGTGAACCCGTTTTATAAAAAAATATTAAATTTATTTTTCAACTACCTACACTGCTTTCAGTCATCACATAGGCCTTTAAATGTTTCAGGGTACTGATGGAATTCCCGGGACGGAGGTTAGTTGTAAAAGAATGAAGAAAAGTGTCTGTAGTAAAAATAAATTAAATACATTTTATAAATAATATCTTAATTCTATAGGGCCCAAAAGGTGAAAAGGGTTACAAAGGAGAGCCAGTGAGTATAGACAACTTTGCTATCTTCCGTACTTTTCTTTCCTTTCAGCACAAGGTAAATGACTAACTTCCTGAGACACTCGGTCACATCGCATGTTCACTAACATTAACAAACACACGCACACCCGACACGCAATACTTTTGATTGTCTTGTAAAACTTTATAAAGGAGATATTGAAGAGCGAAATAGCGAAGTAATAGTGATGTTTCGTGTTTGCAGGGCCCCAGTGGTAAGCGCGGGCGGAAGGGCGACAAGGGCGACCGCGGCGAGCAGGGCGTGCCCGGCCTCGACGCGCCCTGCCCGCTCGGGCCCGACGGCCTGCCGCTGCCCGGCTGCGGTTGGAGGCCTTCCAAGGTACGCATGCGACATTATTACGACCAATTCCTAAAAAAAGGGTATGCATTTGGATTTGTATGGAGTAGTTTTAGTTTCAGTAAATAAAATGTACCTTCTTATTAAAATCAAATAGATAGAAATTAATATTTTTGGCATTAATATATTAACATCTTTAGCTTAACTTTAGTGGGGTTTAATTTTATTGCATGAAGAAAGTAATAAGTTGGTGTTTGTACCTATTGACTCAATACGTCTCCCATGCTTCTAAATGTTTACACTCGCTATAGCTATCGCTCTTCAGATAAATGGTTAAAAGGCAGGAAGATAAGATGGCGAATTAAATTATTACAATAATATGAATGATTTAGAATAATAATCCAACCATCTCGTTCCCTTCGATGGGACCACGCGTATTTCTTGTCAATCGTTATGTTACAAATCTGAAGAGCGATAGAGTCGGATAGCATGGCGGAGGGAGTATCGGGAAGTAGTTGTCGGTGTGGCAGGAGACGGGAAGGGAGGAGCGGCCGGCGGGCTCGGAAGAGGACGTGGAGCCGGAGCCGGACGACGGCGCCGACGACGCCGAGTATGACACGCGCGACGACGACCTCGAGCACGCGCGCGACTACGACGACTACACCGACAACGCGCACCTCGACCCGCGCAGGGACTGAGCTCGCACAGGTTTGCATCTACACCGCGCTCCTCGACCCGCGCAGAGACTGAGCTCGCACAGGTTTGCGTCTACACCGCGCTCCTCGACGCGCACAGAGACTGAGCTCGCACAGGTTTGCGTCTACACCGCGCTCCTCGACCCGCACAGAGACTGAGCTCGCACAGGTTTGCATCTACACCGCGCTCCTCAACCCGCACAGAGACTGAGCTCGCACAGGTTTGCATCTACACCGCGCTCCTCGACCCGCGCAGAGACTGAGCTCGCACAGGTTTGCGTCTACACCGCGCTCCTCGACCATAGCAGAGACTGAGCTCGCACAGGTTTGCGTCTACACCGAGCACCTGGATCCGCGACGGCAGGGACAGTTTGCGCTTCAGCTGCCGCCTCCTGGCAGCGGCAAGGTGCTACCGGTGCTTTTCCGTTAGGAATGTGCTACGTTGTGTAACAAAGAATATATGGTAATCAAGCAAAAGTAATATTTTGTGCTAAGAGATACGCCCTGCGAATGGGACCTAAGGTTACATAGAATTTATATCAACGATTTTCTATTTATTGCGTCGCACATTCCTGGTTGAAAGGCACTCGTAATATCGGTAATGATACATACCATCAACTTGGTAAAGTTAGTCCGGTTTAGTGTTCCTCTAATACTTTGCTTACGCTGAGCTGTTTGCATAGAATCTAAGTGTAACCTATATGAAATGTTGATGTAACGGAATGTATGGGTCTTTAATAATGATGAATTTACTAATATTCCGAGAGTTAGGACCATATTTTGGGGAGATGTTCGTGGGCAGCCGAAAACTTATTTAGCCCTTCTACTCATCAGCCAGGTCTGCAGTTCCATGTCGGGGTATAATACGAGGGGCATCATATAAGTATGCAGCTCACCTTCAACACCTACCCAAGAAATGGGCACACCTCTCGATCGATAACAAAATATTACTTAAGTCGTATTTGGTCGGAATATTTTCAATAAACTATAAAATATTTTTGCAAACAAACTTTCTTAACTGCTTTTGTTTACTTCACAATCAAAGCCCTAATTCACACTCCTAGATAATTTTTATAACCTTATAGTCTGTTTCATGTTTGTTTAATTTTCTAATAAATACAACTCGAAATTCGTTTTTTGTATTTAAAATGGCTGTACTATTCTAAATCTTCTATTAAATTTCTTACTACGCCAATTAAATGGATATTATTTGTAACTTTAGGACGCGATGCTGGCGTGGGTCCGCCGCCGCCTGGAGCTGGACAGCGTCGACAACGACCTGCGCGCTGACCGCCTCGCCTGACCGCCTCGTGCGACCGTCACACCCGACCGCAGCGCCGCCGCGGCCGTTCGGCGCAACTTCTCTGTCCTCCTCATCGTCTTCGTTGTGACAGCGCAGCGTGCCCCTTAGCGGTCTCTAATCGTTTCGTGCCTCGATTCACTCAATTTAATCAGACTGTATAATACAGTTATGCTCGCACTGTAGTATTATATCGACGAACCTCGAAAATAGGTAATAGAAACATTGCATCTGCTGATTTGTTATATTTATATTGTTGTATGATTTTATTTAGTAGATATTTTCATTCTCTAAACAAAATATGTTTTTTCATAGTTAATATACATTTTTTTGCTCTGGTACACCTGTTACAATGCACCCACTGACATACTATGTGGCCTTTTGAATTATCGCTACAATCTTTACCGATCTTTTATTTATTCTTTAAATAAATCTTCAAAATAGGCTTTGGCTCTTAATTGGATAATAAACATCATGTATCTTATTTCAAACTAAAAACATGATTGAATCAAAAACTAAAGTAAAACTTGTCGCTCCTTACGCGTATAGAGTTAAGTTAAAAGTAAAATCTTTAAATAATGGACATGCCGCTTATGTGTGATTAGTTGGTTGTACCATATGGAAGATATACTCTACCGTATGTATGTCTCTGTACAAGTGTCACACTACATGGTCGATAATGTTTCGAGAATTTCCCACAAATATTGATTAATACTAATTAGCTAATTTGTTTACACTCGGCAGTAAGTATTTCATATTCTCGGTGTAGCTATCGGGACAGGAAAACCGCGGCAAAATCCCCGCTGACCTTACGAATGCAGTCTAATCTTGTAATATTCCGTTACGCGGGGACCGGGGCGGTGCGTGGTCCGGGGCACCTCGCCCGCAAGACGGTCCCCGACGGACGACCGACAAACAGTTACCGTACCGACACATATGCTACGATCACTAAATACTGTAAACATAATCATTGACGAGCTTTATGTAATTAATGTTCAAACATTGCGAACACGACATTATTAAATAAATATCTATGTAGAAAATAAAGCAATTGTAAATATCGGTATCAATGTAAGTTATAATAAGACTATCATAATATTATATTCTTAAAGATATGAACTGTATATAAGAAGTTTTTATTTATAAAAAGCTACTTGTATAATATTTTATAATTTGTATTGTAAGTAAAGACGATCAGAAGTAGAATAAGACTAAGATAAGAATTCGATTGTTGTAAATATTAATGCTTAATTTCAATGTAGGTATTTTATTTATTATTTCATTCTAGCCATGTTCATATTTATATCAAATAAACAATAGATACTGAAAATTAAAAACGTGATGACATTTTTATACAGAGTATTTTTTGTCGTGAGGCGTATATAAGTGAGTGTATGCAGTATTCTATTCTACATATTAATATAATATTATGTATCCTTATTTTGAACAGTGCGTACATTATCTCTGTATATTACGCGGAATTCAATTAATTCGTCTCGATTAATGTTGCCAATCTTACTGCCGTATCTTAAGCTGATTACAAAAAATAATTGCAATTCACATAAACGACCTTAGGTAAGATAGGGTGCCTGCATATACAAAATATTTTAGAACACCTTTTGTACGTTGTTTTTCTGCAATTTAATTTTAATTTTGTACATATTTTTATGAGATATGGATAATAATGAACTAACATTGTTTTGACGTCCCTCGACTAAAAATTCACACTGATGAATACGAGTATGTCATCTTTTTAATTTAAGCTTAAAATTTTATCCAACAACGTCAATGTCTTGCATTGATATATGAAAATAACAATTTGCATTTGAACGATAAATAATTCTATAAGAGAAAAACATATATAAATATATATTTATAGTCTATAATATAATTGTATTAAATCAAAAGCAGATGTCATGTAAATAGTTGTGCCTATAAGAGTGTATAAAATTATTGATTTTTATTTAGAAAATAAAGAATAATGGATTTTCTGTTGTGGTTTGTTTTTTATTTACGTCGCGTAAATATAATATATTGTAATGTTTATTCATTTCATTTATAGACTCCCAAAATATGATATCTCCGACCTTTAATTCACAATAACTGGCATCATAATAACTTTTATAATAATAAAATGATTTTCTACTTTTTAGAGTGAGAAAGTCGATCTATTTCTTTCAAAAAAAAATATTTTTCCCTTTTTAGTGACCTGTGAAGAATAATCACATTATTTAGTCACAATTCAGTCTCAGAGTTAGAGTTTAATGGGTACATACATCATTAAACCTTTACCGCAGAGCTTATTGTGTTGTTTTTCAAGGAGTTCCGTGGAATATCTTTCACATGGATGATCAGACTTGAACCAAATTTATATCGGACTACATTGATACTCTACTCTTTGAAATGCAAAAAGAATTTTCCAAATCGGTCCATAAACGCCGGAGATATGCGGTAACATACATAAAAAAATATGGTAGAATTGATAACCTCCTCCTTTGTTTTGAAAGTCAGTTAAAAAAAGGGTTTTAAGCCTCTAATACATGATCGTCTACCATTAATAACATCATAAACATAATATCTTTCTCGCAAAATAGCTTTGCTTGAAGATGGTATCACAATAATAATTAACCGAACAAAACAAGGTTGAGATGGCCAGGTGATTGTATGTTTGTATGTAAGTATGAAAATCTTTGTTCGACGATAACTTGAGTAATATTTATCTTGAATATTATTTACAAATCGTAAAATAAACAGTGTGCGAGCGAGATATGAATACATGCGCTGCCATTTCTAATATCATTTTCTAAAAATTTATCTAACTCAATCTATAGATTAAAATTATTTAATTTTAATATTCTTAATATTTATTTTTTACATAAAAGATGAAAAACAATATTACCAGAATAAACATCGATAAGCAAATGCAATTCAGCAACTTTAATACTTAGATTACATTCACCAAACTGCCTTTTCAATAGGTACATAAACTATCTTTACACGAATCATTTCGAGGCACATACGACCTACTCACAACTCGTAAACTATGTATGTATCTAATCTACATTCTATTATTTCCTATCTAAAACTAAATGGATTAAAATCTTATTAATTTAGCTAAAATGGTTACTGACATAAATTATTAGCCTGTAAAAAACTTATATTTTTTGACTGATCAGATCTCTATAAAAATTTTAAGAAAAGGAAACCGAGTAAGCACCAGATTTTTTACTACAAATTTTGATTTTACAAGCAAATACGGAAGAGGTTAGAGGTTTTTAACACTATCCTAGAGATATTATGTGACGTATAAGATTGCGTCTGAAAGACGTGTATCCATGGTTATGAATAAATAAAAAAATATGTGACTTGTCGCGTCACTGTCAGTTGCTGTCAAGTGTCAACATTAGTTACTTCTCAGTCCTCAGCAGTGTTCGTGTTTTTATTCTAAAAGTACATAATAAGTTTTGTGTTTATTTATAACTTCATTCAAAATTAAACTAATATAAAAGTTTTATTTACCTGATTATTATTAGGAAAAATCACAATTGTTAGTCTAATTTTAAATATTTTATGAAGTGTCTTGATGATAGAACGCTGTAATATTATAATTATCAACGTAAACATGCAACAGGAAAATTGGATTTACCCATAAACTAGTTAGTGGTATGTGGTAAATAACATGTAGTCTGTGTATGTGTGTGTTTTTAGCTGATAGCTTGGATTGTGGTTAGTAGTGGTGTGAAACAACCATGTAACAAAGATGGAAGTTAGAAAACTTAGGTGTGTATTGTTGTTGGGAATATGTGTGCAAGCAAATGGGGTGGCGGAGGAGCTGCGCTGCCCGCCCGGGGCCTCAGCCCTGCAGTGTCAATACCAGGGCTCTGCTTTGGATGAATACTTCTTTGAAATAAACGGTAGTGTATAATTCATACATATATCAAAATATAATACTAGTCATTGATTGTATTTGTTATGTTATCTATAAATCTTAACCTTTCATTTGATACTGAACATGAGATTATAAATAACAAACTCGCTATTTAAGCTCTATATATTATAAAATATCAATGCTACTTCTCAACTAATAGCACTCATTTTTAGAATAAATGTTTTTAGGTATCTGACTATCCTATGTTTTATCGTTAACAAACATTATTATTAGAAAAATTTAAGAAAGGAAAGGCTAAGCTTGTTTGTTTGTATTTTATTTTTTACATAATATTTTTATTGTCTTCAAAATAAAATATTGATTGTTTAATATAATATTGTTTCCCTGAAAACAACAATGGTGGGTTCCAGCTTATAATTATCTATTAAACACAAGCATCTTAAAAAATGAGAATTTAACACAGTATTATACCAAATTTCTGTTCTGTGGCTTTAACATCAGCTCAGCAATATGAAATTATGATTTAATTCAGAAATCTTAGATAGAACTTTCTATGTGCAAGTCCACACACAAAGCCATGGTTGAAAAGCTGTTAATTATATAATGACCTGATTGGCGCAGGTATGTGGCAATAATCTATTGCGCCGGAGGATGTGGGTTCAATCCCCACCAGTAGGAAATTATAATGTAATAAACAGTAGAATTTATTACTTTTTGGGTGTTTATCTGTCTAAAGTATGTATGTATTTATAAAAAAAAGTATATTTATGTATTTCTGCCAGTTATCTAGTTTCCATAGTACAAGCTTTGCTTAGTTAGGGACTAGATGGCATTGTGTTAAATGTCCAGGAATATGTATTTATTAATATAAAAATATTTTACCTTATACTTACCTACTTTATATAGATTTAAAAGAAATAATTATATTCACTTAAAACTGTATAGACTTTAAGTTAACAAATTTTCAAAAAAACTTTTTTTTAAATAAATGAACCATTCATTTATTTTGGAAAAAAAGTGTATTAAAGTTCTAGTAATTAACATAGATAGGCTTGGCCTCTGCCTTATAGATTAGGCCTAATGGTTCACAGAAACAGACTTGCACAACACTTATTTCAATTTATGTTTTGTAGTTGTGCTAAATTTTGAAGCTACCTTAACAAATTAATATTTATTTAAAGAATATGTATTTGTAAATACCCTCTATATTTTTTCTTAGGTCATGAAACCAAATTAGATTTTGGAGCAAAATATTTTCACCTGCCATGTTCCGAGAACGTGACACTGGACAGTGCAGCGCTGCCGCGGCTGCAGCGCGCCACCGCCGTGCCGCTCGTGCGCCTGTCGGGCTGCGCGCCGCCCGCGCGCGGGTACGCCGCCGCCCTGCGCGCCCTCAACGTCAGCGTCGGCGCCAAGCTGTACCTGGACGACGTGCCCGCGGGGCCCGGGCTCGCCTCGCAGTGCTTCCACGGCCTCGACCTGACCACGCTGAGGATAACCACGAAAGCACCGTTCCGCCCGGATGAGCGCTTTCTTGAGCCTCTCGACCGATTGGTCGACTTGAATCTGCAGAATGTGAAACTGACTCCCTCCTCGTTGACGCGCCTGCCTCCCTCGATTCGCTTGCTGACTCTCGCGGGATCCGACATAGAGGAGCTATCCGAGGCCTTCGGCCGCCGACTTCCCGAGCTGAAACAGTTGGTCGTAAAGGAGAAAAGATTGCACACCGCGATACTCGACGGAGCGCTAGGGCTCCGCGCAGTCGAGATAACGGCCCCTCTGACTACGCTATCTATCGGAAAATTAGTGGAGATTGCGACTTTTCGCCAGGCGCTCACGGCGCCACGGGAAGGGGATTGTGGGAACGTTGTGAAATTAACTTTATACAACGTGAGCGTGACGACTGCGGAGACATGGCTGCAGCGCTGCGAAGGCTTGGAGACGGTGCGCGTGGAGCGGCTGCGGGGCGGCGCGGGGGCGGCGGGCGGCGCGGGGGCGGCGGGCGCGGCGCTGGCGGTGCGCGGGCGGCGGCTGCGCGCGCTGAGTGTGCTGGCGAGCGGGCTGACGGCGCTGCCAGCCGACTGGCTGGCCGGAGTGCCCCAGCTGCACAGCCTCGACCTTTCCAATAATAAGATAACCGCTTTACCGAGGTAATTATATCTAGAAAATAAACTGAATCGAGAAAATTGAACATTAATTAAAATTTTTGAAATATCAATAACACGTCTGCAGGGAGCTGTTCGTGCCGACCGCGGAGTTGCAGAGGCTGGATCTGTCGAACAACAGGCTGACGCGGCCGGCGCTGGAGGCCGTCGGCGTCGTCAGGTCGCTCGAGGAGCTGCTGCTGTCCTCCAACCCGCTCGGCGACCTGTGCGACGCCGGCCGGGACTATCTGTCCAATAGTCAGTCACCGTTTACTTATTTTTATCGCTTCTATTATACTTTCGACTCGACCGCGCCCAGTAATTTATCTTTTGTTCTCGATATATTTCATTTAAACTATTCGATACAAATTTAGATATCCTTTTTTACCTTCCCCCACCATTTTGCTCGCTTCGAACTCGACATTTTATTTTATCCAAACTATTCGCATATGAAATTTAATCGAGATCGATAAACAATACTCAAGTGGTGGTGTGGTGGTGTGGTGGTGTGGTGGTGTGCAGGCGTGTCGGCGCTGTGGGAGCTGCGGCGGCTGCGGCGCGTGGAGCTCATGCGCACGCGCGCCACGCGCCTGTGCGCCGACTGGCGCCGCGACCTGCCGCTGCTCGCGCACGTCGACCTGCGCTACAACAACATCACCATCTTGCAGGTACGTGCACTAGCCGTTCACCCTCGTCTGTTTCCTGTTTCTGTGGGATTTCAAGGATAGAAAGTGTCCTATGTTCTCCTCTTGGGTTTAAGCGTGAAGAAGACGGATTCGACAGAAGGACCACCGACGACACACGTACAAAAATATTTTTAATACTAATTTAATCTTAATATTACTGGTACATATTATAGCATCCGACGTCGGTAACGTACAGACAGAGTCACTTTTGCATTTATAATATTATTTGGGATGTAATTAGTTATATATAGCATCTAAGAAATCTGTAAACTTTGTAATAAAAAATAAAAAAACTGCGAGTGCTGTGCTGACGCAAGGTTGCAATATTCCATCGACATACATTCTATAGATCTATTAATAAAACATGAAAAAAAAGTGTAGTCAATGGAGCGCCAACATTCAAATGTATCGTCATTCGCTCGCAGCGCGAGGAGCTGCAGTGGACGCGGCCGCGGGCGCGCACGTGCGTGGTGGACCTGCGCGCCAACCCGCTCACCGCGCTGCGCTACTCCGCCGCCGACTACCGCGCCGCGCTCGCCGCGCCGCCGCGCGCGCCGCCGGTGAG
>LQNK01002901.1:94023-114034 GCA_001586405.1 Phoebis sennae | reverse complement strand
TGACTGACCGCAGCCCATGAACATCTGCAACATAGGAATGTCACAGATGTCTTGCCGGCTTGGGAAGGGGAGGGGATAAGGAGAGGATCAATGATAGGAAGTTGGGAAAGGAGTAGAACAGGATGGGAGAGGGATGGGATGGAAATACAGACCTCCGGGCACCAGCTCACCGTACGAATTGTCATGAACATAATCATTGAACGAAAGCTACCTTTAAAAAACTCCACAGCACAAAATATTTTCATTCGCATTACGTTCAACTCATTGCATACTTATTAAACTTTTCATCCCAGTAAACTCCCCAAGGCCGGAGTATTGACGCATTCGCTATCTTATCTAGAGTGGCGGATGCTAATGAGATGCGGCCAGGTTAGCCCCGTCATCTAATGGTGCAGGATGGGCCATGGTTCGGGGGTGATAAAGGAAATATTAGGTAAGGAATTTTCTAATACACCTAGCGATTTAGACGTAAGCCCTGATAAGAAGTACTTAGTTAATGAATATTATGCGCTATTTCCAAAATTGGGAAAGAAACCTGAAGATGATAAAATTCACATTGATGAGAAGTAAAGTATAGATTCTACCGCATGAATCTACTTGGACTCTTGTAAAAGTATTATTTTAGTTTAGCTTATCTTTGTGACGAACTACAATCATAGTAGAGAAAGCATTCACATTGCACATATACCACACATTGAAGTGAACAATATACCAATATTACAGTAGCGTAGTGTGAGTATCGAGAAGATAATTGTGCTCTTATTTAGTAGCTATAACTATTCTTTTTAATTTTTATCCAATATTAGACAAGCAAAATAACTGCAATTTCTTTGATGTTCATAAATACCATTGGAACTTGCTCTTTGCTTTAAATATATAAACGCCGATCAGAATTATTATGCAAACTGCATTTTAATAAATCTAATCTGACCCCGGTACAAAGTTAATTCTAAGCCAACACAAACTGCATCGATATTAAATGCAAACTTTACCGATTTATCCCAATTATGTTAGCCGATAGAAGCTATCAAGAAACTATGTACGTAATATTTACATAATTGATAATTTTATGATAGTAAGATATACATTGTCTAATATTTAAAAAATCACCCTTACGAGAATTTACATTAATATTTGTATTTAAAGACAAACACATTCTCACTTACCAGAAATCGTTTACAATGTCATCACAAAGTATAAAGTATATTCACATTAATAATTTCAGGAAAAGATAGAATTCATGACATATAAGTAAAAGAAGGCCCCAATGTCGAATTAATTCGGATATACCGCAGATGGAAGGTCGTTCCACAGCCTGAAGCTGGAAGAACGTACGAGGAAAGAAATCCGAGTAAAGCGCACTTTAAGCGTTTGAAAGACTTAGAAGAGTTTGAAAGGAATGGAAGAGGTATTTTTCTTATTAAAAAAAATATGTTAATGTTACCTCACGTAGCCCTTCCTCGGCGGGTAGTCCTTGTGGTAGACGGAGTGGTTGAGGATCATCTTCTCGTCGCCTGTGTCGAGCCAAGAGCGCTGCAGCACGAAGTCGCGGTTCTTGAGAGGGGCCGGGCAGGACACTGTTGAAAAAACCCTTTAAATATACCTTTTATTGACGAAAAATATATGGAAAGTCACGTATTTGATATTTGCTGATTTCGTAAAATATTAATCAGTTATTTTTAATCTATACTATACTTAAACATGGATTCATTTTGGACAAAGCCCAAAATAAATGAAATAATGAGAACAAATAAGGCTTATACGATAAAGCCCTGATAAAATTTGCGAATATGTATAATTCTATATATTATGTTATGTGTATGAAAATGTCAATAATTTTGAATATTTTTCTCTTACTAAATGTCTTTAATAATTAACTTTAATGTCCAAATTAAAAGGTCAACTGCTCCTTGAGCTGAATTAGTTAACTATTAGTCTAAAGGTAATTTTAAAAAGAATAAACTACCTTTAGAAAATCCTATTATGCATAATTCAACCTCAACTTAAATTACATTTATACAAGGAAAATGATAATTTTGAAATGTTATTAAGTATTTAAAAGAGGATGCAATACATTTTACAATTTATATTGCTCAAGTAGTCGGGCAGGCGTACGACATTTCGATTTAAGAAAATGAAGAAACAAAAGGATATATGGAAAGAAAGGATTTCCTGGTGGAATACAGAAGAATAATATAAGGTACTGACAGTCCAAAAAGTTATGGCAATGAATGTTGCCAGGAAATCATAAAAATTTAATTTCTTTTTGCACCGTTTATAATACAATTATTATCTTAAATAATTAATAAAATCAATTTCTTGATGTGTAAACATTTAATTGTACAAAATAACCAGAAAACACAAGCACAATAAATTAAAAGGTGTAAATAGAACGTTTATTTCTGTTCTTTAATTACCGTAATTATACTTAATATTCATGACTTAAAGCTAAGACCTTTAATTAAGAATAAGCTAAAAATCGCATTTTACTGAAAAATTAACGGAAGAATTATTGTTCAGTCGTAATTTAGGATTATCATAAAATTTTGATGCTGACCTTTCTTTAAATACCTTCTTTGTATCTTTTGAATATTAGGGAATACTTTGATGTTATATTTATGCTCAGAGCTGGGGCAAAGTCATCAAATTTTACACATGGATTAACGCGAACCCCGAAGTATGACAGAATAATTAAAGATTCAGGTTATTTGTGAATCTTTTAAAACTGTTACATCCGTATTTATTATATGATAACCAATTTTATCGACGTAAAATTCTTTAAAGATACAGTACAGATAATTAATACTACTCACTATTGGTAGCATTTTTAAAAATTATTCGGTTGCTTGTATAATCGCGTTTGAACAAACAAACCCCTTTATAATATTCTTATAGATTTATAAAGATAATTGTCAGTTTACAATTAGTAAATATCAGTCAATATCAGTCCTTCGCATAAAGCGTTTTAAAAGCTATATAGAATGACTAGCGACCCGCCCCGGCTTCGCACGGGTGCAATGCTGATAAAAACCTTCCTCATGAGTTACTCTATCTATTAAAAAAAACCGCATCGAAATCCGTTGCGTAGTTTTAAAGATTTGAGCGTTCATAGGGACATACAACATGACACACGACAGAAAAAGCGACTTTGTTTTATACTATGTAGTGATAATATACTTGCCTGATATTATTATCATTACAGCATTATTATTAATGCAAAAATTTACGTCTTTTCTATCATTCAAAAACGTATAATCGATAAAATAAGAGTTATTTAATAAGTATCTAATAAATAGTATGTAAAATAATGTAAAACCCAAGCAACGTTTTCATTACATTAAAATAAAAATGTAAGTTACCCGTCCAGCAAACTGGCACGCCATTAATTATACCATAATTACAAAATTAATTAAACTACATAACTCTGACACTAGACTGCTTAAAATAGTATTGCAGGTCTACCCTATTTTAAATTATACGCCATTATTATAATTAGACAAAGTTATTTTATTACAGGACAAAATATTTAATAGAAAGTACCTATCTATAGACATCGAAAATCGAAATATTGTCCTATTTTTATTTAAGTGTAGAAATGTTAATAATGAAATAATGAAAGTGAAAACCCAAGAATACAATCAAGTCGAATTCATAAAGTAGTCTTTCAGGACTAAATCCTAAAGTAAGCAGAAAAAGGCTTTGACACGAGCTTCAACGAAATAAAAACTACATTATTATATTTTTGAAAAATAACGAAACCTTTCACAAGAAAGACCTAAGTAATATTTTTTCATCAATTGAGAGTGCTCTGAATTCACTGTATACAATAATAATAGGAGTAGCTAAACCAAAGCTGATATACGTATCTAGTCTAACTCCCCATAGCTTCATGAAATTTCAAATTTAATACCGAATTCCCGCCGTCCCTAACTTCAAGCCACTATGCATAAAAGCTTTTTGCAGTTTAAATAATTTAAACTTGAATACATCAGATTAAATATTCGCTGCAGAAATTTCCGAGTGAATTTTTTGCTCGTGTGGTTTTGTTTTAAATTATTGGAACCAGCCCTTTGTTTGGAACCAGTGTACCGTGATGTAACTCAGTTTGAAAATGTATTACTTTGCACTATAAATTAGTGAAACATTACATACACAAAACTTCGATATTACATGAACTTTGCTATTTTATGAAAAAATACGGAATAACTTCATGGGGTTCAACCAAATTTAACTGAATTAGAATTTGTGACTGTGAGTATTTGGTATTTTAAGAAATACTAAAGACTCACAGTCACATCCCTTTATATAAAACAAATAACTATATTTGTTAAAAAAAATCCAACGCTATTCAAAACTAACAAAGAGCTCAGTAAAGGGAGACTCAGAGACCAATTTGGGGACAAAATCAACTGTCCAAAATGCAGATTAGCCCAAACTTCAAACAATGTTTTCATCATGGCAAAGATTTATAATAAAATACCAGATAATATTAAAAACCTACCATTAAATATATTCCTAAAGCAACTGAACCTCTGGCTTAACTACAACTGTTTTTATTCACTGACTGAATTCTTTGACAAAGGCAATGACACATGAAATTTACAAACTGTTCTATGATGACTAGATGATATGTTTTAATCTTTAAATTGTATAATATATAAGTTAACAAATTTGCATGCCCGGAGGGCAGGATATGTAAGGACAATATTATATTGTAAAAATACCTATATTCATACTATATTCATGCAAATAAAAGATTTCATTTCATTTCATTTCATCTTCATCCAAAAAAGGATGGGAATTAGGAGTTCAGTAACCTAAGCTAACGATAATGATCACATTTTCGTTACAAGATTATATCTAGAGTCAACCTAACCCTTTCCTATATCAAGCGTGATTACATTCTCACCTAACATAATGTAACTCAAAAGTATTTATTGGATAATTTGTAAAGAATGATTTTTTTAGATTAGTACTCTAAACGAAATTCGATCAATTTGTTTTAGATCATTACTGAGACTGGAAAAATATAGGCAAATGTTCAAGTAAATATCTATAAAGTATGTTATATTTATATCATATCGTATTAGAATCAAAAACTTTCAGAATTACTTTGCGATACGAGGCAGAAGTTAGAAACACATTACGAAATGATATTTCAACACAACAACACGACGCGAATTCAAACAGAGAGTAGGTAAAGTTGTCTCTACCATTATTATAATGAACCAACACTGCATAAAAGATCACGTCATCTGACCAGCGACAAATTTAATTCTACCCTCTGAAGATTTCGGGTACTATTTAAAATGCAAATAACTTTCCACAGCAATTTCATTAAAAATTTTGAGATACCTACTTTTATGTTTATTAGTTTCCGCAAATATGATGATTTATTCTTCTTATTATTATAAAAGAAAAAGAAAAAATGATTAAATTATTTAAAAACACGATAGAAAAATAATATTTTGAAACAAAAAACAAAAAGTCTTTTCAAAAATATTTTTCTTCGTATTTCTGTATCGGCAAATCTCTTCAAAATAATACAAAAAGCCATATAAAGTAGGATATTTGGAAGATTAATCTTTTATTCATGCGACAATTCCAGAAGTATATACCATACTAATAATAGTGCATCTCTGTTCAACGTGCATCCTAAAATTTCGAGGGATGTCAGTATGCGTATTGCGTACAATGCCTTTTGAGTTATGAATCACGCTCATGCCGCCACATGCCGTCACATGCCGCGGCATGCCGATTCATTCACATTCATGCCGTATCCGAGCTTCATCCGAGATTGGATCGCTTATATTTTCCACGGAATTTTCATTTGCGAATTGTATGCATAAGTAACATTCGGATGAAACAATACTACCGAGAACTTTTTTGTTTTTTACTAATTGATTGGATAATGCTTCATGAAAGAACATTCATCTCGTTTTTTGTGCCGTAAATATTCGCACAATTTATCGAGTAAATAAATATATTCTTAATGAAATGGTAGGATATGCACTTTATGTTTTATGAGTGGAAGAAAAAGCGTATATTACGTTTAGTTTTAAAGAACTTTATTTCTCAAGAAGATAATACAGGATGTGTACAAAAATGTATATTATCAATTACGTTACTATCTAGTCTTATATAATGTCTGGTGCTATCTAAACCCCGCGGTTTAACACACCTAGAAGCGCTGAGCCTGCTCATTATAATCAGAATTATAATTTATAATAATAAACTTTCAAATTATTATTATTATTTTTTGAGTGCATTTTCGAATCTCAGCTATAATGCCAGAGATGACCACATTTACGGGTTGTTACCAAGTAAATGCAGTTTTTCGTGTGAAATTTATGTATTTATATCATCGTTTTCTTCTATTTGTAGGAATCGTCTAACTATTCTGCATGTATTCAGTATGGCTGCTTTTTGTAATTGAATATAGACGGTGTCTTCTATATCAATCAGTTTGAGACTTTGTCTTAAGTATTTGGGAATAACACCAGTAGTAGAAAGGACAATTGGCACAATATAAACTCTGTCTTGTCTCCATATTCGCATAATTTCTTCTTTTAGATCATTGTATTTACTAATTTGTTCAGATATTGTTTTTTGTATATTATGTGTATTTGGGACTGCTATATCGATGAGGTAAGTGGTTTTATTTATTTTGTCTTGTAAAGTTATATCGGGTCTGTTAAAATGAATAGTTTTATCTGTGAGTATGGCACGATCATAATACAGTTTATAATTGTTGTTTTCTAGAAAAGTTTCTGGTGTGTATTTGTAATACGGTGTGTTTGTGTGAGGTATAAGTTTGTGTTTAGTTGCAAGTTTTTAATGAATGATATTGGTCACTTGGTTATGTCTATGAGTATAGTCCGTCTGCGTAAGTATTGTACATGCTCCTGTAATGTGTTGTATGGTTTCTGGCTGAGTGTGGCATTTGCGGCATTTGTCATTTGTTATAGTAGGGTCCTTAATGATGTATTTTCGGTAATTTCTTGTGTTTATTATCTGGTCTTGAATTGCTATTATAAATCCTTCGGTTTCCGGGAAAAGATTACCTATTTTAAGAAATTTGTTTGATGCCATTGTATCGATATGTGGCTGCGCCAAGTCATGAGGGTGTCGCCCATGAAAGGTTTTTCTTCGCCAGTCTTCAACCTTTTGTTTAGCAGTATCCTTATCTATGTTTTGAATGTCTGAGCTTTAAATAAGATTGAGTGGGGTGTAATTATGATCATGTTGAAGGACGGCTTGGTGTATTGTACTCGTGGTAGATTTAGATCGGAAAAATAATTTAAGTTTGGTAATTTGTTTCTTCCAGAGCTGATGAACATCTATTAAACCTCTTCCTCCATTTTCTCTTTTAATAGTCAGCCTTTCTATTGCAGATTTTGGGTGTAAGTTATTATGTTTTGTGAGTATAGTTCGTGTGTTACGTTCTATTCTTTCTATATCAGTTTTACTCCATTTAATTATGCCAAATGAATATGTTAATATTGGTATTGCATACGTGTTAATTGATTTCATTAAAGCTTTACTGGAAAGATGAGTTTTACAAAGCAAATGTAATCTCCTTTTATATTCTGTAGTTAATGTCTATTTAATTGCCGAATGGTCTAATCCTTTTAATTGCTTGTAGCCTAAGTATTTATAGAAGTCACTAGGTTCCATAGCTGCTATTGTTTCTTCGTGGTCAGTTATATAGTCTCCAGGACGGACTTTACCTTTTATGATATGTAATGTCTTACATTTCTCTAAACCGAATTCCATTTTAATATCTTTACTAAACTGTGTTGTCGTGTCTATAAGCTTCTTCATATCTTTGTCGGATTTCGCATACAATTTAATATCATCTATTATTATTATTTTTTTTTTTTTTATGTACAATAAATTATTTTTTAAATATTCATAAGAGTCACAAGATAATAATGGAGTTCATATATACAACTTCACTTAACCGGTCGTAACCTTCCACTTTCACCCTCGAGATGAAACACTTCAGCCGGCTCTTCAGTTAATTTGTATATTGTCCGAGAAATATATTCCTTTTTACTTGTTTATTTTTCAACAGCCATTTCAAAAGTGCATGAATATTAATATTTTAATTTTAATAAATAATGTGCACAAACAAATATTATAAGTAGAGTATGAGCTTTAGTTTCATTCAAAATTATGAATGGTTGGGAATGATGGAATCTCTTTTATAATTTCTACCAATAGTGCGTATCGAATCAATTCTATACAGAAAATTGCAAATCAAATAATTAATTACTTTACACATAATATCGCCGTTACCGTTACCTATGCATTGAATATAAACACCGTAATCAAATAATTATGAAACTATTATGAAATTATATTATTATTTAACAAGGAAACATAATAAAATACGATAATTTTCCTCAAATTAAAAGAATTGTGTAGCTATTATGAAAAATTGTTGCCGTAGTAGAAATCTAGACAGGAAAAAAGGAAATATAGGACGTTAAACAATGTAACATCGTTTCAGAAAATAATAACACTTCGGGACAGACCGGAAAATAGAGCCTTGCAATTAAAAATTAATGAGGGAATGTTCAAATACTACAATAATATCATAGTTATTAACCGTTTATTATGCTGTTCTTTGCAATTTCATGAAACAATAGATAATAAATCTAAACTTTTAAGTAAGAGACAGATCTAATTATCTACTGGCGGGTACCATAAAGAAATAAATGTGGACAAAATTTTTGTTTAAATGTTTCCTTTCCCTAACATGGCTCATACATTTTCCTTTCTGTTATCAACTCTGTAGTACAACAAGTCATTGTGCCACTTTTTATAAATAAAAAGAGGTCGGGTTATGCGTAATGGAATAAAGAGTGCATCTATGTTGGCCCATATATTGTGTTCTATCTCCTGTTAACCTGGCTAGTCTCTGTGGAAATTGGCTTCGGTGGACCTATTAGCATAGGAAGGTGATATCATGTAAGCGAATCAAAATATAAAGCGCGCTTGAGCAATTTCTTGCGCGCTTTATACAAAGATTGTCTTGTGCCTAGTTCTCATAAAAATAAAGCGAATCGTTTTTTTACAGTCAGTATGATAGCCTAATAGGCGTAAGTCTAGCGTATCTATAATAAACACGACGTTAACATAACTACAAAAACTTGGTTCTGATTATAACCGATCGTTAATGAACGATTCGTATCAGTGTATAACTTCAACTTCAGTCGTTTATAAGAACGAGTAATGGTAATTTATACCGGTATAAAGTTAATGTCCAGTAGTCCAGTACATACCGTCGTTTATAGTAACCGGCCTTAATGTAGAGTACTCACTCGCATAGTACCCAACGTCGTCGTTAACGTTAATGTGGCCCGCGTCCTCCTTGTTAATAAATGATTAGTATCTGTCATATGTTCCGTGGTTTACAGCAACCGGGCCTTAATGTACAGTACTCACTCGCATAGTACCCCACGTCGTTGTTAACGTTGATATGGCCCGCGTCCTCCGCGTTAATAAACGAGACGTATCTGTTATTCATACCATCGTTTATAGTAACCAGGCCTTAATGTCCAGTACTCACTCGCATAGTACCCCACGTCGTTGTTAACGTTGATGTGGCCCGCGTCCTCCGCGGCCAGCATGTGCGTGTCCCACACGGAGCGGTACTCCGGGTCGTGGAGCACGTCGTACAACGCGTCCGGCTCCACGTCTTCGAACTCGGCGACCACCTGAAACAAATACGCCTGTTATAACACTTTTTTTTTTTTTGTAACAGCAGGCAAGCGGAGCATGCGGTTCACCTGATGGAAAGTGACTGACCGCAGCCCATGAACATCTACGACGAAGTGTCGCAGATGCCTTGCCGGCTTGAAAGAAGGGAAGGGAATAAGAAGAGGATTAATGATAGGAACTTGGGAGAGGAGTTAGAGTAAGATGGGAGAGGAATGGGATGGGAATACAGGCCTCCGGACACCCCGCTCACCGTACGAAACACAGTGCTATTAAACACACTTATTGTGGCCGTGTGGCGACGGGTTCGAATATATAAAGCGTTACAAAGCTAGCGTTTTGCAACACCTTATATATTCGAACCCGTCCATTGGATAGATTGCATTCCCATCCCATTCCTCTTCTATCCTGTTATACTAGTCTCCGAATTTCCCATCATTGATCATCTCCCTATCCCCTTCCCTTCCTTCAAGCCGGCAAGGCATCTGCGACATTTTACTGTTGTAGGTGTTAATGGGCTGCGGCCAGTCACTTAACATCAGGTGAACCGCATGCTCCGCTTGCCTGCTGATTTAAAAAAAACGCACCAGCAACTACAATTTCAGATATAAGGAAGGAAGTCGGTTATAGGTATGATATACGAATGGCTCCAAATGTAATGGAGAATAATAATGCACGATAATTAAACAATTTGCGGTACTCAAGGGCCCTGAAATCGATGACCATCACAGGTAAAAAAATGTTAACAGTGTTATAGCACAGTGTAGGAAGCGATACAAGGAAGCCTTGAACCCGACGGAAAAATCTCTTATCACTAGAGTCATAGAAACATAATGGCAGTGAGTAATGCAGCACCACTCCACAAAAATGTAACGCTATTTAAATATCAACGTTCAGAAGACGGTATAAAGTTCTATTTAGCTTGAATTGATTAATAAATTGTGCATTTCTTTATACACATTCTCGTAACTCTTTCACCGAAACTTCAGAATAAGCTAACTTACATCGTTACATTTGTATATTGGATATATATTATGCTTTAAATAATGTCCATTCTATAAGCACTTCTTCATAGACAGCAAAAAAACTGTAACATTACCGTAGAAGGCAAAATGTGGTACGCGTAAGGTTGCATATTAGCTACTCTCATAAAGCTTGCCTTGTGATGAATATTTTGTTACCCCGGTAGCATGAGACTCACGGTTGAACTGAAGACGTAACAATAATTATAGAAAAGTTGTCCGCAAAACGGTTGCTAACCCCTGTACTAACACTTATAAGTGTATTTTAAAACAAAAGCCATTCTAGTGTAGTGTTTTGTTGAATATAATTAAAACTTTAAGCGCTACTTCCGCCGTATGGCGTGACGCGTCTAAAACTTTAAAGTTATTCCGCATGATTTATGTGACGTTGATACATTACTTTGTGAATAGAGAAAAGTTTGTAAATTGTACAATGTATTAACACCAATAAGTTAGAAAATGCTGCCGCGTTACACACCCTCTAATAAGGAATGTTATACAAGAGGTCTTTTATATGAAAGTACTTAAAGCACTGCTGTGAGCGGTAAAAGGTTCTATATGTGTATAAGATTTCCATATACTAGTTTAGCTGATAGTCACATAGTCAACGCACTCTCTCAGGGAAACGACATGGAATTGTATAAAATATGTTTCGTAAGGTTAGGTGGCCTGGTGACCTGTATTTCTATCCTATTCCTCTACTAACCTGTCCTATATGTCCCCTTTCCCCCATGAACCCTTTCCTAATCTACTCCTCTTCCTGTATTTATAGGCTATGGTACTAAGATTTCAAACACAAAACTATATGTAAAACTATATGTATAAAAAATTTATACAATAATATTTTTAATGACATTTCAAATGACTCGATGTGTATATAAATTGTTTTCATTTAGACCTACCTTTCTTAGCCTTTTATCAAAGGCTGTAATTCTGCAAAATAATTGGTAATGCCAAAGGGAATGTGAAATAAACAGAGTAGAATATTCCAGAACTCGCGTAATTAACACATTATATTACGCTTTGAAACAATTGAGCATAGCTTCGTAGGGAAATTCCTCTTGAATTGAACAAGGAAAACAGTTTATATTTCACTAGCTGATGCGCGGCTTCGCTCCCGTAGCATAATGTTATATACATAGCCTATAAAATAAAGCCTATGTTACTCGTGGATAATGTAGCTTTCAGTAAATCTCAATAAATCGCCTTTATGATTCAGTAGTTAACATGTCAAGCGATACAAGAGGTGCTGGGTTCGATCCCAGTAGCGACGGGAAAAATGTTTCGAGTCTAACATAGCAGAGGAGGTTAATTACCCACTTGCGAAATGGATTTAACACTCCCTCTATGCCTCAATGGAAGACACAGGACAGTTTTAAAAACTGAGCAAGATTGTATTCTATAATTTTTCGTTCTAATTTAAAAAAAAAAAATTATTCGCTTACTACATTCAACAATCTTCATGACCCTTAAAAAATAATCAAGCAATATTTTACCGAAAAAAAATCTGAACAAAACTGCGCACAGATGTTAAGGTCATTGACTCTAGTGTAATCTCAATAAAAGGCTATAAAACTTGGAACAGACTCGCCTTGGTAACTGGTAATAGGCCTTTTGGACAGCTTCCAATACAGTCTTTGAACTGTTACCCTAGTTTACGGTACGAGATATAATATTCTTTCCACGGAATTTCATAAAACTTGCGTACTCTATGGATGTTGACTTTAGGTATAACAGTGATATATCTGCTTAAAACATAATAATTAGTCAAAACAAAATTTGTATTCTCTTACTATATTAAACAATTCGCTTACAAATTAAATATAACGTGGAAATTATAAAAACATCAAGCAACTCAAAGACAGAAAGGAAAATCTTTATTCATTATAGGTAATTAATAAAGTAAAGTGCAATTTTCAACCGTTACCTATTTGTATACCAAGTTTCATTATAATCGATTTAGTAGTTCTTGCATGCAAGAGTAACAAAAACACGTAGAGTACATTCTCACAAACTTTCGCATTTATTATATTAGTAGAATTGCTTATTACAATAAGACCTATAGTGAAAAAGTCATGCACTCGGCATAAAGTGGACAAGTTTTTACAAACTACCCATGCTGATTTTTAGTGATGGCCTAGTCGGAAATGTGACCCGCATTAAAAAATAAAAATAATTAATTTCAAATATATTAATACTTAGTGTGATGTTCGTACAATATTAAGTGAACAGTTAATACTTAGAGTGTAGCGAGCATGGCTATAGGCGAAAAGTTAAGTAAAAAAAGTAGACTAATATGTGCGGCTTGTAGCCAGATGATACTTGATTACAAGGTAAGTGAGCTTTTACGCTGAGCTTAGAGGTAAAATTGCTTATCACAAAACAAACACATTAAACAACGTATTTACAACGCATCAAGACCCTTTGAAAGGCTAAAAACTAAACGTAAGGAATAAAATATTGAATTTAATAAAACTGTAGCGAATGTCAGAAATTTCTGTCAGTTACTAGGGAACCTTTTCCACAAATCCGCAATGAATAAAATGCCACTTCAACAGAGTTGTGAAGAAAGCGTTTTAAGAATATATTTTTGATATAAACCTTTTTAGTAAGCGAGAATAAAAGCCCGTTCAAATATTACAGAAAAAAATATATCGTTCGATCTCATCTCGAAATATGCCACCTTCCTAAGATTAAAAAGATCTACTTTGATAAAAAATCGTTTGATACTACGCAGATCGGATTTAAAACAAGTTTAAAAAGTATCGTAGAAAAATATACATCGAGAGCCCAAACCAAATTCAAAGAGATTTTGTACAAGTCTTAGGTGAGCTTTATATTATTTAAAACAATCAATCCTACTAATATTATAAATGCGAAAGTTTGTGTGGATGTATGTATATATATGTGTTTGTAACCCAAAAACTACTGAACCGATTATCATGAAACCTGGTATACATATCGGTAAGGGCATAGAATAACATATAGGCTACTTTTAATCCTGTGAGTGGCCACGAATCAGGTAAAACCGTGGGTCGCGGCTAGTAGAATATAAAGCGGACTACTTTATAAATGATATCCGGAAGAAAATACGAAGTTTAAAGAATAAATGGATCACAGTTTCCAGTCAGGTAATACGCTTTGTTTCTCAATAAATCTAGCCTACATTCAGTTTTCTTTAAAATGATTAATTGCAGTGGGAAGTTTTCAACTTTATTCTATAGCTGGCAACCCTCGCCTGACGCTGGGTGAAATTGATTTAGCCTTTAAAAAGGCAATCTTCTCGACGTCCCTGGGGAAGGGTGTCTAATAGTGCTTATTAGATCATTGGAGAAATTTTTCTATCTATTACACGGTTTTCTTAAGGTCTAGATTTACGTAAGCAGTTGTGGTTTTATATTTCTGCTTAATTATTTAAATGAAAGTTTTTAAATGAATAACTAATTAACTTAAGATATTGGACTCTCTTCCTCTAACAAAATGGTATTTATAATGAAAATACAGTCATCAATCTTGCACAGAATATAATTGCCACAGTTTTGTCTTCGTGGTTTTGAAGTTTGGAATTTCGATTTAAAATGTAATCTCATCGTAATGCCTTCTCATATTTCGTGCCTAAATTAATAAGTATTGTACGTAACGTGATAACGCAACAATATCATATTTAGTATTGAAATGTACGGGGAGTTTAAATAGACTGATCATGAGCGTCGAAGGTAATATTCCTTTGTGTTCGTCTCAATGTAAAAATGCTTTCACGTCTAAGCAGTGTTTTGTGACAGGTGCGGGATAGCCAGTGTCGGATTATGTATATAAAGTATTTTCTTGAATGCGATTTAAAGCTATGAAAACCAGCATCAGGCTCATGCTGGACTAGACCCTATTCGGCGGTACTTTGAGACACAAATCAATTGTTATATACATTTTTGTTTTTCTTTCCGTTTTATAGTACATATAAGTAACAAATTTGTGAGTGTGTTTTTATTTTTATACATTTTCTTTTTATTTGTAATTTTGATTAGTTTCTGTTTTTATAATATGTGTTGATCTGTACTGCTGAATAAATATATTTTTCTTTCTTTCTTTCTATGGATCTCCATGTAACAACACTGCCTCGTCTTGCGATTGTATTCTTTATATATTACTAGCTGATCTCGTAGCATAGTGCCTATGTTGCTTTCGAATGGTTAAAGAATTTTTAATACCGGTCCATGAGTTTTTGAGCCTATTCATTACAAACAAAGTTTTCCTCTTTAATTGTAGATATTGACATACACGTAAAAACAACTTTGTTAAATCAATAGTTCGCTTAGCTCATAAGACAATGAGGTAAGGTGATTATGATGTTGATGAAACATAATATATATGTATGTACTTACATTAAGAAATCAAATACTTTTTAACAGTCTGCATTTCACAGTGGGCTTACGTTTTAAATACTCTTAGCTAACGCATAGTATTTTTTCAGTTTATGTATTTATTCAGGCTCTTAATACTAAGCGCACGAGGCCCCAAATTATCTTGTTACGTGGTTAATCCGGCTCTGTGTACATTGAGGAACGGAAATATGAGACTAGAACGTTCTCATTTCCCATCTCTCCGTGTTGATTAGTTTATTTGCTAGATCGGTTTCGGTTTAACATTTCAGTTAAGGGACGGTATTCGATTTATTTCTTGAATATTATAACCTCAAATTGGATAGAGGTTACAATTTGTCGGCGACCAGAAAATTTAAATAAATATTACCCACCGTCCGTACCGTTCGAAACGTCGGGTTAATAATAATGTATAATAAACCACGTTTAAAATCCTTTAAAAGTGTTTTATTTCATTTGGGGAGTTGTAAAGAAAATATTAAATATTCTATAAGTATTATATACGTCTACACTAATATTATAAAGAAGAAAACTTTGTTTGTTTGTTTGTTTAGTTGACTCAAAAATTACTAGAAAGATTTTATAAATTCTTTCACCATTCGAATGCTACTTTATCCACGAGTAACAGAGGGATTCGCTCCCGTGGGAATATCGGGATGATATATAGCCTATAGCCTTCCTCGATAAATGAGCTATCTAACACTAAAATAATTTTTCGAATCGGACCAGTCGGAGATTAGCGCGTTCAAACAAAGAAACTCTTCAGCTTTATAATATTAGTATAGATTATGCTACGGGAGCGAAGCTGTGCAGATGCTAGTATTCTATAAAACAATAAATACTAAGGGCTAAGCGGTAATTTTAAAAAGATTTCGATTCGAGTATGATTTCATTTGCATGTATTATTCTATTTATAACTAAAACTGATTTCGGTGTAACGTTGTAAAATACCCGATTAATTTTCATATGATGAAATATTAATAACACGAAAATTGGGTCATGTCAAAGGCGTGTTTATATTTGACATGAAAATTGTATGGTAGTAATTTAACGGCTATTGGAGAATACGGGTAATTTACTTGAATATACCCTATTTTAATACTGAAAATAAAATAGGTTTACAACAATAAAAAAACGACGACACGACGAAAAGTAGAAAATAAGGAGTATGTAACAAGTAGGAAAATGCATTATTTTTGTGATAGAGCAAATACATTATATAGTAGGAACTATACCCGCATTTAAAAGAAAATGTAGAGAAGCAATGAAAGTCCTCCTCTTGAAGAAAATTGCGTCAAAACTGGAACAAGCTATGCACCGACACAATAAGACTGTATAATTCAAACAGCGAGAAAGAGAGATTCAACCTAAATTGTAACATTTAAACTTAACCGAACTTCTGTTTCGGATTGTAATTGAAATGTTTAAGGTCGGTCGACTAACGTCAACTTTATTTAAATACTAGCTGCTTAAGTAACCAACTTCTTTAATATATCTATAATATAATCCATCGCCTATGTTTATCAGGTATAAGATAGAATTCTGACGGTAAAATAACATCTGCTTATTGCAGACATTCAGAGCATGACTCACTTCATGGTAAGTAACTACCGCAAACAATGTTTCGCACTTGATTTGTCGGAAGAAAGGGAATAAAGAAAGGATTAATGTAAACAAGAAGACAGGACAGGAGAGGAATGGAGTTCAGGCCTCCGCACGAATACTCACCGTACGAAACACATTATGGTACTGCTTCACGCGCACTCTCTGTGAAGGGGTGGTTACAACCGGTGCAAGCTCAACCCAAATCGTGCAAAGCAAGCACCAAGAATCGAGCACGATTCCTTCTCAAAAACCTTTAATAATATAGAATACTAGCCACGGCCCGCGGTTTCACCCGCGTAACTTCTGATCCCGTGGAAACTCCGGGATTAAAAGTAGCCTATATGTTATTCTGATGTATAAGCTATATTGTGGTAAAGTTTCATTCAAATCCATACAGTAGTTTTTACGTGAAAGAGTAACAAACATCCATACATCCATACTTACAAACTTTCGCCTTTATAATAGTAAGTAGGATTATGTTATTCTAAACGTGACGTTTTATTGAACACTTATCCTTTCATAATGATAACACAATGGCCATCGACCTAATTTCAAACTGGAGTTTTGCGAGTGGTACGTTTTCCCTCCTTCCACTTGACTATAAAACGTTTATTAGAATCGTTTTTATTAACATAGCGTTTAAGTTCATATTATAAAATAAATAAGGTAAAACTAGAATATTTTTATTTAATATTTTAAATATATTTTCTTTCTCGATGAATTACGAATTAACTTCGATTACTCATCAAATGAAAACCTCGTTTAGTCAGAATATATTCCGCGAAATAATTTCAAATACGAGGGCATATTGATATTCATATTTTAGTACAAATTCGACGATCATATTTTTAATTTGATTTCCTACGTTGATTGCGCTTGGAAAGCTTTCATGATTTACGGCTATATAACGGGAAAATAAATAATTTGGCTAAGCGCGGGTCGAGAGTTATGTATTATAATTTTGCGTTACAAGTACTTACCATTTTAAAAATATTGTATATCGTTTATGTTCGTTCTGAAAATAATTATGAAAGTATTAAACGTTATGAATAACTTATTTCAAGGTAATGTCATATGAAGGACGAAATTGAGGAAACACATTTTCTAATTAAATAGTACAGCTTGTCATTCTGAACCTCAATGACCAATTATTTGTTTTAAAAGGATTCATAATTAAAGGAATTGATAACCCCCTGATCTACTGTAAATTGTAATGCGATTATAATATTCTCGGGACCGAAACATAACCATAATGAGGCTATACTATATAATTGGATATTGGAAGCAAATACTACTAGAAAACGAAATACTGATTGAAATTTGAATCTGTATTTTCTTTATTTTTGATGTCTAAAACAACATGATCGATTTCAGAGATGTATATATTAAGAAGTTTATATTAACGTAATCGGTTCTATTTTTTGGCAAATTGTGATTACATTTTGTTCAAAAAACACTTATTATATCCACAAATACAAAAATGTTATGGTCTAAAGCTCTAAGTCTATGGTCTCTTGAAGCAAAAATCACATTGTCATTAAAATGTTCACCGCCCTTTTTATGAGCAAAATGTATTTCAAAAAATGTTTCCATAATATACCCGAGGGAGCAGTAAAATCGTTTCCGAAAATTTATCTCTACGTCCCTTTTCACCCAGTCTGTGGATTGTCTGCTGAATGTTAAGTGCTACACTTTATTTAAAATTCAGAAAAAACAACTTTTTGCTTCAACTTCTACAAACCAACATTGGTTTATTTGCTGTTATTTTTCTATATTAATTGCCATTGGCCCTTTTAATGCACTTAAAAACATAACTAGTTTCTTCGATTTTTAAATTATTAAAAATTATAACTTTAGTGAAAAACATAACACTGAAAAATTTGGGAAATTAACAGCTTAAGAAATAAATGTTAGCGTAAGATTTATCCGGCTTATCTTAAAAGCAATGTTTAATTTTATTCGAATTTATATTCCTAAGCCACCTTCGTTCCTCAACCCTCCGGAAGCTATGCGACGTGCCGTAAACTTGAGTTATTGGGTCAAAGTTACCCTTAATATTCAGTGCCCGATTACCTAAAAGGTTGAACGTGTGAGGGTTAATAATAATTAATTCGATTCTTTCACTGCCCAAACATTATCCGACGATGATTAATTTAATGAACTACGCATGTAGTTGATAAAATAAATAATCAGAAAAGATACGATAAATTTTAAGCGTAATAAAAGAACAAGACAAGTTAATTGACTCCAATAAAACGACTAATAAATCCATAGTAAAGCAGTTTAATTTTAATTACGTTGTTACGTCTTTTGGCTTCTCAGTAGAGCTAAATTTTGGATGTCTTTATGCTAAATAGTATATTCAGTACAAAGACAAAGCAGACCTACAAAGGGAATTCCTTGCATAGTTAAACTATAGCTGTGCAAGTTATGTCATAAGATACGTGTGTCAGCTGCACACGCGAGATAATTTCGAGAGGCATCCAACTTTACTCGCCGCCGTAATATACTGCTTTAATTCAAGTTTATTAATTTTAAATATTTGTATATTGTGCTTTAAAGTCTACAAACTGTACAACTATTTATAACTAGCGTGTGAAGATCAAATTAAACCAACAACACTAGTAGATTCCATTCATAATTACAATCCAACAACCCACGTTTACAACAGTAGCTATGGTAGTGATTGTGCTATCGTAATAATGTTATTGAAAAATAACATAAAAGAGTCACAAAGCAAATTTCTTCAAGCGTTTATTTGTCAAATAGTAATTCCAAACCGTCTTATCCAAACATCTCGAGGCGATAGGGAGTGCAGTGCAAATAAAATGGTAGCAACTATCAAGCTTTATAAAAGGTCCTTATCCGAAGCATATTTGCTCTGATTTCATCCAGCTTTTAAGCCATACATCCACCTTGAAGAGCACAGATTATCTTCATAAAAACTCATTTATGTCCTTGCAAAAGCTTTTCAATTTTTGGGGCTATTCAAAGTATTTACTTCAAAATGTATTCGAGACTTTCTTTATATAAAAATTTTTGCCAAAAAATAGAACCGACTTCCTCGCTCTAAAAAGTAGAAAATAACTTTTATTTCATTTTTGTTGACATCTATACAAAGTCGGTGCCTTATCTATTTTCAATTTAACAAGATTTTGCACCGACTTTGTATAGATGTCAACAAAAATTTTTATTTTATCCTTTTTAGTGTCCTGTGAAGGGTAATCACATTATCTAGTCACAATTTAGTTGATATATACATCATTAAACCTTAACCGCGGA
>LQNK01002901.1:77589-93984 GCA_001586405.1 Phoebis sennae | reverse complement strand
ACGAGTAACTTGGGTGTTTAAAGTTACCCATTCATGAGGCCATCTTCTTAAGTAACAAGTAACTATATTATGAGTGCTAAAGGCTCAGGCCGACCATTATGTTGTTTAAGTTTGTTTGCAACGAGAAGTGTAGGTGGTAACTTAACAAAATTTTACCATGTTATATACGCCACGATAAAAATCACATTTTAATTATTTACGTACTGAATTCATTGAAACTAATGCCGCCCGTGGCTTTGCTTGCGCTAAATTCGAATAAAAAGTATCCTATCACCTAATCAGCCTATCTAAGTAAGAAATTTCATCCAAATCCGAAAACTAGTTAATTCACATTTCACACACAAGACTCCAAACATCCTAACTTTCAAGCTTAAAATATTATTAGGATAAGGTTATTGATATATAAAAATGGATTTTTATATTAATGGATACAGGGAATAGAATACATAAATTGTAATAAAACATTACTAGCACTTAAAATATAATATCAGCAATATCATGCAATTTAATATATTAATAAAAGCAAAAGTGTCAAAACACAGGTAATTATATATTTCGTCCATGCATGCAGTTTGTACAGTCAGCGGAGTTTGTTAATTAAAATTAGTTTTCCCGTATCACGTGTCACCGCCACGGCTCCCGGGCCGCCTGTATCATCTCGTAAAACTTTATTAAGTGCGATAATGTGCTCTCGCAGACACCCTTATTTCTACTGCTACTCTAATTTCGCCTTAGTCAGATTTTATTTTGCTTACCGTTACATTTTCTTGTACTATTAAACAAATGTATACCCGACATAAATCACACACGGAGATAAATCATTGTACTCGTAGATCACGTAGCCAGTTTATAACCTCTTTTCCTTTTTGACATGAAATTCAAAAATGAAAATATGGTACGTTATACCCCCAAAAATTGTAGGTTTGTTGACATTAAAATATCTTTTAGTCATCTCATTTTTGAGATACATTCTATAATACTTGATTAAAAACCTAAGTTTCATAAAAGTTTCCTTTATGAAAGTTACATCTGAAAACTTATACAGAACTTTTCAAGTCAGTAACAAAGCATGCACGGGTAAAAAATCAAAATTGCCCGGTCAATCGTTAACCAATCACAATTCACGCTTCACTAACCACATTGTACGAAACAAAACAGACCTTGACGGTTCGGAGCGCGCCGTGGGCCGCGTCTTCGGTCCACACTTTGACGCCGTCGCGTTCATACTCGAGGTTCCAGCGCTCCTCGGACGCGAGGAGGGTCTTCAGCGTCTCGAAGTCGGAGTCGTCAGCCACCCGCGCCTCGCCAAGCGCCCAGCCCGTACCGCCCATTCGCGCGACATCACCGGACGCGGTGCGAATGACACACTGGAGCTAGCGCGGTCCGGAACGCGCGGCGCGCATGCGCGGCTACATTTTTTCGACCGCGTCCTAAAAGCGCGTTTGTTTGCATATCACTAACTGCAAAATATCGGCTTAGCTGCTAAATGGTTTGAGATTTTATCGGCTTGTCTGTGGTCATTATGGCACTTCAGATAAAACATGATCACTACAGCTACGCTAGCCTTGTACGAGGCTTTCAGCTTATTCTTCAGCCAACGTAAACGAGGTTTAAACTTCAAAATTACACTTTCTGCTTTTTTTGGCAAAATTTTATTTTCTCATCCAGCTTATATATTACGCTTGCAATCATTCAGATTTGTTAAAAAATGGAGAATGTCAATAAAAATGCAATCGAAGTAACCGCGAGTTATTGCATTTCTGCTTAAAAGAAAATTGAAAAATTCAATTTCCATCGACAGGAATATTGAGTAAAGCCTTAATAACTAATAAAAAGCCGCGGCCGCCGGGGAAATCATAGCTAACCTTATTTACCTTACAACACTGGAGCATCCCAATTCGCATTGCAGATTATTAGCCTGGTCAGAAAACCACAGACCACCAGGGCCGAATTAACATGTGTTAAATTGATACAATTCGTCTTGTGGTACATCGTATAATGAACATGTTTTATATTAGTTAATAGTTACATTTATCACAATACTCAATAACTTTTATGCGCTCTCACAATAATTGCATCTTCTTTCAAAAACAAGAGGGGGCCCAACCGCGCGGCAATCTGTATTGGCCAATCACAATGCTGGATTGCCTTTTTATCGTCGAACTTGCAATAGCTGGCCAGTTAATTAAGGCAGGTTACTGAAAATAAGGTTCTAATATATATTTAAGAAAACAAATTAATAATTAAAGTAAAATTGCTAACACGAGCACCTTACACTATCGATACCCGTGTCTTATCATACATGCACTGTATAAGCAGTGTGATAGTGGACTACACAAAAATACTATTTGATAATTACTAATTTTATCTTAAAAAGTTTATTTTTACAGTTAGTTTTTATGTCTGTGGCTCCGCTCGCGTCGACTACGTAATTTTGATAAAAACTTAAATTACTTTTATAAGTAGGGTTTTTATTTTAACCATCAAATGCAAGCGCCTTTTATATTAATATTGCCGGGTATATTTTAACTTTTATCCCCATTGCGATATGTAATCTGAATGATAATATGACAACAACATATACAGGGTGTCCCAAAATTCAACGATAATACGGCACCAGGTGGTGGGCCTACTCATAACAACTTGAGGAAAAATAAAATAAAAATTCAATCTAACTTATTTTTTAAATTATAAAAAAAAATTGATTTGCTTCATAAAATTTCACCTACTAAGACATTTTTTGTTACCATGTCCACAATTTTACTAATATTTCTAACTTTTCTTTTGTATTGGAAACTTAAGTAGCACTGCTATCCACCACAATCATTTAAATACCCAAAATGCATATAGTTTTTACATAAAAAGCAATTGAAATTGTATTTTTCTCTAAAATTTCCTCTTTTAAAGAACAATTACTGTTTTGGCCTCATAGAAAAAGTTGATTAGTAAAAGTCGTTTTCAACTTTTTGCTCTTGCTTTACTCTTGCATAGACCTGTACGATTTTTATTGCTAGTTTTATAAAAGTATTTTACCATTTTATAATCTTGAATAGATGCGCCAACTTTTGATAAGACTTGCCATAGTGGTGACTATACATTTGTTTTACACCACAATGAATCAAAGTTGACTGAAAGTAAAAATCTTTCGAAATTTTAGAGAAAAATACAATTTCAATTGCTTTTTATGTAAAAACTACATGCATTCTGGGTATTTAAATGATTGTGGTGGATAGCAGTGCTACTTAAGTTTCCAATACAAAAGAAAAGTTAGAAATATTAGTAAAATTGTGGACATGGTAACAAAAAATGTCTTAGTAGGTGAAATTTTATGTAGCAAATCAATTTTTTTTTATAATTTAAAAAATAAGTTAGATTGAATTTTTATTTTATTTTTCCTCAAGTAGTTATGAGTAGGCCCACCACCTGGTGCCGTATTATCGTTGAATTTTGGGACACCCTGTATACATATTACATACACAATACGGTAGGCAACCGTTTCCGTCGTTTGACTCCGTTTTAACTGTACCAATTTTGATAAAATGTAGATCTGCGAATATTTTATCTCATTATCTTGTTATTTCGTTTCCTTGTTCAAGTCACATACCCTCACGTAGAGTCGAAATAAACCTTTATTCCGCACGAACCATTTCATTTGATTCATGATCATTCAAGATAACCCATAATATAATCCCCAATTGTGTAAACTCTAAAAGATCATCCATTCATTCAGTTTATAGTGCTCGAAAATACGAACAGATTGACACACAGATAGAGACTTGATTAAAAATATGCGCCTTCGCTTAATTCGGCACTGCAAACCACAAATAGTTCTGCCCAAACTAGAACGGATTGAAACCTCACACAAGCACGCGATGATTGCCGAATTATGTGTCAATATGTATGACACTCGAATCATTAGTTCAGTGGTAACAAGCGTTAAACTTAAAGGTCCTGAGTTCGAACCTTTGTGAAATAAAAATTAATAGTAATAGTATAGTTATATAAAAATCTAACATAGCATCCAAAAATACCTTTGCTTAAAAACGCTTTAAAATTTATGGACAATATTCTGTAAAGCATTTACTACTGAGAGTTTGTACCTCGGAAGAAGCATATGTTATTGACATTTCATCCAATAGTTATTTCAGGAGCCAGAATTTCGGTCAGCGCGTAAAGCCTTTAATCATGAGCTTAATCGTTGTGGGAGTTCCATGCTATCCCTAATTTTTCCTTTGAATACTGACTTTAACACCCGTATTCGCACACAATACTATGAGATCTCACAACACACAAGGCCCTTATAAACCTATTCAGAGACAATACTTGTGTGGGTACTAGTGGCGGTTTGTCACTTCGTGTTGAAATTAAGCCTTAATCTTTGGCATTAAAGACTTGTGTTGAATTTCGACCGCATAGAGAAATGTCTCATTTGGCATAGTATCATTATTTTACTTTTGCAAGTATTGTTTGTGAATACGGGTGTTAGGCTCAGAAAGAAAACTTATGTAAGTGAAGTAGCAAAACTATACGAAGTGAAACATTTCGCAATACTTTCGAAATGGCAAGCCTTAAATTCAAAACAATAAAAGTTAATTTAAATGACACTTGACCGACCCCCCACTCAAGTATTTTTTAAAAACATTTAGGGCCCGTGACTTAGAGAGATAGAACTAATAGTATTGTTTGTGAATACGGGTGTGTAATAAGTGTATTCATTCATAAAACCATGACGTATTAACCAAGCATACATTTTACGCATCAAATATAAGAGATCGAACCTGAACGCTTCATCATTATTCTTTCCCTATTCATTGTAGGAAAAACAATGCTCATTACGGAAAACTCATTTCGACTTTCTCACCTCGTAATCCTCTTACATAGACCATTACACGATAGGGCCTAGACTAGTTAAGAATGTAATTAATCAATGTTGTCTATCTGAAGGTAAAGCTATTTACAGTTTACGATACGATCAATTTTGTGGGATTTCAAAGTTCAATCGTTTTTTGTTTCGAGGATAACGCGTGGGTGTATCTCGTCGTCCTAGACTATGTCGCTGTAAGGATAAACAATATCTCAGTCTGAAATACGGTAGATAAGTATTAGAGAATCTATCAGTCAAACACATTAAATATCATCACCTCATGGCCCATTAGTGGATGTGAACTTCACTCTTAACCTATACATTATACATCACTTTTTATTAATATTAGACACTTTTGGGATTTAATTAGCATTAATGATTCTGTTCTTAAAATTAAAAGAATAAGGCGAATAGTAAGAAAAATCAACAACGCGAACATTCCATAAAGATAAGGAAGTAATAGAGGAAAAAGGATTAACTTATGAATACGATGCAAAATGCACTGACTTTCCTGTGACCACTCTCGTTGTAAAGTGAACAAAAATAGCTGCGCCATTAATAAAAACATATGGAGAAATTCCCAAAGTTTAAATACGCCTTAACGTATGGAAAAATACGTATTCAATATCTGATCGTATAAAGTAATTAATTCGGAATTCTGGCACGCTATCTTCCCCCGGGGATCTATGGTACTTGTGTATGACCAATGTACATCATGTGTATATGTGACGTGTTAACGCTTAATTAAAACTTGTACTGATGTCATCGATATCGTAGACGTTATAGTAAGGAGCATTGTTTTGACATGAATTGGGTTGAAGTACGGAGAATTAATCCAATAATCCTTCCCTATATGTGGCCATTTTCTTTATTGTTAAGTGGGGTTGGTTACGGAATTTTACAGAGGTGTAAAAGTAACGAATGAGTGGGGGGTAAGTTCTTGACTCTTAATAATAATAATAGCTCCCCTGAGCGGGCCATGGTGGCCAATATCAATAGAGACAAGCCAGCTGCGCAGGAGATATTATTCATCAGATCAGGCGCACGACCGACAGCTTACTCTCTGAAGCACAGGGGTGTTCCAACACCACTAACTTCCAGACTCAGGGCTGTTACTAAGATTTCATTATCAGAAAAATCCCAATAACATTTTTTTTGGCCCCACCCGGGATTCGATTCCGAGAGTCCTCGATCTGTAGCCAAAGATGCAATCAAGGCAACGAACAGCGGGAAGGAAAGCGTAAAAGCGGACTGTATACCATGTCTTTTCCCATAAAGCTGGTTTTGCATCAGTAAAATTCTGGTGTTTGTGGACCACGTGCTATTACCAAAAATTGGTAAAAACTTGTGTATGACCGAATGTATATCAGATGTATATTATGTGATATACGTGTGTTTTACGCTTAAAACTAGTATTGATATTATCTTTACGTCACAGATGGCATTTTGAAAGACTAGCTATTGGCCGCGAATTTTTTTTAGTTTTTGAAAAAAAAAGGTACATGGTAAATATTCACATTTTGAGTGTCATAGAATATCTTATTAATAGTTTATTGGTTACTAGTTGTGCTCTGCGGTTTCATCCGCATGTATAGCCCGTTCCTGTGGAATTTCCGGGATCAAAAGTATCCTATGTCATTCTCTTGGTCCTAAGCTATCTCCCTGCGAAGTTTCTACCGAATTAGTCCAGCAGATCTGGAGTTATGAGTGTTGTAACAAACCCGTCTTTGTTTTATATATATATAAGATTGCTAGTTTCGTTGCAAGGAAATCTGTATAACATAAGTATGTATATCTTGTTGTAAATATACATACAATCATTAAACAAAGATACGTTTAGATTGTAATTAGAAAATAATAGTTAATGCACAAAGGTAAGTAACCGACTTTGGTTGTAGCTCGGTTAAATTACGCTACTCGGTTAAACTGCCCTGGCTAAAACAATACAATTTTAAGAATATTTTTCAGGGGGGACAATGTACAAACATACACACCTACAGAAGAATCATATATGAAATGTTATTAACAATGCAGATGGACAAACGCTCTTAATAAGGTCATTGTACACTTTAATAAAATCAAAATAAATTAATAAAATTACAATATTTTAGAAATAATTTATTTATAGGAAAGGTCATCTAACCAGGTGTTTTTGTTATTTTATAAAAAATAGCAATAGGAATTTGGGTTACCTCCGCCTTTTTGATTTTGATTAAAACGTATTATCCTACTAATATAATATTTTTGATGTATATTTATAGTCCACTAAGATAACATAATACTAATTCCCTATAAAGATTACAGTCTAGCCTTAAGACTAACAGTAATTTAATTTTAAAGTAAACTGCTAACTAGAATATAATAGATGTGAAAGAGTGGATGTTTGTGTATCAATTATGCCGTAACTACTGATTTATTATGCCGTAACAGATTTTGATAAAATTCCATATACTTACACAATTACACATAGCTAAATAACAACGAATTTAACAAGCGAGCGAAGCCACGCGCTGAAGCTAGTCCTTCATAATCAAAGGATAGAGAAATATCTTCAAAAACGTTCAATATTTCAATTGTGAATGTAATAAAATACGTTTTTTCTATTCATAATTTATTAATATTAATGCACTTATGAGTTTCATACATAACTTTATCCTAATACAAATCAAAAATATCGTTATGATATGTTTAATTTTCTTTCTTTCATTTTTTCTAATATCTTATGATTTCTCCTGGAATAGGGCAAGTTTCAATGAAAAACACATTCACACACAAAATAGGCGCATTAGCCGTCGAGTTGCAGATATCAGTCCGAAAAACAAATGACATACCTTATAATTTGTATAAGGATAAAGTACAAAATTCCTGCATATTAAAGGAAAGATGACATGGCACAGAAGGATCCGTATTCACTTTTTACATTACAATAAGTAGATAAGTTGACTACACCCGTATTCTATTACGTATCTCGAGCATTCCTCGACTTCACTCAACCTTAGTCAACGAAAATTTATATTCTGAGTCGGAAAAAAACTCTACTAACTCACGTCCACTCATACTAAGACAAATTTGGAGTAGCAAATTTAACACCTCAATCCGTTACTTTGATCTATTTACTAATCAAATATTGTATTTTTGTGTTATTTCAATCATGAATTTTCACCTGAATGGAAGTAAAATTAGGGAAATTTCTTAGAATACGGGTGTAAAACTATTTCATTTAACAGCGGCTAATGTCGGGAAGATTTCCTTGGCAGTGGTTTCGCCACGCGACCCATCCAGAGAAGCCATGAATGGAGAACACCTTCTTAGCACACCTCACTGCTTCTGTTATGTCGTCACTTCGAAGTTCTGAAAAAAACGTATTATAGAGAGACTGTACGGGCGCGTAAATAGTACACTTGAACTTACACTAGGGTTCCCTGTATCCTGTGAATGTAAAAGGAAGAAAATACTAAGATACTTTTTCGCTATCAGAAAAGGCCAAGACTGCTGCCCCCTATGCAGAGTTACCTAAGCCTAAATGCGATGGATGGATGGATGCTGTGATGACTGAATCTCTTGTAGAACAACAACAACTTCGACATCTGCGATTAAACCCCAACTTTCTTATGATCTAGAGTCTTTTCTACCTTCTCTTAATATAAAATCACATTCAATAATAGCATCATACTTAGTTTCGATGGTAAAGTGCCCAAAAAGTATACGATCAAATATTGACCATGTATTTTAAGAATTATCTTGAATGAGCCACATTCATTTATAAATAAAAAGGTGTAGACACTAATGCTCTTATCGTATAAATTATATGACATGTCGATTAACCTTATGTTTTGCTTTGTTATTATTTTCGCGACTCACAAACAAGTTCTCTTCTAATACTATAGAGAAAAGAATAATTCAACTATTTTAATCATTAGGAAAACATATTTTTTTCGTTTTTAAGATACTATAGTAGCTAATGCAAGCTACAAAAAATCACTTTCAACACAATTAAACAAGAATTTCGTCGAGTTAATGATCATTATTTTCTAATGTAATTTTACTTTAACAAACCCTTGGCAAAAAGACACAAGAAACAAGCAAGCAAAAAATAATAAAGAATTCCTCATAAGAATGAACCTTAACGCAATTTTTATATCGTTTGGATTGCATATCTGAAATACAGTCTCAATTTTTCAGTCATTCATTCCTTTGCCACAAACTTATCACTACAAGGAATATACTTACGATCGCAAGAAACATTGCAGCCCTTGCCGGGCCAGCTGCCGCGGTTGCACCAGTACCTGTCATTGATCTGAAACAGCCCGTGGTCCCAGGATCCGTCCGCGTTCAGCATACCGATAGCATCCGTCCTGCGGCTACTCTCTTTTTCCACAAGACAGACCCCTAAAAAGAATTTTTAAAGATAACATGACGACGGGTTGATCAAAATACTTCGGTTCATTGATACAAGACAAAATATTGTCAATGTAAGTTTGAAAAATCAGTGACTAATAATTATGTATACATAATTTTTGATCACTTATTTAAAACAAGCTAAGAATTGTTCGATAAAATTTTCAAATATTTCTATTGGGATATTGTTAATTTGTTTTTTAATTGAATTAAAAAATATATAGTTACATATAAAGTTTCTATGCTATATAATATAAAAAATCAACAAGCCTTGTGTTAAATGTTTCTCTGGAACAAATCATTTATGAAGTATGAAATTAAAAAATATATACATAATACGTGTAATAATAACATATCATACATCATTATATATTTTTTTTAATATTATTCCAAGTAGCTCTAGTAACCTGCATTTTCTTTTCTTTTCTTCTTCGAAAGTAATGAACTTTCTGCCCGTTTGCCTGGTAGAGATCACTACTAAGTGATAAGGCCGCCTAATGTACTATACTGTGTGAACCAACATTTAAGTAACTATACAGTACATTAAAAAGTGAAATAAATAAATAAATAATAATACTTACAATCTCTCATTTTATGTTCAGGCAAACCGTGTCGTCTTAAATTTCTAACAAGTTCACATCTTGAGAATGTATACGCCTGACTTCCAACCGCCACCAGAGTGAGAAACAAAACCACTAATTTCATTTTAAAAGGATATAAACATGCAATGAATATGAGAGTCAGAAAATGTGTAAAATATTTTTCAAGCAAAGCGTCTTATATAGCCCAGATTTAGCAAAATAAAACGTTGCGTGACGTTCTTTAGGAGGTAAATTTTAGTTTCTTATGTGTATAAGCAAAATATTTAAGGAAAATAGGGATAAGTAGTGACGAAGGCGAAGTACACACGCATGTTGCAAACGCAATAGCGGATTGCGTAAATTAATTAGCTTAATCATAGTGAATACTACTATGGTAATAAATTCTTTAAATGTACCAAAAATTAAAAATCATAGAGCCCAAGGATATATTATGTGCGGCGTAAATGGTAATTAAATTCCAAGAATTTGCGTGCTGGACCATTCGATTCGGTATCAATAAAAATAATATTTTTTCTAATACGCAGATTCCAATAATTTTTAGGATTCCGTACCTCCAAAGAACAAAAACGGAAACCTTATTTATCACTTCGTCGTTCGTCCGTCTGTCTATCCTATGGTATATCATAAATTATTTATATATTATTTTTTTTAAGAATTAATTTTAGAAAATAAAAATAAATAAAAAAAACGTCGCAACTCTCAAATTCTCAATACTATTTTACGGTTGTGATAAGGTATGTATATTTTGCATTGTGAATATTTGTGTCAACCGTTAATCGATTTGATTAAATTATAATAATATATCAAAAGCATTTTCCAATTCTTACAATGAATGAATTAAGATTTTAGAATAACAAAAAATCTGTCATTTTTTCATCAGACGGACTACAGATTTTTTTTATTATTTACTAACTATGGTCTTTTTTATTTCTGCTATTTTATTAATAAGGAACCAATTATTAACATCATTAACATGTTATGTTATGTACATTACATAAGAAGAAACATATAATTGTCAACAAACGTTTGAATGGAAGCAATAATTTTGTGTCGTTTTCCCCAGGTTTAAAAATTATCTTATTCTTCAACATGTCATTTCCTATAAGGATATCCAACTAGTTTTAATTTTGGATGTTATAAAAGCTAGAAATAATATTCTAAAACTCCTGATAAAAAATTAAAAAGAAATAATGCTACGCCCCGAAAAAACCTTCTCGTTTTTTTGGGAAGTTGGTTAAAAATCAAATCTAATTTAGTAATTTGCTTATTTAAAAGGATTTTGTATAATGAATACACTTCTTAACTTTACTTATATTGTTTCCTTAATTAACTAAATTATAACAAGCAATAGCCTGGTAAGAAAACAAAAAATAATAATAATATATTTAAATAATTAATGATGTTTAATTAAGGTTATGTCAATATTATGAGTAATGTGACACGATAGTTATGTAATAATTAAATAAAAAAATATTCAGGGACACACATTTAACACTACGCCATCTAGTCGCAAACTAAGCAAAGCTTGTACTATGGAAACAAGATGACTGAAAGATATACTTAAACGTATTTTTTGTAAACACTTTCATACAATTCTGTTTGTCTTAGTCTGGGTGTTAATTTATCTATAAATGAACACCCAGGCAATAGAAAATTACAATATTCATCACATAATAATCTTCTACTCGTGGGGATCAAACCCACACCTGCGAAACAGACCGTTGTCATATCCACTGCGCCAATAAAATTACTCCTATAAAAAAGTAATAGCACTCGTTTGCTTGGAAAGTATTGTTATTATATGTCATCCTTACCAAGTGGGCTTGCTTGGATAAATATAACTCGGGCCTTACAATATGATAAAAATATTCCGTCTGTAATATAAGAAATTTACTGAGACAGATTTTAAGGGTACAGTAGTTAGGTAAACAGGCGCTTCACATAGTAAAATTCGTAATTATCACGGGTTACTTGAAAGAAATTGATTCTTAGTAATAAGGTCACCTTTTGTAGGAAGTAGAAGATTATTATGTGATGAATTTTGTGCTATACCACAGTATGTTTTTGTGTATGTTCGCGCAGATTTTATTTGTGTTATTTTTTTTTGTATGAAGCGTATACACTAGTTTGTGACGCATAATTGTTTGTTAAATTACTGAAGATGGTGTTCGAAACCGGTCTTATTTGTAATAAATAATTGATATAGTGTAGAAAATATACAAATGTGGAACTAGTGAAGTGTTTTTATGTACAAATCAATCAAGTTGCAGTTCCATCAAGAGGTAACAATACAAAACATAAATTGTCTACCTAGTTTTCTTAATAAAATCAGTTAAGTGAATTTAGAGATTATATAATGTCTTGTCACTAAGTCTGTAAGCTACAGCATCAGCTTCACCATTAGGTGTTTCGATATAATGGATAACGCAAGAAATTGTCTCTGGAAACAACTTTTTATGCAAGTAATAGAAACAACTGTAGCCAAAAAGTAAAATTGCAAAAATAAGGCGTTTCCTTAGCTTTGACTTAGGACATTATTTAGCAGAAAGTTATAATAATTAGTTGTCCTATCGATCGGTGGGTCCGATTCTTTAATATTCCTCATAAATGGACTTGCAGTGCTTAATCCTATATACACTGAAAGGCCACTTCAAAAATTCAATTATATATTTCTCTACTTTTTAGTGCAAGAAAGTTGATTCTATTTATTGGAAAAAAATTGCTTACTGAATAAAGAGTAATATATACATAAAATTATTGTGATTATTATAATATGTGAAAATAAAAAAAATAAAACAAAAGCTGTGACGTGTAGGAATTTATTCACTTTAAAATATGAACATGTCACATAAATTATATTACGTACGTGTACAAACACAAAAATCTACGGTAATACATTTATCTACGGTATACATTTTAAATTCGATATTGTATAATAAAAATAATCAATTATTTATGAATTTTATAATACTTCAATTAAAATGGCAGTAATGGAGGAAAAAATTGATGTTCAAAATTAGGTATTCTTAGGCCTAATTAATGCAGATTTCTAGCATACATTCCTAGATAATATACTTTTTTCCCTATCTCTCCCCATTTTTTTGCAACGTAGATCGCGCTAGCGTGTTGACAGTAGTTAATTGTTGCCATTGCCCACATATAATTAAATAGTTAAATTTTAATATTGCTATTAAATTAATGCCTGTTATAACTTTGGTTTTATTCGATATATTTAAATAACACATTTTTAAACTACCATTAAGTTAAAATAGATTATAATAGTCTTAAGATCAACAGCCTCTTGACGTATAATATCACGTATGGTATCTTTTAACAAGAGCTGATATCAGGAAGGGCACCCTGGCAATGGTTCTTCCAGCCGTACCAGGCGTTGAATCCGTGCCGCTTGAAGACCTTCTTGGCGCAAGTCGCAGCTTTGGTGATGTCGTCAGTCAACAATTCTGAAATTAATTAAATTTTGTAATATGTAATATTTGCACGCCAATCATGGCAAAACATGGCGATCCAAATTATTGTATATGTAACTCCAAAAATGTTATACCTATGTTTATGCAAATAAATAATTTGAATTTGAATTCAATAAAATTGACTACACATCGGAAGGATTCAAAGAAAAAGGAAAGACCTTTACCTAAAAAGGGGTGGCATTTGTTAACAAACAAAAAATAAAGATTAAATTTTGACGTCATGCCAAATAAATATGTTTTTTTGGCATGACGTAGACCTGCGATAACATAAATAAACCCAATTTCATTATTACAATTTTAACGATTACATTTAACATTTATATAATTTAACACCTACAGCAGACGGAATTTATTTTATTAATACTACCAATAGTATATTTGTATCGAAACAATGCTATGTAATAATTCCAACTTAAATCATTCAATAGTGTACACGGAATAAATTCTAAAAGTTCGTTAAATCAGCTAAACTTGTTAATTGTCTCAAAGAGTATAAATTAAACTTATTGGTTGATTTTGCTAACTTTCAAACTTTCACACTTCTGTCTCTTTGAGATATAAATACTGAAAAGTACGTAATTAATATGAAAACTTCAAGCTTGCCTTTATGTTTTTGTATTAAAACTTTCCTTGAGTAAAGCAAGCTTTGTAAAAAATTATAAATATTTACCTTATCCACCTTCTTAAGTAATGATAGTTAATAAATAGGCAACATATCAATTTAGGTCCCTATATTCCTTTACTATACTGTACTGCTGTCCCTATGACGTCATACGTGTGCATTATAAATAACATAATATCTCCTCTGAGTCTGACTAGTTTCTCTTGGAAATTGTCGTGAGCGAATTTGGTTTTCGTATATGTTTTTAATGTTTCGATTTCAAAAATTTCATTAGAAACATCTTCACCGAATGACAGGCTATATGACGGGAGCGAAGCCGCACGGTCTGATAAATTAAGCCGATGCCTAGTATAGTATTAACATTATCTGTGCCGATGTTTTTTTTTTGAAGTAAATGTACTTTTTTTTCTTTATTTATCACATCGCGATAATGTCGCTCGAATACAAGCCAAAGTAACAATTACAAAATGGAATTTATTCCACAAAAACTTAATAATAAATTAAATAACGGCTTATTAGCTACGGTCAAATAGTAGGAGCAATGCTCAACCTCATCAATAAAAAATTACGTGTTATATATATCTTTTTGTTTCTAAATGTGTTGTTGATGTTCTTTCCTGTATACATGTAATTGTGTGTGTCTTAATAAATGTTTCTTTCTTTCTTTCTTTCTTTCTTTCTTTCTTTCTTTATTTCTTTCTTTCTTTCAATGTAGAATAAATGTACTTACGGTTACATGTGACATTGCAGTCCTTGCCGGGCGTGCTTGTGTTGCTGCACCAGTACTTATCATTGATCTGGAAGAGCCCGTAGTCCCGGGACCCGTTCTTATTCACTTTACCAACTCTGCTTGTGTTACGGCCACTTTCGTTCTCGACAAGGCACACCCCTACAAGTAAATTTTAGTTAGGATTCTTTTGTATATGAATAAAATATGTCATTAAAAATTTAAAAAAAATTAGACGAAAAAGCAGCGCGCGATGTTTGTAAAGAGTTATAACTTCCAATTGTTTGGTTTTAGTGTGTATAGTTTCAGCGTAAATCCGTTTCTATATGTTTATTTCGAAATAATAAATAATAAGCAGGACATCTTGTTTTAATTTCTATGAAATATATGCCATTGTGATTGTGGGTTTACTTGGTATTAATAATTGTGTATTGTATTTCATTCATAAAAGAATTTATACAAAATGTAGTGTCTTATCATGAGTCCTATCTTTAACAAAACTATTAATTTTACAGCTCTATTGTTTTTTATCGCGTATTCGTTATTAAGAGTTCGCGTATTCGTTAAATACAATTTTATTAAGCCACATAGTTCCTCATAGGATATAAATAATAACAACTGAACATTCCCAAAGGATTTCTAAAGGAAGTAGAATTATAATGAGGTAACGTAGTGGTTCTCGTCAAGGGATTTTATTGAATGATAAATCTAAATAAAAAATGTACATATTACATATACCGAAATGCAATAATATACTATGGCTGTACCTAGATTATTAGATTTGTTTGGGTTCAAATTCAAATATTTTTCCTTATATTTATAAATCTATGGGGCTTTACTTTTTTTCTATTTAGATTAGAGGACATTTTTTTTATTTCCTATTAAAACAACCGACTACTGAAACGTTTAAATTCGTAGGTTTGAATAGTGTCCAATGTGACCCGACATATTAGGATAATTTTGCACGCGCAAATCATTACCTACTTTGATCTAAGATTATTTTTGGAACACTTTTATCATACACAAATTAACTCGTTTATTTAAATCATCAAGCCATACTCACAGTCCCTCATTTTACTCTCAGGAAACCCGTGACTCCTCAACTGCTGCACCAGCTGACATCTTGTGAACGTGACGGCCTGAGTCTCCAACACCACGAAAGCGAACAAAGCAAGAACAATACAGCACTTCATCTTCAGTATTTTAATTTACTTTGTATCGAAGTTATCAGCCACAGCGCTCAATTAATTTTAACGAAGTGCTTCTCGCACCAAGCTTATATACTTGACTCACGAATAAGCTATTGTAGTCAATGTACAAGGGGAATACTCGTTATCAAGAGCAACTGATGTAATGCATTGAGCGGAATGTTTGTAAACATTCTGTGCTATCGACTTAATTACATCAAAATAGTTGCTACAGAGTTTTGATTTTAAAAGTGAAGCCCCTTTTCCGTTATTGGCAACTGTTGGCAAAACATAAAACAATTACTTGTTTTTTTCATTTTTTTTATATTTTTAGGGACTGGCAACTCTGGACCTGTGTAGGGGGCGAGTCATGGCCCCATGTCCCAGGCGGCACATTGAAAAAAGTGGCATATTCCAAATCAGCAAATTCGTGGAATGCAGAATAGGTGTTCTTGTGTTTTTTCGCTGTAACGATGAAGGCGGTAAACGTATTGTATAAAGTAATTA
>LQNK01002901.1:36863-76734 GCA_001586405.1 Phoebis sennae | reverse complement strand
CAAATCAAATTCATTCAAATTCTTTTATTAGACGTCGAATCATGATTTTTTTTAGACAGAGTCAGGTAAAATAAAGGAATAACAGAATTTTAGCAGCGCACTGGCAACACTGGCATGGATTCTCGGACAGACGGACAAGAAAAAAAAAATCTACTGTCTAGCGTACTGTTTAAATCGAATTGACAATAATTTATAAGTGTGGGAAATTTAGAATCGGTCATCTAAGAATTTAAATTTTAAAATCGTCTAACCGTGATCAATAATAAAATTTTGTATTCCTCAAAAATATTGATGGAAGACTGAATATCCTCATTTTATAGATATTTTGTGGGACCTATTCAACAATGATTGTGACTGCAGAAAATACAACACCTACTGCGATGAATCGGTACCGAACACATCTCAAAAGAATATTTTGCATCATTGCCAAAAATATTTGTTTGCGATAGGCTTTACTATAGGTACGTCTAACATTAACACTTTCACTGCTGAAACACACCTGTTGCGTGAAAAATTTCCTACCGCGTGTGCGGCTAAACACGTATTTGTGTTTCGAATAAATCGCGGCTCGCAGTGCGGAAAACACACCGGTGTGTTTTACGATCGAGTCATCCGTGCGGCCTACACAAATGTGTGTTTTGTCCAAAAACAAATAAAAATATTATTTAAATAAAAAACCGAACACGTTATTTGACTCAAAAGTATAAATTAATATATAATTAGAATTTTAACACAATATTTTTAAAAACAAAGCTAATTGAATATGAGGAAAATATGAAATAATAACAAAACACGTTGTGTTTACTTTAAATTTTAATTTTAATTTTCTATTTTCGTTCGCTTCCCCTTCCCCTTTCCCTTCCCCTTCGCCGACGGCGCGGCGGACCCGGGGCCCTCGGGTGCGTCGCCAGGATGACGCCTCTTCGGAGTGCCCTCGAACAGGTTGGTCACCCTGGCGGACTCCAGGAGAGCCCGCAGATCTATATCGCCGCCTCCGCTGTCGGCGACCCTGTCCGTGCCACCGTCGGCACTCGTCGACGGCCCACCAAAAGACGAGGGGGCCCAATCCGACGGATTTGTATTGTCATCCCTGAATTAACAAAATTTTTCGTTAAATAAATGAACTCGCAAAGAATATATATACTTCAAATTATCAAATCATATAATTAAATTATTTACAATAATAAATACAAAGTTTCGAAAACTTCCACATATTATAATTTCGGCAACATATTTTGTAACGAACATCTACTCTCTCTTTTCTACTCTATGTTTTAAGTTTATCATTTATGACATACAGGCTAAAACGAAAGCTGAATTATAAACGAAAACAATAAGAAAATATAGTGTTAACTTACTCTTCAAACAAGAAACTTTTACTTGTACTTGCACTCGCCCTCGCCATTTTAACAATTTTACCGCCAATGTTCAATTTTTACATTGACATAAAAGCATAGACAAAATATTATCACGTTTAAAAACTAAAACTATAAATTTATAGTTCCCGAATAAGAATACCATAGTTCTTTGAAAATAATAAAAATAACAACATTTATACTCCATTCGAGAAATAAAAATTTTCAATCAACATTACTTGTACTGTTCGATTTTATAAGAATTAATATCGAAATAGTTTATGTATTTAAAAAACAAAAATGATATTTTTAAATCTGGCAACAAATGTAACGAATAATGACATATCCCCATATGATATTACGTAAACAAAATTAAAATTCCCGCCACCTTGTGGTAGGTTTATTAAAGGTAAAGTAAGTAGGTATATTATTGTGGTAGGATTATGAAATAATAACACAAAACATTTTTTTTAAATATTTTTATTTTTTTTTTGTTTTCTTCCCCCCACCCTTCCCCTTCCAATTGGGGTCCGAGGACGACGCATAGTCCTGCGCATCGCCAGAATGCGCCCGCTTCCGCCTGCCGTCGATGAGGACGGTGCTCCTGGCGATGCGCAGAAGCCGCCCCAACGCCGTCTCCCCTTCGACGGCGCCGCCGCCGCCCCCGTCCTCCACCGCCTCGCCCGCGCGGCCGCCGGCGCCCTTTGGGGGCCCCATGAAAGAATAGTCCTCCATGGGGACCCAATCGGACGACTTCGTGTCGTGGTCCCTATTTTTATAAAAAAGGTTAATTTCACGAAATGAACAAATTTGTTCTCGTCAAGAAGTCACAAAAGATAATTTGAGTCAAGTTTATACTTGTTACGAAAATGAACAATGAAAAGTTGAAAACTTTACCAAGTTAGTCTTATTTTTGAGGGAGTTTCCGTTATTTTGCCCTAATCTTTCTTTTGTTTTCCACTAAAAGTAATAGCTACCTAAAAAACACAATTATAATGAAATAAACTGATTTTTACTTACTGAGTAATGTTTCGGCTCGGTCCAGCTTCCATTTTTAAATTTTATACCGCCAAACTTCATTTTCTTTCAATGACATTCGATCAAAACATAGACAAGATAGATATATGCAAAGATTATCTATTGCCAATTTTTTATAATGTTTAATAAATACAAAAACTGTTAAAATAACTCTAAAAACATATTGTATACCTATATAGTATAATAAATAAAATATTGGAACATTTATATAACCAGAGACTAAACATTGTCCTGTGATTTAGCCATAGACGAAATTGTTTACGCGTATAATAATATTTAAGGTAAATTTTTTCGTCTTCAAATAGGAAACTTATAATTATAAATACTATATAATAAATTCGTCAATTTAACAATTAGATTATTAAATCGTAACCCCGAACATAAATAAAAATAAAATTCGTTAAATTGAATTATTTTGAGTCTGGCAATACATTTCTGAAATGTCAGATTACAACCAATAAATAATCGTTTAGGTACTATTCTTTCCCCCCAAGTTACAAGAACATGTCTGTACATGTTTCATCAAAAATATGAATAAGGATAAAAAAGGTTTTCATACGAGAAAATGAAACAAAAATTTGATTTACATAAGTTCATTGTATTTTGGTGGGGTTGTGACTAAGATTAGTCACAACCCCACCTAGATCTTCTGGGGGCACGAGAATGTCGCCAATGTGGGGGCGCGGGGATGTCCCGCGGGGGCGAAGGCACCGGCCGCGCAGCAATCGTCGGGAGCTTCACGCTGACACGCTTGCGCAGCTCCCAAAGCCTCCTTTCTATTCTGGCCCTCTGGTAGGGCATCACGCGCATCTCGTTTACATACCTTGAAAACAAAATACAATTTTTAATATTAAACATCACTTCGTAACAAAAATCAAGAAGTGTATTACAATAGCACAAGCGTAAATTTCACGTTATATTAAAGTAAAACTTCTTCGGAACAATTCATTTCAACAAAAACGTATAAAATAGTACATACTACTTACATATTATCTCTTCTTATAAAAAAAAACCAGAAAGCAAAACCTGCCAGGAGTAGCATTTTTGTTCTTTTGTTGCTGTCGAAAATTTTCAAAATAAACTAAAGTCTAAATGTCATTTTAAAAACTTAAAATGTGGATTTGGATTCCAGTGTTTTTGACTAAAACCAAAATGAAGAAGAATTTGGGTCGTTCTAAATAACGTTCTCGTTGATCGCTGATACTTGTTTATTTCCGTCATTATAATAAGTAGAAACTGTAAATAAATAAAAAATGGAAATAAAAACCTAATGTGGAGGTTAAACAGTACGTGTTTGTATTCACCAGTTGGCGCCACTGGCGAGTGAGATCCTGATTGGTTTATTGCTTTGAATTTGGTATTAAGTCTAGAATTTAAACAAATATATAATAATAAATATATAGAGCATGCCACAATGTTGTACACTTATATTTTGTTCGGAAAAAAGAAAGACAGAAGTGTCTAAAAAATAAAACTGTCTCAAAGCAGCAGTTATCAGCGTTAGATATAATTGGAATAATATTTTTAATTAAATATTTCGTAATAAATCAGAAGTACTAAAAATAAATCAAACCGTGCAGACGTGATGAAGTGTAGACCTCACGCTACACTAGCGCATCTAGCGATGAATTCACACGCGTTAGCCCTCATTCAGGTGAAATGATAATGTGATTGGCAACCGTTCGATATTGTAAATCTCCACCATAATACTAAGATGCAAAATTAAAGAAATTTATATATAATTTAAAACATCAATGTGCAAATAATAATGATATAAATGGGTGTGCGAGTCCGAGCGCGTCCTCTCATGAGAAGCCATCGTAGATATATGCTAATCTTCATTGGAATATAGTAAGATGAAACCTTAAATTAAGAAAATGAGATTAGTGACATAAATAAGTATATGATAGTGGACCCAAATGGGGTGGAAAGCGCCCACTCCCCGCGCTCCCCTGTGATGGCCAACCGACTATAATTGCACATCTCCACCACAAAGCATGCAAAATAAGATAAATATGATTGGAAATCGAAGGAAAAAATCAAGTTATTATGGACACTAATGTAAGACATGAAAAATATCAGAAATAAAATTAAAAAAGGAAAGCAAAAAACAACAGAGCAATGAAAGACGTTGATACGAGAAAATGGAATTACTAAAGCTGGATTAGGTACTTAACGATATTATGCCGGAAGAGTTCCTTTGTAGTAGGCAATATTAGTACCCATGAAACTCTCTAAAACATTTAATACACAGACCAGGCTTTTTCTCACAAAGTGGACAATAAAATTGTGTGGCTTTGCGAACATTGCGTTTTACAAGGCAATGTTTGCAATCCTTTCTTTTTGTTTTGCCATTATTATTTTTAGGCAACTCTTCCGGCAAGTGGTTTAATTGGGATGCAGAGTTATTTCTGCTGCGAGAAGAAGATGGACCTGGATTATTAATAATACTATCATGACTATGAGGGGGATGATCATCATCGATATTTAATAGGTCTTTAATTATCTTATGTCGGAAATCATGATAGGACATTATCTTATTTGAATCTCCGGATGCTTTTGCATGTTCATTGAACATTTTAAAAGCATTCAAGAGCATCACATCAGTGATATGCAAAATAATTTTCTTATACCATCTGGTGGATTTAGTATAAGAAGGATAATAGGATAACATTTGATCTTTCTTATCAACGCCTTTCATATGCTTATTGTACTCTATTATTACTTTTGGTTTTTGGCTTATTTGTCCATGCCTATTCGTATGCTGCTCAAAATTTGCATGATGTTCGGTTGAAATCATCAGGACATTCCTTTTGTCTCTATAATTCGTGACACAAACACCACGGGAATTATAACGAGTAAGGAGTGTACCCCTGTTGATTTTCGCCCGAGTTATTGATGGATTCCTGACTCTATTGGCCCGCAACGTACCGGTTAGGTAGGTTCGCTTTTCCAACAGTTTTTCTGCTAAAGAAACACTGTTGTAAAAGTTGTCGGTATAAAGAGAGTGACCTGCGTTAAGGTAATCTGCCATTAATAGCATTACTACCTTTTCGGCATGACCCCTGCCCTGTACCTCAGAATCGTGGGATCCACAATACATGTGCAACTTTTGAGTGATACCATTAGTGTCCGTAAGAACATACATTTTAATTCCATATTTATGCCTTTTTCCCTTGATATATTGTCTAATTTTCAAACGACCTCGCCAAAGCACTACACTTTCATCGATTGTTAAATTTTTGGGAGGTAAAACTAATTCTTTCATAAGATTATTAAAAAAGTTAATTATAGGTTTGACAAACCGATTAGGATCTGTAAGATTATATGTATTCCTATCGGTAAAATACAAATTACGGAGCAAAAGCAGAAAACGATCGCGAGACATATGACGAGTAAAAGGAAAATTATATAGACTATCCCTTTTCCAATAATCATTAATTCGACTTACACGCACGTGCCCCATGTGAATAAGGATTGCAAAAAAAGATTCTAATTCGCGAACTGAAGTATCTTTCCAACTATTTATTCTACTATGTGTACTATTGTTACTTAAAAACAAATTCAACGCGTGAGTATTAATGCTTGTAACAAGGGTCGCCATAAATGTGGAGTTAAAAACTAGGTGAAAAAAGTCTATTGGAGAGTCCGCAAGACCTACATTAAATTGACCTATACTAGTGAAAGGTACTTGCTTTAGCGAACCCGTCTCCGTCCACTGATCTCCTTCGTCCGGAACATCGCCATGCACCTCGTCAAGCTCCATTTCCGATTCTGACGTCTCTTCAGAAGACGACGAAGCAGTACGCATCTCTTCTTCTCTAAATAGCACAAGTAATATTTATTCGAATATCGCACTATGACGGATTTCAGTATACAAATCTAAATCAATGTACTTGTAATATTACTATTTTAGTCACAATAAGTAAAGATATAAACTTACCCATCACTTTCTTCAAACATAGCAGATAAATCAGAAAATACGTTGGCGGACATGGTTACTATCCACTTCACACAAATAATAGGTCTTTACTTTACGAAAATCGTCAGAAGACTAATTAAGAATTTGTCAATTTTACCAATTTAAAGTAAATTAGACAATAGTTGCAAAATTGTTTATCGCAAAGATTCAGGTGCAGGTAATAAAGTAATAAAATTCTTTGAAATAATTTGTGCTATATTGTTGTTTATATTTTCATCTCACCGCTACCGTTCGCAATGTTTATTGTATGGGTAATAAAAACGTAAAATCATTGCGTAGGACAAAAGACAGTTGACAAAAGGAAACCGACTACCATAATCACGACCCGACAATCTTTTGTTTTACCTTTTTGTCGTAAATGCACGTGCGGCTAATAAAATAATATTTCAACTTAAATAACTTCTAATATTTTTATTACCTTATTGTACTATATCGGTATGGTTCTAAACTAGCAAAGTAATAAAAAGATCGTTCGGTTTTTGACGGCTTTATAAAAACCGACACAGGGCAAAAATGTGCTTTCGAAATTAGTGTTACAAATAATTTGCACAATTATTTTTTTTCTTATATTCTGTGTTCGTGCGGTTAAATAAGGATTTAAAAAAATCTGGTAATTTAATAAAATATAAAATATTGCAAAAAATATTTATAAAATCATTATATTATTTATTTATCATTATAAGTGACGACTGTATTCATTTCACTGAAAATATCAAATTAAAAAAAGAAAACAAAAAAAAAATCACAAATATAAAATATAATTTATTTGGTCGAAAACACACCGGTGTGTCCGGCCGCACAGCTGGCTTGTCGCAATTTCACACACCCGTGTGTTCTCCCGCACTGGCGGCAAGTCGCTTGCCGCCAGTGCGGATAACACGCCTAGCGTGTGGAAATTCGCACCTATGTAGTGAACGAATTTTTGGGTCAGCAGTGAATGTGTTCCATATATTATTTCGAAATTAATATTCAGGTTGTTAGGTAATTAGAATAGGGTTATAAATTTGTCGAGTAACTAATATTTTAAACTGACCCATGAATTTATAATTAACAAAGGCCTAGCGGCTGACTCACAGGGATTTCCCTAAGCCCCAAATGAACAATTCGATCATATTATGTTAATGATCAAATGCTTTTTGAATAGTAGTAATTATGTTATCATAACAAACACCTCTTGTATAATTAGATAATCGAAAAATTTGATGAAATTGATTTCTTGTGATTTCTGGATATAAAAAATAAATTCTATTAAGAACTAATACTATTAAACTCCACCGTAACCTACGTATTATTTTATAGTATTTCGTACAATGTTAATACGTTTTTTATATTCAATAAACAGTTCATCCATTCTTTCATTGTTACATAATTACAAAATTTAATGGCCAAACGTTTGAAAATAACTGAACAGATCTGAATGAAATTGAGTTAATCGATACTTTTGTAATCGATTAACACACAGAAAAAATTAAGCATATAATCATGTAAGTAGGGTAGTGCAAAAATATGATGTTTATGTCCCAATAATATGATGCAGCAACATGCAAACATTTTGCAAGCTGTTATCGTAAATCTAGTAGCCAATGTCCGTTTATCTCCTGTATTGATAATAATTAATTAACATTGCATTACACATAACATGCTATATTAATTTATATTACCTCTAAATTAAGAGTAAGCTATTTAATAAATATGCTCCTGTGTTCTGCACGAATTTCAAAATTAATTGAGATTTATTATTTTATTCATTTTTTTTATATTTACTAACATTAATTTAGATGATTAATTGTCAATTAGCCATACCATACCACAATGTATGTATTATGAACTTTAAGTTGTTAATATAAGTGTTGTCGTAATTTAATCATACAATTATCAAATAACACAAGCACTAAATTTATACTTTAACACACTTGTATGTATATAAGTGAAAATTAATAAAATGCAAGTCACAAAGGGCGATGGGTGGATTTAATTAAAATGTGGTTCACAATCTCAATGACGCGGAAGAAGCAATAAAAGCCAGTCACTTGTCAAAACCATTGTTATTGCATATGCTACGGTTAAATTCATGAATATTTTAAAACTCGTGTTGAGCTTTATATTGTAGGGAAGAAAAATCTTTGATGAATGAATAAAGAAAACATTAAAGAGCGACGTACTTTTGGATCGTTTTTTCTTCTATTTTAACGTAATATGTAGATATTTATCATATTAAGTCTTGTAATGTGTTCAGTGTAGTTAATGAAAAAGTTAAAAAAATAACATTGTATTTAAAATATTGCAATATCTGGGCAATATAGATAACGTCCAGATAAACACAATATTCGCTAGCAATATACCTCACAAAGAGGGAAAACGGCGCAAAACCGTCGCGTAATTTAATTTACGTATGAATACAGATCGTGCCGTTATTGTTCCCTTCATTTTCTCTTCGATCATGTGTAGTTCAAAGCATTTTCTATACCTACATGTCAATAAACAATTAGGAATGAATTTTCATATTCCCTTACCTACCGCTAAAATGTATTTTTACCCGAATACAAAACATTTAATATTTTAATGTAAAATACCTACGAAGATAGTATAACGTCCGTTGTAGTTCAAACACTTTTCATTATACATTATTTAAACTTTAAACAAACGGTAGACACACACGCCACAAGACTGGTGTATAACTAAATTTGTAAGGTTATTATTTTATTATGAACTAAAATGTTTAATCGAGATTATTTTTAAGTAATCTAAAGAACGAAAGATCTAAGCATACAATAAATTGTGCGTATAGGAAGGTATAATAGGTATCTTATCGCCCCTCGTGTCTAGTCACAAAATATAGTTTATTTACAATATTTGATTTTATTAACTATCTTCGTCCTTTAGCTACATACATGATACAGCCACCAAATAATCGAAAACTATATTAAACGCAGTCAAGACTATACAATAAATATAATAAACACAACAAAATGAACTGAAACGAATTTGGCAAGCCTGTTTATCATGCACGCCATGAATTCGGTAAATTTACATAACCGATATTAAATGGTGAAGTCCCGGCTCCAGACAAGTGACTCATGTGATCATTCCAAGATAATAAATAAACTGTTATTATACATACATTATATGTATAGTTCTGAATGGACTGGGAGATAAATTGAAAGACGTATTTATTTTTAACTAGCTGTTGCGCGCGGCTTCGCTCCCGTAGGATAGGAATGTTATATCACCTATGTTCATGAGGGATAATGTAGGGTTTCAATGGTAAAACAATTTTGATTTTATCTGTAACCTTACTATTTTGAAATTCGAACACTTTAAACAATCTCAATGATTATCGATACTTATTAATTTCTATAACAAATTCTCAAAAATTGTTAAAAAGGGTTTGGTTTGATATTTTAATAAAATGACACTTATTTTTTTAAATATATGATAATATTTATTATATTATATACTGTTGGACATTAATGCCCTTCAAGAAAAAATAATGCGATCAAACTAACTCATTTATCATGAGATAAAAAATTAAAATAAAAGTCTTTCCATATTCCAAAATTAATTTAATATTAAAGCTTAGTAAAATATAATAAATCCAATTCTACAACTAATTAAATACTTATATTATGTTTCAAAAACTTCTGCATAATTGCTTTCTCTGCATTTGATAGTACTGTTAGAAGCGAGTCTTCTCTATGTTTGACCTGAAAATATTATAAATGTGATAAAACATATAAATATATTTCAACTGTTATAGGGATTAGGTAGTTACTTGATATTATAAATGCGAAAGTTATCTGTCCGTCTGTTTCTTTTCAGCTCCTTAATCAGTGGACCAATTTAGATATAATTTTGTACAATGATAGTTTAAGACCCGAGAAAGGCCATAAAGATAGTTATTATCCCAAAAATCGCGGAAATGGAAATAACATGCGGGTGTAACCGCGGAGCACAGTTGGTTTTAATATAAATACAGATAGGCGAGTGTGATTGTTGCCAGCTTTTCAAGCATGCAAGTAGAAAAAAACACACATGAAACAGTGAAAATATCAATTGTTCTTCACACAAAATTTTCTACCATGGTGCATAATAATCTATTTCTTAACATTATCAAATCAGTCCATCATATCAACATTTTAACGGCCATTACAAGTTAGTGTAATTTGATTTTAATCCTACTTCCTAACGATTAATACGAAAGTTTGCATGTTTATATGTCAATCACAACCAAAACTATAAGTCAGATTTTGATGAAATTTCATACACAAATTGGCTAGCTGGTTTAGGTGATAGGATATTATGTGTTAGTCCATAGATACCAAATTTAACACGGACATAGACGCGGGCAGGTACATTGTTTAATATAACTTTACCTTCAACTGAAAATCGTCTTTTATTGCACTGAGCTGTTCCAGACCACTTGTCTTCTCCTCTTCATACTTGCGAGTCAACTCTTTGCTTGTGTTTATCTGTTGTACCGCTTTCTTTGATTGTTCTTGGCACTTCTTGTCCTTTTTCTCTGCTTCGTTGATGTCTCTATGAAAGATAAAATTATAATTTAGTAAATATTCATAAATGAGGGGCTTCTGTCATTGTTTACTACTTGAAGTTAATTTTAAAAACAAAAGAGTGGCTGTATTGCTTCCTACTATTTATTTCCAAAATATGCGAGTTTCTAGCGTAAAAGATATTGAATACAACATTTGCATACACACTTTACATTGGCATACACAACAAACTATATTTATTTTTCAGTAACACCATTAAAATCGCTTTGAATAAACACATTATTCAATTAATATTACTTTAAAGACGTTTTAATCAAACCAACCTTTCGGCTAAAGCCTTCTTTTGTTGTCTCCTTGCCTGATTTTCTTGCTGTTTCTTAGCATCCTCCTCCCTCGCTGTTCTTAGCTCAGCATGTTGTGATTCTAACTCACTTATTTCAGTTTTTAGGACATTCAATTCTCCTTCTACGCTGTCAGAATCTAAATCACCGTTTTCGTAATCCCTTAAAGGTAAAACAAAAATATATTAATATAATTAGTAAAAGTTTATTGTTGTTTTTATAAACTGTTTCGCAAATCATGACTCCACATGAATGAGCTCTAAATCATGTTTTTAAAATAATTGAAATAACTTTTTTCCAGTCCACCCAGTCCTATGCAAGTTTATATAATCGTATTAATTAAATAAAGAAAAGATAAACATATTATAGAAGATTAAATAATAAAACACACTCACTTCAAACTATCAGCAATCTTCATGATATCATTGAAATAATTATTAGCCACATCAAAGTTAGGTTTGATTGTCTGCAAGTTCTTCAAGTTATTCTCTTTAATCCTCAAAGTGGCCAGTAACGCATTTAACTTTTCATCAGCATCTCGTACATCCTGAGCTGCCTTCGCCGCTTGTGCCCTGATATCATCAGCATCATCAACTACAAGTGCTTTTTTCTTCTCAATTTCATCAGTGAGAGCTTCCTCTTGTGTCTTTGTTTGGTCGTAGATGAGTTTTTTTTGGTGTTTCTCTTTTAAAACCACTTGCAATTCTGCCTTTTCAACATCTAAAGCTTCATTTTCTTGTTTCAATTCCTCTTCAAATATTTTTTTATGCTCATGTAACTAAAACGTTAATTTTATACACTAACAAAGATTACTGTACTGGATTGTAATGCATTACAATGTATTAATTGTAGGTACTCATTAGGACACTCAGATAACCAAATGCAATACTTTAAGTTCCCTTATTTTTTATTCACTATTTTATATTTTATACAAAGCAATAATATTTAAAAAATGTTTATAATATATACATATACATATATAAGGACAGACATCGGGAAGCAACTTTGTTTTATACTATGTAGTGATAGTTGTCTTATTACCTTTTCTAATCTCTCAGCTCTGTTGCCCTTATTCTCCGCTTGTTCATTGAGAAGCTCTAGCAACTTATTCTTTGTCTTTTCTAAATTTTCTACCTAAAATTTTCATACATCGTAATTAGATTAATATTAAAAATTTTAAAAGTTTGCCATTCATAATTAATGTTTTTATTATGATAGTAATGCTCAAATCATTTCAATGTGGTCAGCATATTTCAAACTATTCATAAGAAACTTGACATTTGTACAATATAAAATTTTGTTTCATTATATCTATGAAGTTTTATAAACTACTTTTTGATAAATTGCCCAACATACCTGCTTAGTTTTAGAGAACAATTCCTCTTCTTGTGGGTCAATATCCCTCAACATTTGTTCAATAAAAATCATCAGGTTAAACAGCAGTACTAGAATATAGTGTGTATTTTTGACTGTTGGTTGTAAGAACAGAGATATACTGATCTGAGTGTCCACTTGAGGCATCACGGACACCAGGTGGTTGACGACTCGGGTCATGTTTATTACTGGTATTAAATCCCAGTAGTAGACTGTGTGCTCATTGGGAGGCTCTTCCGGAGGAGCCTGGAAGATTAAAGTATTGAGATATTATGTTGAAATATTATGTAATTGAAAAATACGCATATTTGGTTTGCACATATTTAATACTACAATATACAATATTTATATTTATAATTTATAATAAGATCATCAATTTCTAAACCTATAGTATATATTCTATATCAATCTACTAAAAGTATCGACCAACTATTTCGATTTAAATTTATTTAAAAAATTTCAAAAATGTAACTACCATAACTGCATCTCGATCAATGCCCAATCTATCGAAAACTTCAAATAATGCTCCCATAACAGACAGAGGCACCTTGAAATCAGCGACAGTGAGAGGATGGTTTGGAAAAGCTCCTTTCCAATTATCGATAAACCCTTCCACGGTCACTGCTTGTGCTGGAAAAGAAATGTTTTTGTTTGTGTCATTATGAGAAAAAGTTTAAGTAAAAAAGAATATTATGCAAATGTTGATCGAAAGAAACCTACTCATATCCATGTTTCGAGATTAAAAAGCACTTTAGAAACAGCAATTTAACTTAATATAGCTTAAATCAATATAAACATTAAACACAAATTTTTAAATCGAATCACAGGTCTGAAAAGTGGTGTAACGTTTATTTTGAATTTTGACTTTTGCGGATGCTTTTTAACATGTACATACTTCACTTATCAGATACAAGCCTATTCGATTTTATCTACGATACAAAAACTTTGCATCAACGTAAATACAATTAACCAATTATTGATTTTAAGTTTTTTATTAAATTAAATTTTATTTCTCTTGTAATTAATTATTACACTTATTTTAAGCAAATAAAGAACGAAAGGCAAACGTTGACAAGTGTCAAAATAAAATAATTAACGTCATTGACACACGACTTTCTTTTGGACACGGCATCTCTGTTGTTTCTGTTGTTTATATTTTTAATTTCACTGTAATGAACTAATCTAAATATCGTTAAAAATGAGAATCACTAATGTAAGAAGTGGTAGGATCATTCGCATGAGCGCCGTTTGTGCTGTTTTAATAATTTTAATTTATGCTCTTCACAATTATTCCCGTGCCAACGTTGCTAGTGATTCAGTGGAGATATTGGGCTCAAATTTACAACCAGAATACTACAAATTCCACAAAGATGTATATCCTACATTAAAGACAGGTGAGAATATGTTATATAGGTGTTTAATGATAGTAGTTCATGGTTCTGTAACTAAGATACAGTTATTCGCCCTAGACGAACTCCCGGCGTATATATGTGTTGTTTTTGTAGCCATTCATTGTAGCTTACTACTCATGTAACGCAAATAAAAATAAAAACGAGATGATAAAAAAATAAAAATATAGTTGATGTATGTTGTTATTTGATTTATGCATTTTCATTGTACTCGTAAAATTTTATGGAATCACTTAAAGTATACGTTAACAATGTGCTTAGAAATCCCTCGTCTTTATCGATTTTCGAGTTTATCAATTAATTAGATCTTTCAATTAGCAATCTTTGTAATCTGATGTTACTTTATGTTGAAGGTGTGATAAAGTTATTTGTGATAGTAAAAAGTGTTTCAATAGCACTGATACTGATCTACACTCATTATTTATAACTCTCTTATTAATGTAGAAATGGTTCAATAAATGTAACTGTTTCTTATTATTCAATGCATGAAAGATGAAATGGAAAAAATAATCCCTAATATATTACTTCTTTTAAACAAAACAATAAAAGATCAAATGAACACAGAGAATTTATATTTTTTATTTGGTTCTAATTACAAATTTTTCTATATGTCTGCATATAAAAAAGTGTTATTTTATTATTCTAAAATAATTCCTGTACTTTAAAAAAACTTAATTTTATTGTTTAAAGTATGTAAGTGAATGTAATAAAAATATTAATTTAAAAAAATGAATCAGGCATAACAGTATTTAAAACTTGCAGAACTTGGTAATTACGAGCCAAAAGTAAAGGTGAAAAGGAAGGGACCAGGGGAGGGCGGGGAACCCTACCACATGGCTCAGGACAGAGCCAATGATATTGCAGAGTCGGAGAGTGAATATGGTATGAACATAGCTGCTTCTGATGACATTGCTATGAATAGGTAAGAATTTATTTATTTATTTTTTAGCCATACCAACAGTGTACACATAAAACCTTAGAGTAATTAAATCAAAGGATAATAATTAAACTTGGTATTCACATGTTTGCATCATACTCTTCATTTTTAACAGATTGTAATCTTCTTTGTATAGAAAGTCACACAAGTGTGAACACTGATATGGATCATACAAATGACATTTTCTATCCAAATAATGAATCTGATGTCTACAATATTCGTTTGCAATATCATATTTCTTAAAATTAAGTGCATAGCTTTGAAAAAAAAAATTAGGAATACAGATATATATTTGGGTGTGTTAAAATAATTGAATACATCGTGTATATGAGAAAAAAATTACCTAAAGTAATAGCTTAGTTTATATTACTTAACAACATAATTATTGAGTAAAATTAAAATGTTTCAATTTAATGAAAATTAAAATGAAACATTTAAATGAACCTACTTTGAGAATTTTGGAAATACAGTATATGTGTCAAAAATTATTAATTAAAATTGTGTTTTATGAGAAATGCAACCCCAAATTTAACTTTTCAATTGATTAATTATGTTGACTTATATTTGATACAATATTTGCAATATTCTTGTTTCATATAATTATATATTTATATTTATAATACTGTACTGTTATAGCTTTTATAGGTTAGCCACAATTTTCAGCAATTTATAAAAATCCAAATTTAATTTCACTAATAAATTTAATTTCATTCTGAATATTGTTAAATGTTACTTATCAGGACAGGTTTTTTTTATTGTATTTGATACTTGTTAATGTATTCATATTGCATCAAGGTGATCTACTGAAATAAGTTAGCTTGATATGATATGTCAAATGTTTTTATCATCAATCAATAAAAATGTGGAGCCTTATATTATATTTTTACTAGTTTCGCAGTACAAATTATAAAATAGAGCAATGTAATTGTGATATTTTAATTGTCCTATTTTGTCACTCACCTACAAATATTCATTATATTATTGAATTTTTTTAAATAAACAGACAAAAATAATCATTACTAAAATGAAGTTTTTACAATTATTTGAATTCTCATTTTATTTTGTCTACCACTGAGAATAACTGGCAAGTAAAAGGAGTAGTAACTCTTCAACAGCCATTTTTAATACATTTTATAATGTTTTCCATGTATAATGTATAGTAATAAAGTTCATGTCTTACGCTTTAACAACTGTAAAACTGTTTTTCACGCTAATGTACTCCATTTAAACGCATAAAAGCATTAGTCACGTGTTTAAATGTAACTAGCGACCCGCCCCGGCTTCGCACGGGTTTAATGGATGATATTATACATAAAAACCTCCCTCATGAGTTACTCTATCTATTAAAAAAAACCGCATCAAAATCCGTTGCGTAGTTTTAAAGATTTGAGCGTTCATAGGGACATACAACATGACACATGACAGAAAAAGCGACTTTGTTTTATACTATGTAGTGATGCCACCCTATTACACGGTTACAAAATAAGTCGCTAACCGACATTTATACATTTATTTTCTGTTAGAATTTATTCTCTTTAATTTAATTCCCAGGACGGTCACAGACACGCGTTTGGACGAGTGTAAATACTGGCACTACCCAGAAGACCTACCATCCACATCAGTAATCATTGTTTTTCACAATGAAGGCTTCTCTGTTCTCATGCGGACAGTACATTCGGTTATAGATCGCTCTCCGCCAAACATTCTACATGAAATAGTATTGGTAAGTCGATCAAGCAATGACAATAAATGTTGATTCAATAACTAGTATTTAAAATAAAAATTAACATTCACAGGTGGACGACTTTTCCGATAAAGAGAATCTCAAACAAAATCTTGATAATTATATCAAACGTTGGAACGGTAAAGTTCGTCTAATACGAAACACACAAAGAGAGGGACTCATTCGAACAAGGTCAAGAGGTGCCCAAGAAGCTACCGGTGACGTCATCGTATTCCTTGATGCTCATTGCGAAGTCAATACTAATTGGCTTCCACCGCTTCTTGCTCCAATATACAGGGACTACAGAATCATGACAGTGCCAGTCATAGACGGTATCGACCACAGAACCTTCGAATACAGACCGGTGTACCAATCTGGCACAAATTATAGAGGAATATTCGAGTGGGGAATGCTTTACAAAGAAAACGAAGTACCTGAAAGGGAGGCTTCTCTACACAAACACTTGTCTGAGCCATACAAGAGCCCAACTCACGCTGGTGGTTTGTTTGCGATAAATAGACGGTATTTCTTGGAGATCGGTGCTTACGATCCTGGTTTATTAGTGTGGGGTGGCGAGAACTTCGAGTTAAGTTTTAAGATATGGCAATGCGGGGGTAGTATTGAATGGGTGCCGTGTTCTCGGGTGGGTCACGTGTATCGCGCGTTTATGCCGTATTCATTCGGAAACTTGGCTAAGAACCGTAAAGGTTCGCTCATTACTATAAACTACAAGAGAGTGATTGAGACTTGGTTCGATGAAGAGCACAAGGAGTATTTCTATACGAGAGAGCCGATGGCCAGGTTTTTGGATATGGGCGATATTAGTGAGCAGATCGCGCTCAGAGACAAGTTGAAGTGCAAGAGTTTCGGTTGGTTCATGGAGAACGTTGCGTATGATGTGTACGACAAGTTCCCGAAGCTGCCGAAGAATGTGCATTGGGGAATGGTGAAGAACAAAGCTGTCGGCGTCTGTTTGGATACAATGGGCAAGGCCGCTCCCGCATATATTGGTAAGTTCGTTACTTACTTTAATGCGTAAACTTCAATCTGTACAAGCTATTAAATTGTAAGACAGAACTATTTCACCAAAAAAAATTTATTTCAAATTTTAAAAAAATCTTAAAATTTTTTTTTGCTATATTACTTTAGTGTGACAAGTGACTAAAGTCTGGCAGGTTCAAATATTTAAATGCTATATATGCAAAATATCTTCATCTTCATGTTCACTTTACTTATATGTTTTTTTTATTTGTTTGAATTAAATAGGCTCCAAAACTATTGGACCGATTAGGATGAAATTTTGTACAGAGATTCTTTGAACCCGAGGAATGGCATAGAGTAGTTTTATCTCGAATATCCTATGGGAACGGGTGATATACGGGCTTGAAATCGCAGAGCTCAGTTAGTAGTATCAAGAGTTGAAGAATCTATAAATTATAATATTTGATTGCATAAGTAAGGGGAAAGATCTCAAAAGCATAATATGCGAAAATATCTTGATTTAGCCAGATCGTCAGAGTGTAGATAGTGTAAATATGACGTCGCATGCGCTAAAGTGCTTTCGTCACGCGTTCGTGAATTTAATTGGAAACGAGAGATTACATTCACACCAAAAGTGTTTGCTTTTGAATACTAACTCGATTCACCACACTTGTAGATGTAAAGTGACAAACAATTTGTTGCCATCCGAAGGATTAACATTATAGAGTCTACTTTAGTAATTTAGTGATTGTTTGTGATGATTATGATTTACGTGATTTTAAACAAAGCGTTTCTCACGGTATAATTTTTACACATATTCAGCATTTTCGAATATTCTACATTAGAATTACAATCGAAATACAACGTTGCTGTTTTGGTTTTAATAAAATTTTGTTTTTTACAAAAAGACGATATTGTGTTTTCAAAATATTTTGTAGCTTGAAAAAGAAACGTTGACGAAGCAAAAATGTAATTATTCTGAAGTAAATAATAAATTATTGTTCAAACGAGTGCCCACAACGTCATTTTGTAAACGCTAAATGGCACGAATCAAAAAAGCAGTCTCGACCAGAAGAAAAAATAAAGTTGCTTAGATTGCATTGTCCCGTTACCGTGGGACAGAAAACTAGCCTATGTCCTTTCTTGGGTCTCAAACTATCTTTAATTACAAAATTAAATCTAAACAAGTTCAGTTGGGCATAAAGGAGTGACATACTATATGAAATCTCGTCAAAATCCCTACAGTAATTGCTGTGCGGTTGACACATCTATATACATATATCTACAATTAATAAAACTGTAGAAATGAAAATGCTATACATAAAAGATTGCGGGGGGGAGGGTGTTACTATATCGATATAGTACTCAAAAATGTGGTTAGATTTTTGTTTTATCTGTCTGTATATTTGTGCGTTCATTACATGAAAACTACTGATCCGTTTCGGATGCGGTTTTCACAGATGTACTCGTCTTTTTTCAACTTAACATCTGGTGTATAAAAAATTTCCAATTCCGCTTTTCCCACGGGATCAGAAGTTGCTAGTTTATAGTACTATGAGGATATTTTGTTGTATTAACCGGTCGTGTCGTTCTACCGTCCCATCGGGTTATGAGAGTTAAAGGAAAAGAGAGTGCACTATAATATCTCCTGCGCAGCTGGCTAGTCTCTGTTGAGATTGGCCACCATGGCCAAAATCGGTTATGGGAGCTATTATTATTAAGTATATTTTGTTGTAAAAAATATATTTGTCGCGTCAGGAACGTCGACGTGCCACGGCGCTGGGAACAACCAGCTGTTCCGCTTGAACGAGGCGGGGCAGCTCGGCGTGGGCGAGCGCTGCGTGGAGGCCGACGCCGATACCGTGAAGCAGGCGATCTGCAGGCTCGGCACTGTGGACGGGCCATGGAGGTATGGAAACGTGTAGAAACATTTACTTTTTTTTTTTGAATGGGCAAATGCTGATAGCCTGAAGGGCTGTATCAGCTCAACTGTTTGGTTGAGCTGATAGCGAGCACACTAGCGCTCAGCCGCAGGTTGTGGTGGGCCTAAGGGTGCCTCCTGTGAGGCTCGGACCTCGGCTTGGGCTACCGCACACGCCCTTTTATACCCTGGTAGCTCGCTCGCTCTTCTGCTGGGGGTGGGGGTACGAGCTTGGCCCAATCGCGAAATGCTTGGCTCCCACTCTTTTACTGAAGATGTTATGTAGCAGAATCTGTTTTAAATCTGTCGCCTCTTACGACACCCATGGGTAAAAATGGAGTGGCGACATACGTATTCTAACCCGTCGCCACACGGGCAAAACAGTGGGTTTTTTTATTTGTTTGGTTGTAATGGCTCAAAAATTACTGGACCAATTTTTAAAATTCTTCCACCATACGAAAGCTACGTTATCCACGTTAGGCTATTTATAATTATGCTACGGGAGCGAAGCCGCACGGGTCAGTTAGTAATTAATAAAATGTCAATGGTCATATTACCAAAGTTGGGGATTTTTCGTGAATAGAAGATTGTTAGAATCTAAAAAATGCGATCAACGTTAATGGACAAGCAGCCAATAATAGCTAATAAGTGGTTAGGTAATCAATTTATTTGAAGTTAGTTATAAATTTCACACTTGTGTAAAAGATCTAGATATTTTAATAAGTAAAACGATGACTAGTAAATTCAAGGTATTTTAAATTATATGGTTAAATGCGTATAAATTGATATCGTCTTAACAAAATTGGCTGACATTATATTACATAGAGAATTTACGATATATTTGCACAACTGGGCTGCCGTATAAACATTTGTACAAATAGTTCAGCTTATGATTAATTAGGTTTTATTAGCATTTATTTCACAATACACTGAATCTTTGTTTACATACTATACAACTAGTTATACATTATAACATTGTATTTTCCTTAACGTCACTTAAAAACGTTACACGCACGTTTTATTATTAGTATTCGAAATATTTTTTACGATCTATTAGATTGTTCTATATCGGTGCTCTAACCTACTGAGCTAACGAGCCAATTATTAACGAGCCAAATATTAGATACGAGAACGAGGAATAGGAACCAAGTAAATTGTAAAAATTTTAATGAATTGTTTATTCCAGGTACGACGACGAGCATAAACACATAATCCACAGACTGCACAGCCACTGTTTAACCCTCCAACCGCATTCACGTTCATTAGGATTAGCGCCTTGCGATCCCAACAACACGTACCAACAATGGACAATTACACATAAAAAGCCTAACTGGTGAGACTGATAACCCCGCGCGGGATAATAAGTTTAAATAAAGAATGTGTGTATTCGAAATTTGAACGCCGTTTTTTTTTTTAATAAGATGTATTCATGTCTAGACGGTCAGAATGCATGATAGGCTTTACATATTTTTTTATTAAAATCGCGTAGATAACTTGAAATTAATTAATATATTTTGTCATATTGCATGTTATGCAGTTTGATCGTCTGGGACTTTCTGAAAACTCATGTCGCAATATTATCATACATTTATAAACATTTTAAATAAAAACGTGTAAGATAAAATATGTACTTATACAACCCTTAACTTTTTTCTAAAACATAGCGGATATAAATCAAGAATAAAGAAACAATAATAGCGATAGTGGTAAATTTTATGTTAGTATACATAAAATGAGCCGCGCTTGAAAGTATATTTAAAGAAATTGCATTACACATAACCTCACTTGAAAAAAAAAAAGCGTACTAAAATATTTATAAATGAGTTAATTTCTATCTCAAGGTAGATAACGGCAATAATTGTTAAGTACTACTAAAAACATTATGCAAAATATTGTATTATATTTATTAAAAAGCCTTATATTAATGAAATTTTAGGAATTTAAAAAGTATTTTAGGTTTATAATTAAACCAGTTGATAGTGTGTTTATCAAAAAGACCGATATAATATACTTTGCTTACAAATTAATTATTCATAATTTGATAATATGTGTGTATTCAGTAATTAAATAAAACTTAAAAGAAACGTTTATAATTCTACATTGTGGAAAAATAACGCGGTCTTTTTTCTGTTACATTTGAATAGTACTTAAACATTCCTTAGATTTGCGAATCTCTTGTGTATTATATTGAATTGAGGTTGTCGAAAAGATATTCAGAGATGATTATGGATGCAAGAATAGATTTTATAAATTTTAGATAGGTACTTGCAAAAATTCTTTAGTATGCAAATTCGTGACCCCAGCTAATAAGTGAATTAGTAAAGCAATATCTTTATTTCATTGATGTTTTATATGGAAGTGAATATATTATATATACCTACTTTGAATATACTCTGTCGCATTTCATAATAATAAGGAATTGAATGTCTTATATTTTGTACAATAAATCATTATATAGTTGCACTGTTAGGTTTCTTGATCTCTTCTTATGACATAATGCTACTCTTTTTATACATTTTTACTATTTTCCCATATTAATAGGTACAATTAAAGCATTTATGTAGTCATTTTCACATCCCAACTATAAACTTTATTTATTCTATGCATATACATTTTATAGGGTCATTTTGAGCTAGCTGTCAATATATCTACAAGTCGTTTAGAATTTTATTAAACGTCTAGAATATGAGTATATTTATGGAAAATGATAATGTTAACGTCTTTCAGCACATATTCCAAATTTCCTGTAAAAATATGAAGTGCTAGATCTAAATGACCTCATTTAATAGTGGTTAACTTTCATCTTTGTAAATATTGCAATGGAAGGATTAACTGTGAAGAACTTACACATATTGTACTCAAAAAGTGCAAGCTAAAAACGAATGGTGTTCTAACATTCCTTTTGGCTTCTTATATTTCTTTATAAATTATATCTTATCTGTGTAATTGTTACTGTGATTTTTCACCACTTGACCTTTATGTATTTTTATTGTAGAAATAAATTGATATTTGTTGTTATCTTTGTGTTTTTATTTAAACCTCTTCATGTCAAATTTACTCAAAAACTGGATTAAAAATTAATGACATCCTAAAGGATGTAAAAGGAAATAAAATAACAATCTGTTATAAAATTCTTTATTTATAAATGTTATTCATTGATTGTAATAAAGCTTACATAAAAGCATTAACTGAGTTGATACAATGAATTTCCTACAACTAAAATTTTAAGCTATTCTACCAATGTTAGAAGCTTATTAGACATAGCACCTCAAAATAAAGATGGATTGAAGGTACAATTCAAAAGGCAAGGTTATAGTAATCTTACAACAATTTGTTGTTAATATATGCATGAGGTATTTCAAAATTTTTGTATTTTTCATTAATAAATAATCCTGTGCAGCTTATCTTGGTATTGAGAAATTTTTATACTATGAGGGTAGTTTTGACCACCATTCAGACCAATTAGGAATACGATACGCGGGGTCCAAAATAAGCCAATTCGGAGATGGTACATCTGGAGCCAGCCAGTTGAAATCATCCAAATTATCCCAATTGTTACTATTTCTATCTAAAGATGACATATTAAAATGCTTTTCTAAATCTTCATAATACAAATTGTATGGCGCCGTACGTATTTCCGTACAATCTTCGACAATACCCTTACTAGTCACATGCAAATATATGTCACATTTGTTTGAAGTGTGCATCCGGAGTTGTTGACAAGCTGTGACTATTTTACAATTGGTGCACTTTTCAATGAATACGGATGATGTCACTGGTCCTGATAGAATAATACAGTTGTCCAAATTGGTTAAATGTAAAGTAGCCATAACCCCTTTCAACCCTATAGTACAATTCTTCAAATTACGTAATGCCACATCCCTTTGAAACAATTCATCATTTTCCAAGGAGAGAACTTTATTTTCTTTGGCATCAAAGCCAAATAATTTGTCATCCCATTTATTGCTATCTGTCTTTCCAGCCGCATCATTCTCATCAACTGAATCTTGTTTCTGACTATGTGACTTGGGCAACTTTTTTCTTGTGAAACCAAATTTCTTTCGTGGGACATACCTATCTTCCAATTCATAACACTTTGTTTGCAAGTTTTGTACTATACCAAGGTATTTGCGTAGATTGAATTCTTTCAAGAAAAATGATGATGTTACTACAAATTTCTGCAATTCATTGACTTCCCTCTTGATGTTATCAAAGTGTGCTGGTAGGATATTGCACTCTAAAGTAGGTACTTGTGATAATAGCTGTTCAATAATTTCTGATCTTATTTTGAAGGCTCCTGAAAAGTAATCCTCATTTTCATTGGTGGCGTCAACTTCTTCCCTTGCTTTGTGGGCTTTTTGTAATTTCTCAATCCTCTGTGCTTCACGTCTGCTAAGCCTCTCTAAAACTGCTGTTTTGTCATTCATTTTCCTTTCTTTAATAATTCGTCTACTTTTTTGGATATTTCGGAATTTTGATCAGTTGCTTGTTTAAGTACAGCTAGTGTATCTCTGCTAGTTTTCCTAGCTGTAGTGAATTTTGATTCGTCATCAAACTGGAAATTAGTGAAATTGATTTCATTAATAAGAATAAATCATAAGCCTTTATACAAATATCTCAAACTGGATTAATTTTGACTGCATTAGATAAAAATATGATAAACATACAATGATATCATGAATTTAATAATTTTAATAAATACTGGCTATTGATCAAACATGATGAGATTTGTAATGTGAAAATGATTGAAATTTGAGTTGACCACTGATTGTCTATACCAGGGCTAACAATTTATTAACATTTTCTTTGATCTGGACAGTTAGTACATTAAAAGCATCAAATATGTGATTCATAATAAAACGCTAAAAAACATATTGAACATTTAAAACATGACTTATAGGTAATGTATTTTATTAAATCCACTTCCGAGACAATAAACTAGAAATAAATAATCTTGCACTGCTGCAAGTCAATGTTAAATTTTGTTATATTGAAAACAAACACTCATTAAAGACAAAACATATGTTAAATTAACAACAAATCAGTGACCAAACACTAAAAATGATATTCAAAAGTAATGACCTGCTTAAGTAAGTCATCATCAGGTTTGAAAAATGTGAAGAGGCCAAAACTGATAGTACCAATGGAGACAATCCAGAACGCCGACCTAGCAGCTATACTCATCTCACCACTTATATTTCCCCCGACGTTTCCCAAATTTTCTTATCTTGCTCTCTAGTTTTTAGTCCTCCGACCGTTTCACCCAAAGAATAGTACCCGTTTAAGAGCCAGTTGTAATTTTTGTACATATACAAACGAAAATCTGTAACGAGAACGAAATTTAAATAAGTACGCGAATTTAGATAAAAATTTTCACCGATTTGTCATGAGGTGCAGCCCTACATACAGCTGTCAGTATAATAAGCCCCAATTCAGTCAAAAACACAAAAGAAGTTTACTTTTAACAAAATACTACCTTTGTCTTTGAAAAAAAATATAATTTAATGTAAAAACTTACCTCTTTCTGTATTTAATCTATACCAAAGTCCATATGAAACTGCAATACCGGCGGCTTCAGCGACAATAAAAACAGTGGCAGTTATACCTAGTATGCGTTTATATCTTGGCTTGGGTTTATTTTCAAGCATAATATCACACTCGAAAACAAAAAAATAAAAGATTAATTGACTTCAACGTTGTGAGTTCCACAAAACCTATGAATTCCAAAATACAAAATGTCGCATGATATTGATGATGACGTAAGAAAAGTTGCACAGATAATAGTAGATTTTTATTATAACTAATAAAAATCTACTATTATCTGTGCAACTTTTCTAGAAATTCTATTAAAACATCAAATATTGTGTTCTTAAATTGACGTTTTATAAAGTTAAATTTTAAATTCTTGATTAATTATGTCGATTATCAAAGAAAAACGATTAATATTTAAAATATTCCATATGAATCCATATTCCTTATGAGGTCTTACAAATGAATCATGAGTGCATGACTGTCTTAGTCATGCTCTCATGCTTCATGAATGTTTTGGTTAGGATGTAGCTGTGTAATCGGATAACGGATTGTACAAAATCTTGTAAATTGTTTTGTGAAACGGATAGATGTAAATCGTAATGTAATATGGCGATGCAATATTTATAATATAGTCCGGCTGCGTCAAAAAGACAAACGCTGATTGTACTCATTTGTGAATAAACAGTGTTTCGTGTTATCATTTATAGATCGATACACAACGAATACAATAAAAATGATATCCGTACCGCGTAAATGTAAGCTTTAATAATTTTTGGCACATGATAAAAATAAAATAAAATAAGTGAGTTAAAATATAATTTTTATTCATAGTTTATCTACATATACTATTACTTTTTATTGTTATGTACTATTTATAAGCAATAAAGTGTTTTCATTAAAATTCATTTTCATTTAATTTCTTTTCATTTCATACATAGAACTCGAATATTTTTCTGATTTAACTTTCTTCATCCTCCTCTTCACAAGTATCTTCACATTCTTGTATTTCACTGTCGTCGAAATTTTCTAAACAATACGGTGACACCTCTTTTTCGGAAAACGAAGGACCCTTGAAAAATAAATAAAAGTTGTTTTTTTGCAATATTGTAACTCATTAAATATGTAGCTCATATCCATGATATAACGTAAAAAATTACATTTATATATATATATTTTTTAGTTTAATTAATTATAGGATCAAAGCGTAAACGACTAGAATCAAAAAATAATCTTGTAAACCGCTAAAATTATCAAGAAAATGCTCTTATCATGATAAACGTAACCTTTATAGTTTAATGGCATCGGTTCCCCGATATGCTGTGAATCTTATTTTTTACTAATCAAGTTTTATATGAAAACATATATAAAATAATTAACCACCCAAATTTCAGCTTACGTTTTCCACATATTTTCCGACGGCAACATCGTCAACGATATGATACCGGAAGCGACTTTGAAATCCGTGCAGTTTGTTATCTGTGCATTCCCCTTCACACGGTAGCCAGTCTTCCCACTCCGTTATGGGACAGTCTGGCGATGATTCTGGATCCACGGGGAGTACTACATCGCTGCAATATAATTGTACTAAATAGACTATTTTGGTTTTGCAGATGTACTTTTTGTTTTTACAGAATAAAAATTTGGTCCTCAATTTTCGATCATATATGGCAAAGGTCCGAATAATGTTAGGATTTTAGTATTCAGACGACAAACATTACCAATGTTTGATTTTTTCATTATAACTATGATAATATTTCTATGATAATCATGTATTTAATTTAAAAAGTTAGTATGTGTATAAAACACATTCTTACTGACTTTTTAAATTAAATACAGAATCAAATAAGACAAATTAAAAAAAGACTGTTTCGATTTAATGCTACAATTCAATCTACCCAATAATAAATTAAGACTTACACTGGTGCTGGTGAAGTTTGGGGCATATTAATATTTTCACCAGAATCCTTTTCAACAACTGAAACGGAATAAAATGTTTGAGTAAATTCATACAAAATGCTTACTTACTACAAAATAGTAAATTTAATACACAGGAACTGAAATTGATTACATAGGTACATAATTTTGAATAATATTTTCACTAAAAAGAGCAAGGGAATTCTAGCAAAATTCAAATTCCTCTTTTGTTCGTAATTTAATTTGAAATAAAAAATGAATTGTTTGTTCTTTTGTGTGTTTTGCGTCATTCACAATGCTAAAAAAATAACCTCTCGTCTCTGGGGCTGCAGATGTCTCTGTTTCGCATTCAGATGTTGGGTAGGTTCTTATTAACTCAAATCTTAGTTTAGCAAATGGCTTTATTTGTTCCTTTGGTATTTCCTTATTAATTGGAGCTGATGAAACTTGCTGTGGCGGCATTGTGTCATCGTTTGAAGCCTATCAAAGGAAAAATGTTTAATTAGATTTATATTCCTAATCTCCCATTAATTCTTAAGTCGAATCAAATCATGTCAAATTCTGTGCCTACAATGTTTTGACACAATAGAACACTTTTTAAAGGATTTTGTACGCGGTTTATTTATTACTAGATTTCCGCCCGTGGCTTGGCCCGCGTGGACTACAAAATTCTGTACTTTGTGGATTTTCGAAGTAGAGGTGGTATGATAATTTTTAAGATTTAGAAACGTACGTTTGTAAATATATTATCTCGTCAAAGGTTTAAGTTCGAAGTATATCCAACATTAAATATAACAAAGGTGTCACTGTTAATTTTTTTATAACTCTAATTCTATTTTATTTTTTTTGCAAGATATTGACATTTTGGAAATCTGACTCTTTCATTCTGAGAGTATACTCAGAATGAAAGAGTTAATGTTTGCATGCATTTAACGCATATTTGTTTATGGACGCAAATAATACCTTTTGCATATTGGTTAGTCTTTGTTGTGATTGGCCGCCATGATCGTAATCTACTTTCGAGATCAAGAGAAGTCTACATTTATCATTAAAAGTGCAAATAACATTTTAAAGGTTCAATTTAATGTACCTACGCACATTGATGATTTGTTTTGATCAATCACTTTGAACCCTCATATAATTTTTATTTGTAAATCGATTAGAATAAAACAAACACTAAAACCTCTGGGGGGCTAGCCGTAATACATAATCGAAAACCGCATTTAAATCGGTTTAGCCGTTTCTGAGTTCAGTGCGTACAAACGCAAACAGACAAATGCCGACAAACAGACAAACAGATAAAAATTCTAAAAATCATTGTTTTGAGTTTAGAATCATAAATGAAACACGAAACACTAATTTTTTCTTGAAAATATTAAATATACAGACACGGCTAGTCTACGATTTTATTCGATGGAACGTACTCGCGTTAAAACAAACATAAGAAAATACAATGGTTTTTCCACAATAATTCCATGTCGAAATATAATACGGTCAAATATTTTTAAAATAACTCATGAAATGTGCAAAAACCTATGTCTATATTATAGCCTAAATTACTTGCTCTCTTAATCTCATTGCCATTAAGTGGATGCTTTCTACCAAAAAAACTAAAGCATACCTCAAACGTCGCTCCACTGTCCGTACCAGCATCCAACGGGTAGATATTCAATGTCAAATTCGGAGCCCAAGTCCCAGTGATAGCATCACACATCTCCATATTAGATACTCCAAGAAACCAATCCGGTGATGGAAGTATCGCAGTTACTAAAGATACGAGATGGAACTCCTTGGTAACGCGGAAGGTTGCTGTAGTTGACATGTTGGGCTTAGGTGGCCCGGACGCCTTGATGACCGTGCGAACTGATGACCCTAGCTAAATTAATTAAAAAAATATTGAAGGGCAAAGGGAAGAAAAGGGGCTTCTCCGAATTCCCTAATAATTAGATTTTCTTTTTATGTTACAACAGGCAAGCGGAGCATGCGATTCACCTGATGTTAAGGGACTGACCGCAGCCCGTGAACATCTACAAGATCAAAGTGTCGCTGATGCCTTGCCGGCTTGAAGGAAGGGGAGGTGATAAGGAGAAGATTAATGATAGGAAGTTAGGAAAAGAGTAGGGAACAGGACAGGAGAAGAATGGGATAGGAATACAGCCCCCAGGGCACCCGCTCACAGTACGAAACACAGTGCCATACTGTCTAACGCCGATCTTTTGCTGGGGAGTGGTTATTACACCGGTGCGAGCCTGGCCCAATTGTGCAATGCTCGGCTCGCATTCTTTTATTCCAGAAGATGTTATGCAGCAGAATTACCCTTTGTCGCCTCTTACGACACCCACGGGTAGAAATGGAATAGCGACACGTGTATTTTAACCCGTTGCCACACGGGTAATATTTAATTCTTAATTGTATGAATTGTTCTGTTAATTAGCATTCATAGCCTACGGATAAAAATTGTTAACTTTGGCATTTGTTTGCAAAAAAAAATATTGTTCCTTTTAATTAAGTAAATTTTTGAAACAAAAGGAAGGAAAAAGGTTTTACTGCTCCTAAAAGAAATGCATACTTATGTATCTATGAACTTACAATCATTGTTTATAACATTGTTTGTGTACCTGAGCTAATATTTCCATTTCAAGTTTAGTAGTATTGCCTTGTTCAGCCAACATCTTTAGCCCGAGACTGGCCACGGAGTTGAAATTAAAAATATTGTAGTTCTTGTTGTGAGTGGCTCCGACGACATCGCTAAAGCGCGCCAACTCTCTTGTGTTTGGGAACATCTCGGGATGCGTATTGTAAGACCAGATGCCATCAAATGTGAGCTAAGTAAATTAGATATTATAGGAATAGAATACACTACATTGTTGTCAATATGATTCTGGAATGCATACTCCCAAAAGTGTAGAGACAAAGACCTAATAATTTTACAAATATACTTGTACTAATAATTAATTAATAAAAAATTCCACTTCTGTTATCGATAGGTGTAAACTACTTCAAAAAGTCTACTCGAAGTACTAATGTACTAAGTACTATGCTTGTTTATTTAATTTTTATTTTATTCTTTCAATTTTTTTTAGATGTAAAGAATGATCGAAATTAAAAATATAATTGATAGTCGAAAACCACTTACCAAATATTTAGCATCCTCACAAGTCTGACAATCGTCGTTTTCCACGGGCTGCATATCTTCCACATTTCGTCGATCCTCACAAACCCTCTTCGAAAGCGGTCCTTCGAAATTGTACCAGACATCAGGCTTTACCGCCAAAACTGCGTATATTGTGACGCATTTATTGTCTTTGGGCGGTGCTAACCACAATGTCTGCAAACATACTCGTACAAAGATTATTTCTTGATAGTTCCAAATTTACTCAAAATTACTTAGTAACTTTATATTGTAGTTTAACTGCACTAAGTTCAAGTCAATGTTTATAATTTGAATTTACCTCAACTGATTTTTTAGGCGTTATATCCGATTGTATTACCGAATTTTTACATTTAGGGCTCGGTATCGAAGGAGCGTCGGGAGAGACTTTTATAGATCCTGGATCTAATAATATAGGCTTCCTGGGATTTTTATCGTTGTATTTGGTATCTTCACGAGCCGATATAGTAAAGGCAATAAATGTCGAAGTATCGTCTGTTGCATAAAGTCGCACTGAAATAAAATTGTCATTAACCAAACAGAGATTGATAAAGCGTTTAGTAATTTGCATAGACATATTTTTATCTCATTTATTTTGACATGTAATTTTCATAAGAACTAATAAACTATGTGATATTTTCTCACTTACCAGTGTATTGTCGCAGTGGTATGTACATGTCTTTATTGATACCGACTATTTCGATTTTGAAACGATTATCTGGTGGTAAAGGTTCCGTTTTTGTACCGAGCGGTCGCCGGTCACACACATTGTCATTACATTGACACAATTTTAGAATTATAATCAAGTACAATACTTTATAAATGTATCCTATAAATAAATTTTGATTTTTTAACATAATTTATAACACTTATATATAATTATACACGGTCACTATCAAATATCTTAACTTCTTCGACCCATCGAAACCCATAGTACAAAAATTGCTGTTATAAATTACTCTATGAACATTTTATTGTCTTCTAGCATTGCTTGGCTGACTTTCTTTGTACTAAATGAACATAAAGAAACAATAGCTGGTAAGGTTATCGGCTAAAATCCTAATCCTAATTAAAAACAAGAAAATAATTTAAAACTTACCAAAATACTTTAACATTGTACTACTGTCAATATACAGTACAATACCGAAGAGTGCATGTTACTCTAAAGTGATGTAACAACTGAATTTGGTTTAAATTGTTTTAATCAGGGTGACACATTAATACACTCATCTCACGCGTCTAGTACAATCAAAATATACTGCTCTGAATTTATGTGTACCTATTCTTTGAATGCGCAGTAAAAGTTCAAATTTTCTTAATACATATTTTTTTCGTAATAGAAGAAGAATTTCTTCTTCTAAGAAGACTATTACATTGTCTTTGTTATGGGCTAGCTTTTATGCTTACATGTCAACTTTTTCGTAATAAAACAAACAACAATATACAAAATCATTTTTTTTATTATGGAGAATAGGCTCTATTTCAAATCATAAATTCTTATATATTTATTTATTTCTATCAATAAACTTATTTTATTATTGTATGACCTATATTTAATACCTAGTCCATCATTCAATTAATGTTAATTAATTTTTACAGCACTTCATTACTTTCTTCCAGATCAACGCAGTCGTCCTCGCATTCCTGTCTTTCAAAGTCTTCGAAGTGATTTTTGCAGAATCTGGGAACTTCTTTTCTATCTACTGGATTGGCCTAAAATGAAAATTGCACCATATATCTTTCTTATATTAGGAACACAAATTAAACATGCTTTCTGAATCGCATTTGATATTAACATTATTATTTACGGTTGATGTATATTACAATTTACAACCTCTATCTAAGACGCGGGAAAAAGGTTTATTAACGTAACATTTAAAAATCATACGAAGAAACCCATTGAGCGTGCAGATAGATATGATATAAGTTATCATGTGAGGTTAATGTATAGAAAGAAAGTAGTCAGAATTTTTGCCTAAACGTGATCGTTCTTGAAGTTTAAGTACAATTTTCGAGTTCGTGTTATAGAAAGGCAAAATGTTAAACAAGAAAGAGCTCGTTACTAGAATTCACACTAACATTCCGATCGTATTTCTCCACAGCCACACCATCCACCAAATGGAACCGTTCTCTCGATCGGTAGCCCTCAACTTTTCCATCCTCACACGATCCTTCACACGGCCCCCACTCTAGCCACTGCGTCATCGGACAGTCTTCAGATGACTCCGGGTCGGTGACTAGAGGCGCTTCGCTATGATATTATGGTATTTTAAAATATAAATATCCCCCTAAGCAAAGTTACTAACTGATCGGTACGACATTGAATTTGTAACACGATAACACGGTCTCAAAGTCCATGCAAATTATATCGTACCATTTTACGTCGTACCGCGTAATCGAGAAGTTCCTATTACTTATTAATGAGCTAGACATTCTGAAAGAAATTGGTACAGTAATACCGACCAGTTAGTAATAGAGCTCATAGAGGAAATTAGTCACAAAAAGGTTTAATGAGTGAAGATGCATTTTACCCAGTGCCCTAAATTAGCATGTCATTCCCCATATATGTTTAAAATTTTAATTTGCCCTTTAAACTCTACCTCAATAGAGGCAGATGATTCGTCTTTTTGAATTAGAAATAAATTAAAAGTTTAAAAGTAATTTAATATAAAATTTAATCACCTTTGAAAAAGAAGTGTAACGTTGTCTTCGCCCTTGCCGTCTATTGGCGGGTAGATATAAAATATAACTAAGTGAGGCTCACCCACGCTCAATATCTGTGTATTGATACCTGGAAGGCTCATTTGGCTCGGACGGACCCTCTTCGCCTGGTGTTACAGTTTCCGTCACTTCTGTTGTTGTGGATGCTATTGTTGTTGTTTCTTCTTCTACACCTAAGATACAAATTTAAAATAGTGGTACTTTTTGACTTCGTAAAGGATAGACGTCGATAAAGTTAGTATGATCACATGCCTATAAGATTAACTCTTTGTAATCTCAACTAAACTGTTGTTAGCGTATGAATTTTGATAATGGGAGCAAAAATTAAAATCCCTTTTTGTGACATTTTATTTTTTAGGAGCTATGTTGCGTATTTATTTTCATAAATGGATGCATGAAGGCCTCCTTATTATTGTATTTTTCCAGGATGATACGGAATTTGAACGGTTAGTGAAGATATAAAGCTTTTTACCTGGAGTTACCTCCGGCGCTTCTTCTTCTTTGCCTTCCTCCTTGCACTCCTTTGGATACACTTTAATAAGTTTTATGTGTAACTTCCCAAAAGGATGTAATTCTTTCATGTCCATTTCGTAAAATGGCGAATTTTTATCATAGGTACTGGTTTGTACACGTGTGATCGCATCTTGTGGAAATGTGGGTAAATTAATTGACTGTAAAGTGTAAATACATAAAAACACATTGTAAAATTAAGAATCATAGTCATAATAATAATTCTTACAACTATTATTTGAATTATTATGATTTGTTACCTCATATGATACTCCGCTATCCGTTCCTGCATCCCAAGGATACAAATTTAGCTCCCTCTCCGGTAGCCAGGTGTTATCCATTTGACAAAGCTCAAATCTACTGACTCCTAGAAACCAATCGGGTGACGGATATATTCCAACAGCTGCAGTTAAGAGGTGGTTCATTTTATCAGTGCGAAAGAACGCGTAGGTCGGATTGCCCATCTTGCGATAACCATGCCCCTTGCCTTTAATTAAAGTCCTGACTCCATCACCAATCTAAAAATAAAGTGCTTGTGAACTTAATCGAACATTAAGTAGGTATGTTTCAAATAAATATTTATGATTTTAAGAAAAAGTCTACCTTTTCACGTATTTCCAATTCTAATTTAGATGTATTGGCATATTCTGCGACATCTTTAAATCCTTCACTAGCTAGTAAACCCGGGGCCCAAAGGAAATAGTTTTCAGAGTGAGATGCTCCGACAAGATCGCTATACTTTGGTTTCCAGTCATTATCGGGATAAAAGCGTGGGTGAGTATTTCTCGACCAAATCCCCGTAAAACCAAGCTAAAACAGAAAAAGTCAACCATTTTTCAGCGAATAGAACTAAACGGTAAATTCCATTATGATTTAGGTCTGCAAGTTAATTTTATCAAGTAACATTACCTCATATTTGGCCTCATCACAAATTCCACATTCATAATTTAATTGGGGAGTTACATCGTCAGGTTGGCGCATGTCTTCACAAAGTTTCATGGATAGTGGAGAACCATCTTCGTACCATTCCTCTTCGTTTTCCGCAACCATCGACCGAAGTGTTACACAACCATTTCCTGACGACGGCGCTTGCCAGTAAACCTTTAAAAAATCAATGTTAAATTAGCAGCAGCATTTTAAGCAGTATTTCGGAAAAAGCATGGGCATACTTCCATTGAAACAACAGAACTTTTATTATAGGCATTATGGACAGACCATTCTTTAAACAATGGTTATAATAGCATGATAATGTAGAAAATATGAAATATTTTAATAATTTAATTTGATATTATATTTTGAATGTTGAATTAATATTATATTTTGAATGTTTGAATTTAATGTTGATTATTATATTATCTGTAATACCAATTTAAATCTATTATTACACAATCTAAATTTTCCAAAATTACCACGACAATAGATTTCGGTGTCGCCGATGCGTGTTCCACGGAATTAAGACAACGGTCACTGAATTTTGCTGTATGCAGGTTTTGTGGCCTCATATCCCCGGGTGACAATGCTATTACTTTTCTCGGATTTTTTGGATCCTGTTTTACGTCACCTTCAGCAGAAATCATAAAACCAATAAACCTGGATTCACCATCTGTTTCCGTTATCTTCACTAAAAAAATAAAAATAAAACATAACCAAAGAATGCTACGTGCGAGAAGGAAAATATTTAATGCATAAAATCTGCATATAATAACAAAAAGAATAAGGTTCTATTGTAGTAGAAACGTTGTTTGTAACTTAACACGAAACATAAACAATTAAAATGAATACCTGTATAAAGTTGATCTGGCATGTAGCTATCATCGGCTCCTTCAACAATCAACTTGAACCTACCATCAGGAGGCGAAGGTTGTGTTAGCGATCCATATGGCCTACGGTCACAGCGAAAAGTAAAGGCTATTTGAATTATAATTGGGAATAAGATCAACCATGATTGAATTCTTAGCATCACGAGATCGACCTAAAAAATATCATGTGAATCAAGCAAGTTAAAAAAAAGGAATTAAATATTTACAATTTAATATTAAAACATATTTTGATTAGTCTCTATAATTTTTATATATGATTAGGAAAATATAATAAAAAAATGTCTCTTACAAGTTGTTTTAACACATGAAGATGCTGCCGTGGCGTCGACCATAAGAATGATCGTTTGAATTAAGAAGGATGCTGTATTAAGTATGATGAGAAGATCCATGAAATGAAATAAGAATATCAGGTTGCATTTTAAATGATTGATGTGCAAAGGATACAAGATGTTACAGATCTTTTTCATTGTGACCCCATTAGGCACATTTGCCTTAGAAGTTAGAACTCTTATAAAACAGACTAAATTGACCTTGTTATCGTTTCTCTGGTATATTTAGGCATAAATTAGGTAGGCCTTTATAACGCACAGGGTGAAATTTTGAAATGGACTTTCAGGGCCAAATACTACACTATGGGGTCATATATCCAAAAATGCAGGTACTATGAGGCCGATTTTGACAAAAATTAAAACTGCATTATTGAATCTTTCAAACATAGATTTAACCCCATGTCAAGCGTACCAAAGGACAAGAGGAAACTGTAATATCGTAAGAATCCGAGCCAATAAAAATAATGTAAAATAATATATAATAAACCGCCTTTAAAAAGTATTTTATTTAATCCAGACATCAAGTCTGATCATCCATGTGGAAAAAATTCTAGGGAGCTACTCGAAAATCAACAGATTAAGCTTTGCGCTTAAGGTTTAATGATGTATTTGTATGTAAGTGTATTTTTCAATGGATATGAAAAAATCCCCACAATTCCCCGCATAGAACCAATTCCCACACCATTCCCCAATCAAATTGAAATTACCCGCAAATCGGGGACTAGAGCAGCGGGGTAGTTTCACTTAATTTTCTGTACAGTGGCTTGACGCAAATTATTTTTTAATAATGGCAGTACAGTAATCTTCAGTCAATGTCATATTATTCAATAATAATTTGTCAAAGTCATTTCTGTTTAATGTTTTTGGGACTGATTTGTTTCCTATAAATCTATTCTGCGCGTTCGTGTCCAGGAAGTTTATTGTCAAATGGTGAATAAATGTCTGTAAAGCCAATAAAAATGCCGTCGGCGACGAAAGATTCCACTATCCTTAAGATTGCGGTGGAAATGCTAAATGCACCTGATAAGGTGCCACAATTGATAGAGTTTGATCAAAGTCAGCCTCTATCGAGCATAATTCAACTGCTATGTAAGGCGTGGGGCCTCCCAGATCCATCTAATTACGCCCTACAATTCTCGGAAAGTAACAATCAAAATTACATCACAGAAAAGAATCGGAATGAGATTAAGAATGGATCAGTGCTACGATTGGAGCAATCCCCCGCAAAGACGGTTCAAGATATATTGGCCAAAATAAACGCAGGCACAGATCCCGAGCAGTGTGCTGCTTTGATGAAACTATCTACTGTGAGCAGTGATTTAACATTTGCATTAGAATTCATTAACAAAAAAGGATTATCTCTAATAATAAGTAATATAGAAACAGGAAAGTTTAAAGGAACCGCGCTGAAGTACGCGTTAGTCACTTTCGTTGAGCTGATGGACCATGGCATTATATCTTGGGATATTTTGGAAAATCAGTTTATAAACAAAGTTGTTAGTTTTGTAAGCAATCAAACCAACACACAAGATCCAAAGATAATCCAGTCTTGTCTATCAATACTTGAAAACATTGTGTTGAACAGTTCAGGAAAGAACTCCCATGTTGAAAAAGAAATAACTATTCCGAGCTTGATATCCCATTTGGAGAATTCTGATAGGGTTATCCAACAGAATGCTATTGCTCTTATCAATGCAATTTTCTCAAAAGCAGATTTGACTAAAAGAAAAACAATTGCTGCAACATTATGTTCAAAGCAAGTTCGCAATAAAATATATGAAAATCTTATTACAAAGAATGTATCCAAAGAAGCTTTGGGAACAGAGTTGGCACATCAACTCTATGTATTACAGACATTAACTTTGGGATTACTAGAACCAAGAATGAGACAGAGAGCTGATTCACAGGACCAGGAGTCACAAGAGAAAATAAAGGAACTCAGAAAATATGCATTTGAAAATGATAACAATACAAATATAGAAGTTACTACAAGACGACAGGCTGGGAGCTTGACCAAAGACTTTAAAAAACTTGGTTTTAAATGTGAAATTGATCCCATAAAGGATTTTAATGAAATTCCACCTGGAGTATTGGCTTTAGATTGTATGCTATATTTTGCAAGGAATTATAGAGAAGATTACACTAAGATTGTGCTGAGGAACAGTTGTCGTGCTGATGAACAGGAGTGTCCATTTGGAAAAACTAGTGTTGAATTGGTCAAGCTGCTCTGTGAGATATTGCATATTGGTGAATCTCCAAGTGAACAAGGGCAAACTTATCATCCATTATTTTTCACCCATGACCATCCCTTTGAGGAATTATTTTGTATTTGTATTGTATTACTGAATAAAACTTGGAAGGAAATGCGGGCAACCACTGAAGACTTTGTGAAGGTACTTAGTGTAGTAAGGGAACAGATTACAAGGGCTTTAGCAGCATCACCTAAAGGTTTTGACAAGTTCAGGCAAAAAGTTAAAGAACTAACATATAATGAAATAACACACCTATGGCAACAAGAAAGAACTAATAGAGAAGTTTGGGAGTCCCATGCAAGACCTATCGTTGAGTTGAAGGAGAAAATCACTCCAGAAATCATTGATCTAATCCAACAGCAACGTTTAGGGGTTCTAGTCGGAGGGACAAGATTTAAAAAATACATGAAAATAAACAGAAAAGACAAGTTCTGGTTTGTTCGCCTATCACCTAACCACAAAATACTGCATTATGGAGAATGTGATGAGAAAAGCACACCAAGTTTAGAAGAGCTTGGTTCAAAGTTAGCAGTGGCTGATATAAAATGTGTAGTTGTTGGCAAAGATTGTCCACACATGAAGGATTTAAAGGGAAAGATTAGTAGCCCACATTTGGCATTCTCTTTAATACTTAAAGCTGCAGAGGTTCCATCATTAGACTTTGTGGCCCCGGATGAGCAGATCTTTGATTATTGGACAGATGGAATCAATGCTTTATTGAAAGAGAAAATGACTAGTAAATCTTATGAAAACGACTTGGAGACACTGTTATCTATGGATATCAAGGTCCGTCTCCTTGATGCTGAAGGTATTGACATTCCTCAAGATCCACCACAAATTCCACCAGAACCAGAAGACTATGACTTTTACTATGAAAATAATTAATCAGTATTATTTATTGTAAATATTAACAATACTCTATTTAATACGCACAAACATATATAATGTGCTCACATAGGATTAATTTGGACCAGATATTTTATTTGATACATTATTATGTAGGATACAATTTTAAATGACAAAATCATTATAATAATCTATTTCATTATTTTTAATGGATATTTTTTTGTGATAAGTTTTAATTATTTTAAGTTTAAATGTATATTGAATCATTATGTACTTTAAACAATCCAGCTTTTAATCTTTTGGAAGTATATTTAAATATACCAAAGACAATTATTACCATATCTAAAAATAAATGCTTATAAATTATATATTTTATTTTATTTGTTCCCAATTTTTTATCTCAAAATCCTCAATTTTAAAAATGAAGACAAGTGACAGATTGATCTAAAAAATAAAAATCAAACAACATATTCACAGTCACATTTAAATAATATACAATTATAGCATCTTCAACACTTCGAACTTTGTATTAATATTTTTTTCATCAGAATCGAGTAGTACCAGAGTGCTTATGGGTATTTTTTTCCACCCATTGCAAGTCAGAGTCCAGAGGAGTAGTTATTTAATTAAACAGGTGAATTCTTTTTTTTTTAATTTTTATTTTCCCCCCATTTTTATCTCAAAATCCTGCGCCTCGCATTAAAAAAAGGACATGTGACAGCTTGATAATAAAAAAAATCAAACAACATATTCACAGTTACACATTAATAATACTATACAATTGTTGCATCTTCGACACTTCGAACTTTGTGTTAATATTTTCTTCATCCGAATCGAGTAGCGGCAGCGGGCTAGTTGGTATACTCTCTTCCACCCACCGCAAGTCGGAGTCCAGAGAAGCAGTGTTAGAATATATCTATAGGTGTATACTTCTTTAATTTTCCCCTAATTTTTATCTCAAAATCCTGCGCATCGTATTAAAAATTGACAAGTGACAGCTAGACATTTAAAAAAAATAAAAATCAAACAACATATTCACAGTCACATTTAATTAATAATACTATACAATTATTGCATCCTCGACACTTCGAACTTTGTGTTAATAATTTCTTCATCCGAATCGAGTAGCGGCAGCGTGCTAGTTGGTATATTCTCTTCCACCCACCGCAAGTCGGAGTCCAGCGAGGTGGTGTTAGAATATGTCTATAGGTGTATACCTCTTTAATT
>LQNK01002901.1:17766-35457 GCA_001586405.1 Phoebis sennae | reverse complement strand
TTTGAAAAATATTCAATGTACAGAAATGGTTCGGTTACTCTTTTATTATATGTATAGATTCGTATTAGAGTACAATTCAACGTATTTTATACATATATTTTTTTATAATGAGGCTCGGATTCGAATCTCCCAACCCAATTTGCACCAAAACCTGTACTCACATCTCTAACTTGTTTCCTGAGAAGCACATTACCACCTGTTCAAGGGACAGGGCAATATTATGTAAGATATTTCGCTTTTGAAAATTAATTATATTATTTGTTAAATTTATTATATTATTTGTTTAAATGGGAAAGTGTTTATACTAGTAAACGAAGTAAAAAAAATTGAGGTCTTATTATATGTAAACAATAAGTCTGGTTCAGAGCGAACCACTAAATCACCACCTGCTGTGTCTATGTAAAAATGTAAAGTGCTTTCTCGATGTAAAAACAATGTGTGCATATACAAGGTTTCTTACCGTAATACAAAATAGAATCCTGTACGACTTAAGGGAGTAAAGCATAAATATCACAGACGCGATGACAGCGAATATTAGAGTGTTCGTAAAATATCTGTACAGCGACAACTTTATTGCGTTTCTGGAACAAAGAGAAAGTTCGTTAAAAATTGGTCAATATCCATTTTATTATTTCATTTCCACAAAACATATGCAGTTTTACATGTTCTACCATTTTTATAAAAAATTAAGTAGTTAAAAAATTTGGATTATTCATTTTACTATTTTTTTCCACAAAAAATATGCAGTTTTACAATTTGTAAAATTTTTTATATAGAAAATTAAGCAGTTACCGCCGCCCATAACACTAGGGGTCTAGTGGCTACATTTTCAGACTACATCGATAGCAATTTCTTTAAAGAGAAGTAAGCAGTGCAAAATTTACAGTTTTCCAAAAGAAATTTGTTTTCAAAAGAAATTTCAAATAAATTACAATTTTCAAAAGAAATTTGTCACACTAACTCTACTTTTATGGTATTAACAAACAATGGTAATCTATTTTAATGAAACCATATTCTAATATATTTTTTTTTTGATATTACAAAATAAGTTGCCATATAAAAAAATCGTGTAATAATTAAAATAATACCTCCTAAGCTGCAACGTGCGCATCGTATGCGCAAGCGACACGAACACCCACCAACAGATGGCGCTGTCCAACAGCGACAGCGGCGCCTCCGACAGCAGCAGGTCGCGGTTCGAGTCCTCGGCCTTGTGGTGCAGCCGCAGCCACGCGTCGATACCGGCCAGCAGCGCCCACAGCACGCCCGTGCCCACTACGCGTTGAAGCGCTGGTCCCAAACGAGGCCTAACATTGTAACATTGGCGTAAATTAAAAAAAAACTGTATGGAAAACACCTAAATGTAACAAAATTTTATATATAAACGAACTTTAAGACTGTTTATCCTATTGTTTTAGAACAACGAGAAACCTATCAAAAACCACTTTTAATAAACAAGGGCCATTCGACAGGAACAGTCGCAAGTAGAATCCTCGGCCTTGTGGTGCAGCCGCAGCCACGCGTCTATACCGACCAGTAGCGCCCAAAGCACGCCCGTACCCACTACGCGCTGAAGCGCTGGTCCTAAACGAGGCCTAAGATACAAGATAAGTACATTGGTGTAAATTAAAAAAAAGTATAGAAAAACTACTAATTTGGTGCTAAATGTAACAAATTTTTTTATATAAACGAACTTTAAGACTGTTTATCCTATTGTTTTAGAACACCGCAAAACCTATCAAAAACCACTATTAATAAACATGGAACAAACAGGAACAGTTTCGATCAGAATCCTCTGCCTTAGGATGCAACCTCAACCACGCGTCTATACTAGCTAGAAGTGCCCATAACACGCCCGTTCCTACTATGCGTTCAAGGGCTGGTCCCAATTAAAAAAAAATTAAATGAATGATAGATAGGGAGCCACATACAATTTAAACAGTAGGTGTATTTGTTGTCTGCTTTGTATTGTGCTTATATGTGAATAAAGACTACTTTAAATAATGAAACTATTCAATAAAACTGATTGTGGGTGTTGTTATAAGGAGGGTAGAATGATAAAATTGTAATCTTCTAGAAAATGCAAACACAAACCAAGATTTCATGTCATTTAATCGTTAATTTATGATAACTTACTTGACAATCCCGAATCCTAGCGACACAATGATGACGAGCATGCGGGCCAGGGCGCGCTTGGCCACCGACACCCACTCCGCGAACATGAACACGCCCGCGTTGAAAAACCTGACAACATATAATATAAATAACTAGTCGAGTTTATATTACGCGCATATATTTCTTTATTTCTTTATTATCACACACAAGTAATTTACTCAAAAGAATAAGTATCTTTGAACATAGAAAACTTTATCTATGACTTAGGAAGTATACAACATGTCTTCTAAATTTAGTTAAACAATTATTAAGTTATATTTCCCGTTCCCGTAGGATTTCCGTGATAAAAACTATCCTTGATAAAGAGAAACTTAAACTTTCTCCTGTTGCAAACAATCTCTGTACAAAATATAAATATGGAACAATTTGTAGAAAACTATATTGGAAAATATATTAATGTCTTAGTTTAAAAAAAAAATATTGCTATATATTTCCACTTAAAAAAACAATAACTGATATATATTTTATGTTGATTACACATCAGCAAAACTAAAACTAAATGCAGATTTGAACAATAACAATTTAAAGATAATAACATAAAATTATTAGTTAGATTATTTAACATACCCAGTACTATTAATCGAGGAATACACTCCATAGTACGTAGCGCTTTCCACCATTCCCAACAGAGCGACTCCACCGATCCAGTACTGTATTCTCAATAAATCCCTCCATTGTAAACCACAGACAATCAACCAGCCCGCACACAATAATGCGTACACACCGCACATTACACCAAAGAACTGAAAGATATTTAATCTAATAATTTCTATGTAAGAGTACAATTAATTTTTCTATGTAAGTGTAAGACAGCTTTAATTTTTGGTTTTGGTAATCATTATAAGGCCCCGCGAGACATGCTAAGCCTAGTGCGGGGTCCATTGATAATATTGTGAAAAATTTAAATTTTTATCTGACAAATATATTTTTATTTTGTTTTATATTTTTTTTGATTATTATTTGAATGCCGTTCACGATAGCAAAGGTAGGTTTAACAAAAGACTGATTTTGTTAATTGACAATTAATATGTAACTGATTATCTCACAGGTTGTTATTGCTCAGCAATAAAGCCAGCCCTTCAAATAAAATAAAAAATACCATTTTTATTATAAAAATTTTATGAGACATAAAAAACGTAAAAAACGACGTAAAAAACACTTATTTGAATTAATAATTATTCTACCTTAAAAAAAATAATAAAGATCAGCTAAAAATCAGATGCTTATCAACAATAGTTTAGATTGTATAATGTATATATAAAATAGCAATAATTGATTTAATTTTAAATAAGATGTATACCCTACACATATTTTGCATTGATATATACATATTTACAAAACAGAAACACTAAGGATAACACTAATTTTTATATCAAAAAGCTTTTACGAACAATAATAAAAAAAATTATCAAAATATTTACCGGTAAAAAGGGCCATATTGCAGCAGACAGATATCCAGATGGTGCTACCATTTCAATGTGCAGTGATGCTTTATACTTAATATTACTTCTTATTGACATGGTTAGTGCATAAATACCCTCTTTTTCCACCTTCAATAATGATGGAGTTAGCTAGAAGAAAAAATCCTTTTAAAAATATATACTGTAACTCAAAATTTTAAACTTCACTGAACTTTGACAAATATTTTAAATTTTCAATTAGTTTAGTCGTTTCCATCTTTAAAAGAGATGTGCAAACCACAGTAAGTTGTAACTAATCAGATGCAATTATAATAAAAAAGATAAGTACACAACACAGTGTAGGATGTACTATTTGTAAACATTTCATCACAAAAAGAATGGTCAAAGAAATTTACAAAGAAAAAAACATCCCTCAAATTATTGCACTAGCCATTGTAAGTTCTTTTAACTAATTAAAATAATTCCCAATTAGATTTTATTGTCATTTGCAGTGTCTTCGAAAACTTGCTTTATAATAATAAAATACTTACCGATTTGCTTTTATCACTATCCGATCCTTTATCTTTTTCATTATAGAAAAAGATTGGATTTTTGCCATCGCATGACATCGTTTGTACCACATTTATTGACTGAGCTGAGGTAAAGTTGCTCTGGAATAGTGGTCTTTCAACCACATTTGAACAATCTACAATTCGCTGAAAAATATAAGAATATAGGAAATTAGTTTGTATGATTTCTTTTTGGTTGGTTATTTATTTATTTACTAATGTATATTAATATTGTACTTCAAATTTGTTTTTCTGCTATAAAATATGCTTGCTTTCTTTATTGTATCATAAATTTTCTGTTACACTGTTGGTTTTTATTCTAATAAATAAATGATCTATTTATTGGTAAAATGCAGTAATTCCTTTCAATTATCACAATACTGGAATTAATTGACATTGGAATGAATATTGAATCATTAAAATAAAATATCAATCTTGTTTTTTTACTTGTTCAGATAATTCCACTATTGTTTCAGTTAGGAAATCTCTTGATAATATCTTGCAAATAGTAATTAGGTGCTTTAGCCATAGATGTGTGGAATTATCATTACATGTAATAATCACTACACATATAAACATTGGGTAAAAAGTAAACCTCGGTTACAACTTACTTTTTCGAAAAAATGGTAATAATCTGGTGAGCATGGTGTCTGTCTCCATGAATACGCTACAGAAAGATTTGCAGGCTCCTCACAGTGCACTAGAAAAAGGAAAAAATCACATTAATGTTAAAGATTTACTTGGAATTTTAAATACAACTTTTATTTTACTATGTGTCTCACATTATTTTTACACATATCCTTATGAAAATCAGTTATCTGACTTCCACCTTTTCATACACTCTTGTAAATTGTAATTTTCTATTTATGTATGTTCTTACTGTCATGTACAATGAAGTATTATAAATAAATAAATGAGTATGTTATCACATGATTTAAAAACGTTATAAATGTTAACTAGGTTAACATGTTCTGAATTAAACAATGTATTTAATACTTACATACAATAATTAATTTTGAATCTTGAAACAGTGATTTTGCTACTGTGAAATTACAGGATTCCTGAAATTGATTCATACATTAAAACTTTACTACAAATTACTAATAAACGTAATATTTATCAACGCTACAAAGATAAAAGGAACCGATAAAGGCGCAGCATTAACTACATTAATTATTTTAATGGTAATGAGTCATTATCAACATCTGAATTATTTCGTATAAAAAATCGATATTTTTGACATATACCGATTATGTAGAAAATACTTTTATTAAACTTATTATACTTACCCCATCAAGTTGCAAGTCCCATTTCCCTACATCGGAAAAACTTATCACAAATCTAAAGGCTGCTACGACTAGTATAAATACAGTTCTTAAAATATGCATCGTAATACCTACTCTACTAACGGGGTATTATATTAATTATTTTATATAAAATATTGTCGGCACATATTTCTAGTTTATTTTTTTAAATACAAAATATATTCACAGCATTTATTTTATTTTACATTTTTCGATCAAACACGGCTGACGATTCAAAAAACATGACATCTATATACTGTCAATGTCTGCGGCCCTTTGACGTTTTTATGTTTCCAATAGATTATATATCAAGAACAGATTTCATTAGTTTCGTGAAAGATATAAAGTTTTACTTTAATTGTTTTCTATTCAAAAATATTATATAATGTTTTCGACTTAAATTTTTTTTTCTGAAATAAAAATAACACACAGGAAAAAACTTAATTCAGTGTGACTCAGTATTTGTTTTACAATTAAAATAATATCAGTGCGAGTATTCGAACGTAAAGCCATAATGTTACTAGTTACTAAGTTTTGCATTATTTTGGGTGACTTATTAATATTTTAGCTAGTTTCCTTAATCGTTTAGTATCATGATTATTTTAATAATTATTGAACTGTTTGTCTAAATATCCCTTCTCATATTTATTTATATGTATTATATTGTTATATAAACGTTAATGATATAATATGTGTTCATATTTACAACATCAATAAAAAATCAATTTTTTTTTCATATTATTCTAAATAGAAATGATTGCATTAGCCCTAATTTACATATACAGAGCTTAATTAAGTGCTTTTAAGCAAATTCTTCAGAAATATTTTTTGCAACTATAATATCAAGAATTTTATATTGATCAGCCTGTTTAAAATGTAATATACGGCAACACTACAGTCGACAACCTTGGATAGTGGTAGTTTCCGTGTCAAAATATTTTTGTTTTGTTTGTCGTATTTTCCTTTTTTATTAAATATAATATGTAAAAATTTCGTGAAAAATTGTCAAGTAATCTCCTAACATTACATAACAACGTCAGCAACATCGAAAAGTTGTCATGTTTTGGAAGCGCCGTTCTCCATAGTCAGCGGTGTTAGTCATGTCAGATTGCGCGCTGGTTACCAATATAAGCGAACAAGATGCCAGTATGGACGTGGGGAACGACAAATCCCTCTTCGAGCCTACTGTTGAAATGATGGTAAATGATTTCGACGACGAGAGAACATTAGACGAAGAAGAAGCATTGGCGGCAGGTGAACACCAAGACCCCAAAGCGGAATTGAACAGCCTGCAGCGTGAAGGTGATATGCCATTGGAGGAATTACTCGCATTATACGGTTATAACAGAAACATGGACAAGTCAATCCCAGAACAACCACCAGAAGTGGTTCCAGAAGAGAATGAAAAGCCAGAATCTGCTTTACAGCAATTGTATACTGAGACATCAGCTAGTCCCGAGGCCACGAGATGTCTCAGATCTGGGTCCAGACCGCCCTCTGAAGAAGAAGATGACTATGATTATAGTCCAGATGAAGATGATTGGAAGAAAACTATTATGGTTGGTAGTGACTATCAAGCTGGCATTCCAGAAGGTTTATGCAGCTACGATGACGCCTTACCTTATGAAAATGAGGATAAACTATTATGGAACCCCAACATTCTTGATGAAAAAGTCATCGAGGATTATATGAGAAAAATTTGTGCAATGAACTGCGGTACTGGTGTTGATGCGGTACCTCGGGGGAAACAATTACGTGATGATGAAGAAGCTCTGTTTTTACTCCAACAGTGTGGACATAATGTTGACGAAGCACTTAGAAGGCGACGCATATCCTCTCAAACCCCTGCGCATGCAAATGTCTGGTCTGAAGAGGAATGTCGGAACTTTGAGAATGGTATTAAAATTCATGGTAAGGACTTCCATTTGATAAGACAGCAGAAAGTCAGAACACGGTCTGTTGGAGAACTTGTGCAGTTCTACTATATTTGGAAAAAGACAGAACGGCATGACATATTCGCAAATAAAACGCGTCTAGAAAAGAAGAAGTACACCTTACATCCTGGTCACACTGACTACATGGATAGGTTTCTTGAAGAGCAAGAGGCAACCGGTACTAGCGTGGTAAGACCAGTCTCTCCATCTATGATGGTATATGTGCCTTCGCCGGCCACCCAGCCGGACCCCCTCGCCTTGGGTGAGAAAGAGGTTTTCTCCCAACTCGCTCACTCTTCACCACCTCGAACACTATCCACAGGTGAAACAGAAATGGAAAATGTTTCCTAATATACAACTCGACATTCTCAAGTAGAATGTGTAAACTTCTCATTAGTCCCCCATCCATGCGTACAAATAGTATTTAATTTGACTCAACTAGAAGGATTTAAATAAACATGCCTTAATATTTTATCATGATAGACTGTAAATATTGCATTACATAGAAATAATTGAAATCGTACTATGGGTGAGGGAAGAAAATGAATAATAATATTGAAATTATTATAAAATTCATATCATCAGGAGGCTAGTTGTTTTTGTTAACAGGACAGAGTTGATATAAAGATAAAAGTTAAGTTCTACAAAGGAAAATTAATTGATAAACATGATTGAGAATTTGTGGAAATAATGCAATAATAAGATTGTGTGGATGGTATATAGGCCATTAATAGATAAGTGTTTCTAATAAACATTATTTAAAGCTAATCTATCTTATAATCTAATGTGGTAAATAAATTGAAATGTAAAACTTCTATTGAGATGATTAGGTTCTGAGATAAACTCAAGAGCGACTTGACTTAAATATGCTGTTAATTAACATGCTAAACACTAATACTGTAACTTTAAAGTACAGTTAAGGAAAGAAAAAATTTAGGCATGTCTAAAATTTAAGGACCTGTAATTGATTTGGATATATGTTTTGTAATGTAGGCAAAGATTATGTTTTATAAATCGTTGGATTTATAAAAGTATGCATTGAATAACTTATATCAGTCACAAAATTGAGGTAGATGTTGTGTGTGTGAAATACCTGAAGTTATTTGATGCATATCATTAAGTCATTAAAAATGTCACAAAATAAGATTTGTTGACATTTTTATTGTATTGTTTCCTAATATTAGCATATTATTTGTTTTATTACATTTTTTTGATGTATAATAATACTTTTTTTGTAGAAAACAAATCCAAAACATTGATTTATTAAGTGTGATTGATTCATCACCATGCAAAATGCCTTTCTTTTTCTCATTTGCCCATAGCTTTAATTATTTATTGTTCTTCTTATATTCTGTACTATTTACTAATCTGAGCACCGAAAAGTTCAATTTCTGTGTGTTGTATAATAATTATGCTCCTTACCTTTATTCTTGACTTATATTTAGTTTAGTGTTCAGTCGTAAATTTTTTAATTTAACAGCAGGGTATTTTGACCTGTAAGATAGTTTACTTAATAATTTTATTTATGTTTTATGATAGTGATTTTGAATCTATAAACATTAATATTTTTCAGTTTAGTGTTGTATCATGGTAGTTTATAATATTATATTTGAACTACTAGAAATTAAATTAATATTGATTTGCGAAGCCCACATAATATTAAATACGCGATTCATATTCGAAGTTAATCTGAAAATTTCAGTCCATGGTAATGGTTATCCAAAAGAAAAGTGAAGAAATAATTTGATTGTAAATTTTAATCCTATTTTAAAATGACTTTATAACTTTATTTGACGGCGTGAATGTGTACCACAATTAAGATACGAAACGAAATAACGCAATAAATATATTATATGCCTTTAAGTTTCCGCCAAATTGGTACCACTTTATTTTGGCGGCAACCTACGAATGCCTAACAATTGATACAGTCAATTTTATAAAATAAGGCTAAAAATTAAACAAAGAAAGGAAACTGTTATCATTTTACAGAATGGTTAAGATTTGTGAAGAAAAAAGTTTTCCTTAATTTTTAAAGACAATGCAGGAAACCATTGTTGGCCGAAGCATACTGAAAACCAGAATTTTATAGTATTTAGAATTTATATTTATATTGAATTATATTATTGAAGTACATATTGTACAGCTTTTTTATGTTTTGTACAATATCTATAGGCATTAGTTATGGTATGTGTTAACATTTGATGAATGTTAAATGTTTGATGGGATTGTTATTATGAATGTTATTACATTACTAAAGTAATGAAAATAGAAGATGGATGATGAATGTTGTAAAAATTGTGAAATGATAATTGTAAGAATAAATAATGTAAATTAGAGTTTTCTTTTATTTTTACTAACCTTTACAATACTTAAAAACTAATAATGATGTGTATTAATGAATATGATGGGATTGTTCCATTTATTTCATATAAAATTATATTTACAATAAATGTTATACTTAATTATGTATTTTTCCTAAATACAAGTTTAGCTGAGTTCTAATGTAGAGACTAGAGGGCGTTATTTGACTTGTTTGAAAATATTTAGTACTTATTTACTACATTATAAACAAATTGCGCTACCTTTGATGAGGTGTATAAAAATTATGAATTAATTTTAAACAGTTTCTTGGCTTACATCATTATTATGAGTGGGTAAGACGGAATAGAAACTATTCCTAAATGATAGGTATAGGTAACTGCACGATTAATTGTGTAAACTCATAAAAATAAAGCTGACCCAGATTTATTACCAGAGTATATATCTACATTTTTTCCTAAACATTGTAGTTAGTTGTTTAAATTAAAATAATAAAAAGTAACATCGACTCATCGAATGTCATATTTATTGAGTATTGACATTGACGTTCGTCTTGAAAACCAAAGAAATTTTTCAGATTTTACAATAAAATTTACAAAGTACATTGTACAATTTGTGTTCTATTGAAATAAATTAGAAAAAATAATAGTTCTACGAGAACCAAGAAAATCTGTTATTAACGTAAAAGTACCTTTCATTGTTATAATAATGATCGTAACAGCGGATATGACTGCAAAGGAGATATTAAACGATTTTATGGAGAATTATGGTAAAGTCAGAAAATTGCTGGATGAAGATAGCAAAAATGACCCAGAAAACGAGCCGTACTTGTCTAAATACAAGGCAAAAGAGATACTAATAAAGATGCGCGATGCACTGTCTAACGCAATAGCTACCGAATCTAATTTGGACCCTTTAAAAGGAGATGCAATGTTAGGTATTGTGCTTCTTAATATTGGTATCATTGATATGGAAACAGAAGAACTATCTGCCAGTGAAAAAATACTTACTGAAGCAGAAGAACTCTTGCTGCCAAATTCATCAAAGCCAGAAATTGTTACAACACTCATAAACATTGATAACAATCTTGGTATATTATGGTCAAACAGGGAAGAGCCAGAAAAGGCCAGGTCATATTTACTGAAGTCCAAAAATTTTTATGAAACCTTCAAATGTTCTATGCAAATGCCCTTACCAATTGAAAATATTGTACACAATACAACAGATAGCATAACCGGTGACATCATGCTATTAGAGAAGGCTTATACATTAACTTTGTATTATTTGGCTCAAGTCTATGGTTCACTGAAAGAGGATCTTAAATCTGCGGTTTACTGTCATGTTACTCTAAGAAGGCAATTACAGTATAATGATTATGAACCAGTTGATTGGTCACTGAATTCAGCAACATTGTCACAATTCTTTGCTGAGCGAAATGGTTTCTTTCAATCCAGGCATCATTTAGCGGCAGCATCTACTATATTAGATCAGTATGAAGCTAAGTTACTGGAAGAAGATAGTAATGATGAGGCAATGTTGGCTAAAAAAGAACAACTAAAACATAGGTCAGCAGATGTTGCCCGATGTTGGGCAAAATATTGTATTCTATTGATGACTGCTTCCAAGACAAGGTTGATGAATGACGCTGAAAGGATGACTGAGGCCATCACAGGTTTGTAAGACTTTACATTTGTTTATATCTCATAAATTTTTCAGAAAATACTATTAGAGATTGTAACAGTCAATAATTATATCTGAAAAAAAAAGCACAAATTAAATTTAAGAATAAATAGAATAAAACTGGAGTATTTGATGTGGATGATTGTTTTTACAAAATAAGATTAATCAATATTTTGAATCTATTTTAAATAATTTTTCACATTTATAAAAAATATATAAATTTAATAAATATATGAATATAATATGAATTGAATATTTCTTTAAAAGGAACAAGTTAACTTACAGATATGTCAAATCTACAATTAGAAGACACTGAGAATATTTGTGGTGGAGATATAAAAAATCTTATCTTTCCTGACCTAGATGTTTCAAAATATGAAAACAAAATTGGTGATAAGTTCATTCTTACATATTCAGATGCGAGGGAAGTGTTTTTAAGCTGCCAGACTTGGTTGAACAAGGCCAAGGAATATTATAAATTAGAATCGTTGGCCTCAGATTATATCGAGTTGATTCAAGATAGCTCTCAATCATATGCCTATCTCGCATTTTTTGAGGAAGATGACGAACGCAGGTCAAAAATGCACAAACGACGCATTGATATGTTAGAGGACTTAATCAAAGAAATTAACCCTACATATTATTTGCAGTATTGTCGACAGTTATGGTACGAACTTGGTGAAGTCTATTCTGAAATTTTAAACATTAAATTGGACAAGCTTAATAAAACTAACGAGAAACCCACACCGCATCTACTGAAGAAAATAAACATGCTTTGTGAAAAAAGTATAGAGAATTACGATCACTTTTTAAATTCAGTGAAAGACAAAAATGGAATAATGCCACTCAAATTAGAATCTGATGTTATAAGACCTGTAATCAGTGCTTATGCCTTTATAGGTCGTAACAGTATGAAAAGGATTGCATTAGATAAACGGACGCAACTTGTACATGTGAAAAAGAGTTTTGATTCTTACCAGATGGTAGTAGATATTTGTTCAAATGACAAGGATGCTGCAAAGATGATGCAAGTAGAGTTTAGTCTTTGTCAAGAGATGGTTAATATTTTACCCATCAAAATAAAAAGGCTAGAATCTGAATTGGCTTCATAAATTTGCTATGATCTTTGTTATGCTTTACGCTGTTCTAAAATAGATTGTGAAATTCGGCAAATTATAATATTATCGAAAGCTAAATGCTTCGTATCTGTTCCAATTATTTCTTACTAGCTGATCCGCGCGGCTTCGCTCCCGTAGCATAATGTTATAATTTTCCCCGTTTTTTTCACATTTTCCATTATTTCTTCGCTCCTAATAGTTGCAGCGTGATGTTATATAGCCTAAAGCCTTCCTCGATAAATGGTCTAATCAACACAAAAAGAATTTTTCAATTCGAACCAGTAGTTTCTGATTAGCGCGTTCAAACAAACAAACAAACTCTTCAACTTTATAATATTAGTATAGATATGCCTCAAGTACAACATGATACTGTAAAAGTATAAAAGTTATTTAACTATTTTTAGTCTTCTAATACAGTGCAATTTATGGAGTAAATGTGGAAGATGAGGTTTCTAAATGTTTATCCCATGCTACAGGACTGCAAAAGATATTTTCTGTCCAAATTGTACACCAGAAGGACAGTTCTTTAGCAGTTACAATAACAGCGAATATTTTGAATTATATTAATGAGTTGGTGTATTCAAATATCTGTACACACATTGACTAAAAAAATTCTTATAATTTTGTTTCCTCAAAAAAAAAAAATGGAGATGGCCATATATATATATATATATATATTTTTCTGTCGACTTCATGGCAAAATAAATTGACTAATTCACAATCTATATCTTGCAATCTAATTATAATTTATGCAGCTTCAGTTTTATATACCTACTCTTTATTTATCAAGATAATGTTGAAGAGAAAAATAAACTTGTTAATCTTATTATTTATTGTATCATTCAGCGACGGCTTTACTGGATATTGTAATATTGTATACCTCTCTACTCTCTATTGTTGTTGATTAAAATTTTTGTTTTGCAGTAAATATATTTACATTTTTTTTAAATAAACCAGTACTTTCGTCAATTCCCTTAGGTTAAATAGCCGACCCCGACTGAGAAACGGTTTGATTTGCCCTCCCCTAGCCCAGAACCTGGGTACGCCCATGGACACCTTTATGTAATAAAAATATACATTTTAAAATTGGTGTTTGCGGATGTTTCTCTTAAACTAAATTCTTTAATTAAAACACAATAATTTAACGAATGAGCTACGTAATTTTTGCTTGAAAGAATAGCACGGGTTGAAAGCCGATTAGTCAGATGCGTCTTTCAGCAGACGCAGCTGTGTATAATAGGAGTGATGGCAATAATTCTCAGGACTATCAGGATGCGCGAGGCTCATTCAAAACAATGAGGCCCCGGGCGATTGCCCCTTTTACCACAGCCTAAAGCCACCTCTGGTATCATTAAAAACATTATATTTTAATTGACTTTCATACAGTGTACAAAACAGTGACGATAAATAGTTCCAAACAGCGTAAAAACCAGTTATACCACGTGTGGGTTATATGATACACTAAATAATCCAAATTATTTCATACGAAAGTAAGTAGGTATCAACGTTTATAAGATACCTACTTATGGACTCCAACCTTTTAAGAAAAACTATCTTGCTTAATTTTTTATTTATCAAAATGTATATATACTTGGTGATGGAATGAATAAAAAAATATCATAAAAACTCTTTATTTCAGCAATAATAAAACGTAACAATGAAGAACTAAATATCAAATTAAACTATGCAAGTGCAGCGCAATTCCTCACCTTACGAATCCCGTCACAACTATGGTTGCCAACTGTACTATAGTATAATATAGTATTGTAATATATAACGGAGCTACGTACTATATTAAACTGTTGACGAAGTATATAGTACGCAAAAAGTAACGATTCGAAAATATTACTATATTTTCAACATCAAATACTAACAAACAATACCTTCATTTATTAATTTATGAACTCTTAGACCATTGGTATAGAACCAACATATTATTATGAATGGATTTGACTGATCCGACTTAAATTCCAGAAAGCCTAAATTTCCATGGATTCATATTGATGTATTGTCTTTTCATCAGTATCTATTGAATTATTTATTGATGTCAAATAGATCAAGCGCCCCATTTTTGTTCGTTTGATAAAATGTCAATATTTAAAGTAAAAAAAAAATAACAGGGTCTCACTTATATTTGTTTATATTGGCGTTGTCTTGTTAATTGTTATTTCCATTAAAGAGTATTTTCTTAGTGGAGAAGATTTTTTTTTTTATATTTTTATGCAACTGAGATTAAATAAAAGGAATGCTCATTAAAAAACATTATTATCTTATTCATTTAACAGGAGGTTCACGTACGCGATATAAAGATAAAAGTAATCAATCTCGAGAATAAATTGAAACATTATTATACCATGGACGTAATTAAAATAACGAATAGTACGTCCATGGTACGTCAAGACATGTTATATTTTAGGTTCACTTTTGGGACTACCTACTCACATTACGGATCACTACCTATCTCAATTATAAAATAATCGGTAAAAATTTTCGGTAAACCATTGAGAATATGGAATTATTATTTCTCAATACCAACTTAATAAATCTTCTCTTTATCTGGTTTGGATAAAGAGCGTATAAATCTAGAGATCCGACGTCCAATAGACACAGCTAGTCCAAGTATTAATAATATCAGTAATGTCAGAAATGCTACAACATCCAGCAGAGCTAATTGATAGAAGGGAAGATTTCTCGCTTCGGAATGGAGGGTGGATTGATTTCCCCACTTGATCACGCGTTCGGTCCAGTACACTGCTGTGTGCAGCGGGGAAGTTTCTCGATCGTGCCAGATTTTGGAAACGAGGCGCGCTTTTTCTTGCATTCTACGGAACAATAAATCACATATTTTAGTCGAATTATTTACAGCACAGTGGCCACAAGGATTAAGTTTAATTAATGCACTCGAATGAACATGTATGTATAGGAAATCATTAAAAGCGCTATAATAAGTTGAGGTCCAATACATCAGTCCATTTCAGACAGTGTAACGGAAGTTTATTTATAGATACTATCAGTTTAAGGTAAAACAATCGAGTGGACACAATTGACCTTTGAATTTGATCGTATGTGCGGTACAAGTTTTTTTTTAAAATAGCTCACCTTTCACTCAGTACGTTCTGCAAGGCTTTGTCTAAGTCTTGTTCCGTAAGGTTCGGGAGATCTATGATTTCACCCGCACCTGCGGCTTTGATTGCCTCTGCATTCAGTTTTTGATCAGCGAACACGGGCACCACAACCATTGGTTTTCCGGCTGCGATGACTTCTGTCGTTCCCAGTTTCCCGCCATGGCAGATGACGGCTTTGACATTTGGATGTCCTGTAAAAGCTTGCAACTAGATTACATTTTTCTATTTATTTCATTATTATACTGCACTGATGCGATCGTGCAATGATTAAGGTTGTTAAATTCAAATAAATTATGAGATGATAGTAGTTAGATGATAAAGCGTATTATAGGTACCTACTTAGAGTTTTTAATGTAACTGCAAAGCCGTTATTCATGTCAATATTATATTTACGGTATCATTAATTGTATTTTTGTTAAAACAAAAACCTTCTATTGTTCTCAGATATGAAATAATGTCATTGTCGTAGAGATTTCAAGAAAATAGTTAGGTTAGATATTCCGGATATGTCTGTATAAGTAGTTATACTACTTTTTTCTTGCTTTCTATAATCTCATATTAATTTTGGCGGTCCGTCCCGTTTGGATAGATCAATACCGTTTGGACAAGGGTCATAACTTATACTCGAAAGTTGCTTTTTAAGAAATAAATAATAAACAATTTTTTACTCACGAATTAACTCATATTGTGGCAACCACCTCACTCTTAAGATGTTTCTCGCAACAAGAGTCCCCTTATCTGCACTGGTCGCATGTTTCCAAATTACTCTTTGTTTTAATTTAGCTAAAGAATCAATGAACAAATCTTGCTTTTCGACAGATATAGATGTGGTGCTTAATTGTGATCCAAAGCTCAATAAAACAACACCGTGTTCTGATTCATTCAGGTATTTTTCAATGAACTGAAATTTATGAGTTATGATTAATTCCTTTCATATAAAATAATTCAGTATTTATTGGGAATTTAGGCGAGTAAAATACTTATTTAAATCTGCTCCGAAAAAAGCGTCAAAAAAGAATTAAAGATTGTTTTAAATATCCGAATGAGTTCTTACTTACAGCAGGTATCTTTTTATAAACAGGTTCCGATATGTGAATTCCACCAATTTCAATAATTCCCGGCACTAAAGGATAGACGCCATCAACAGCATGATATGTATTTACGAATAATAGAGAAATGTTATTTGCTGAAACAGTCAGGTCTGCTATTGGTCGTCCAAAATGTCGTTCAATTATTGCTTGTTCCTTTTTTTGCACTTCTCGATAAACTTGTTTAATTAATATGTTTCCAATTGTGTTCTCTAATCGCTGAAGGAAGCTCATCTTAGATAAAAACGATGAGGTAGCTAATGGAACGTAGGAAGGATTATCATCAGCCCCCATGACTGCCGCGTGTCCGGGCAACAGCACACAAGATGACATAGCTATCACTGGGGCCTTTAATCCAAACTCATCCATTAAACCAAACACACATCTGCTATTAAAAAACTCAGTTATGACGACATCATATTCTCCCTTTAACACTTCAATGAAAGGTTGAAATTTCACCAACTTATCACAAATAGTTATCGCAGACTCAGCTAAGCCGACATGCTGTTTATACTGGGTGATGATATTACCTACAACGGGTATTTTAGTGTACCAACTTGGGAATTCGTATGCTCCTACATGAAACGATTCCAGTCTCAGCTCGGCAAGAGGTTGCAGATTGATTTCTGTATAATTCTTGGGTCGAATTTCTAATGGGAAAAAAGTGGCCACAGTAAGCTCATGACCTCGTTCAGCAAGCTTTATCATCAAAGGATCGAATACCATTTGATGACTTTTTCCTGGGTGCGGAAAGAGGCCCAATATTCGCGCGGAATACACATTGCTTACAAAGTAAAATATCACTGAAAATAAAATTACAGATCGCGGCATGTTGTACCGCTCCGTTGCAACTTGATACTGAGGACTGACGGTCGACAGCCTTTTATTTCTATGAAATTAAATACTGAAGGTTATATAAAAATATAAGGGGTTCGGTATGTATTTAAAACAATATAGCATTGGTATAATAACTCGTAAA
>LQNK01002901.1:0-17318 GCA_001586405.1 Phoebis sennae | reverse complement strand
GTTATGGGGCAATGGCAACACTTGACTTTTTGTATAATTTATTTGACACACGTATAAAAAAGAGACTATAACTAGTAGGTTTGGAAGTTGGATGCAGAGTGAGACGGAGTGGTTAGGGATGTGGTATTTAAGGGATAGATTTGGGGTAGGGATTGTTTACAAGAAATAAACCTTATGACTAACAAAAAATGGGAAATGAATACAATGTTTAAAGGTTCGCTTAACTAATGAAAATAAACAACTATGTAAACAATTACGCTAGTACAACTAACAAGTAAATAACGATAGAATATAAATGATTAATGTTAATCTAATATGATACATGGGATATGTAACAGGAGCTCACTATTTCGATGTTTACTCATTCGCGCCCTCTTGCTCTTATTTTCTGTAGGTAACAATGTGCATCTCGTTCAATTAGTAAATTACTTTTACTTCAGTGTTTATTAATCCTAAAGGCGCATTTACATCCGTCGTTAGGATCCGCTCGCGAGCTGCGGACGATTCCTGTAAGGCCCCCTCTACACATAAGCAGACGCTTAATAGGCTGGCATTATCTTGTTGATTTGAAAATCCTATCGATTTTGGTCGTATTTTTTTATTCTTCTATAAAATTAATGTATATTTATAAATTCTTGAATTAATACATGTATTAGTTTAATCCAAAAATGTATAGTTATAATCCCATTTATATTTTCAAGTATCTTTATGCGTAACAATTGTAATGTATGTAATGCATTCGTCTACAATTTTGTGTTCATAGCCTTTTTTATATTTATTATCGTTATATAGGTATAATGGTATATGTATATGTATTTTTTTAGACTGTTGAAGTGTTGACTGACCGCAGCCCATGAACATCTACGACATTAAAGTATCGCAGGTGCCTTGGCGGCTTGAAGGAAGGAGAGGATTAATAATGGGAAATTGGGAGAGGTACGTACGAAACACAATGCAATACTGTTTCACGCTGATTGCGAGCTTGGCCCAAACGTGTAATGCTCGGTTCCCAATTTTATTGCTGAAAATTATATGCAGTAGAATTTTTGTTGCCTCTTACACCCACGGGTAGGAATGAGGTGGCGACACACGTATTCTAACCCGTCGACACACGGGTAAAATTATAATATTTTGTTGTTTTGTTTCTGTTATATTAATAATTAATTTCATGTATAAAATTACTAATTGTATCACTCCTTATTTAATATTGGCCAAACATAAACCAAAAAGGCGGTTACAATTATGTCTTGATAGTCTTTCAGTTAAAACAAAATTACACAAAGATTTAAAGATTTAAAAAATATCATTATATCGTATGACGTAGAACGTTTTTTTTATTATGTGCAGTTTTAACAAGCACTATATTTTTTTAATCTGCTAAAAAATGGACAATCTAGTCATCTATCATTGTATAAGTATAATAAAATAATTTTTTATTGAGATATGAAGTAACTTGCGTTATCTGATGTAAGTTATGCTTTGCCCTCCGTGGCCGAGTGGGCCTCAATTCTGCTAATTTAATAAAATTTCACACAATTACGATTCGATAGAGATTCAATTACAATTCTAATATAGTTGTGACAAATTCGGTATTCTGCTAAAACTTAAATATAATCGTGATAGTATCGTAATGGAGTGGTGATGCACATTTACTATTAGTATTCAACGATATAATAGGAAAATGCTAAATTGTCCAATGACAATCGAATGGTATTTTTTGATTTTGTCATTTTTAAATCAGCAGACTTGGGACCCTGATATGAATAAATATAAACATACTCGTACCACTCTTAAATCCGTTCCCTGATCGATTTTTAATTAGGGGCAAGTAGGTGAGAAGCCTTCTGTGCCCTGCCAGAACGAGGCTAGTTCTTATTTCAAGTCTCCACTGGAGAATGGAGATCGAACCCAGGACCTTTGGGTTGTACGATTAACCACTGAACCAACGTGGCAGTCAATGCCAATCTGCGGAACGATTTTTACTTGACTTTATAGTTTGTGTTGTATATCCGGTCCCAAGGAAAGGAGCAAATTTGTCAGATAAATTTCATGAAGGAAAAGAAACCGGGTTGCCTGGCAGAGATCGCTGTCAGCGATAAGGCCGCCCTTTGTACATTGTTATAAGTACATATTGTTAACTGTAGAAATTTATATGTATGGTGTACAATAAAGACATTTTCATTCATTCATTCAAACAGGGATAGAGTTAAACATAATATAAACAATAAACAAACTTATAAGTATATTTTATTACAATAAAATATACATTTTAGTATAATCACATAAAACAATAAAGATGTACTTCGTATTTATATATTTTTACTATTAAGTTATTTACGAAATCAAAAATAATTTATAGAAAGCATCAATATACCAAGACAGTTTAATAAATCGTAACGTGGTTTGTAATTTTGTATTTTACGTGTATCAATTTAAAATTACAATAATAGAAATGCTGTACAATAATTAAAATTGTATGAATTCTGTTAGATATTGAGACCAATCCAAATTATATTAAGTATGTATAGTGTCGTTTTGTTTGCTTTCGTATTTCATATAAAAATCTGTATTACGATTTAATTAATTTTATTACTCCTACGAAAAACTATGAATAAAAACTATAAACTTTATTTTATGATACATAAAATTGGTATAACATAACAGCAGGCGTTTTCAATTTAACATTATAACTACATCTTTAAAAAAAACTTATCTTAACGAGGAACTTGCTTTATAAATATAGACTATTATATACATAATATTTTTTGAGTAGTTACTATTTGACAAGATGTTAGTTATTTTTAAAAAACGTGTACAGATTATTAATAAAATAAAGTAGGTTTTGTTACAAAAGGTATCACATTTTTGCAATAAAGTATTAATATTTACAAAATATTAACTTTTCATAATTTAAAGTGAGTACAACAAATGCTGGATGAACATTTTATAGTCAAATATTTTGCTTACTTATTCAATTTTTAATAATTGTCGTTAATATTGTCTTGTTAAAAATTTCAAGTCAATCTGTTTTATCCCTTGTTATCACTTAAATTTGCATATTATCTATAAATTAAGCTATAAAATATCTATGAATAACAAAATTGTATCACCATAAACGAGTTCTTCTAAATAACGTCTTTTGAGTTGCCTATAAGCGGCCTAATGAAGTTTTTGTTTGGTGTCTTTGACAAATATTCTGGAAATCTTGAGGAGGCAATACCACGTGATGGTTAGGATCATAAGAATGAAGACGATGTATGCAGCGGCGACATCAAGTAACGCGTATTCATAGAAGGCTAGGTCTCGAGCTGGTGAATGGAGTTTCGCAGCTGGACCCCACCGGATCACGCGCTCTACCCAATATACTGCGGTCTCCAGTGGTGGGTTCTGTCTGTCGCTCCAAATCTTAGAGACAGTGCGGGCTTGTAAGCGCATTCTGTAAAAACAATACAAGTTATTTTAGTGAGAAAATGCATTGTTATACATTTAGATTTGTTATTATTCCTCGATTAAAATTCGAAAGTAATAAGGCATTTTTCATTTGTTCAGGTAAAAGCTATATATACCAAATAATTGTAATTGCCGATTTAATGGTCTTAAAGCAGACCCAACATAGTACACCAATAAAACCCGGGTAGTTAAAAGGAGATCTAATGGTTAAACGGAAAGAGAAAAACTAGCGAAGGGATAATATTAAGGGGATTCCTCTGACCGTATATTGTACGATGTCGTTAAAAATCCTACTAAATATACTAGAAGAATAATGCTTCAATGCCGTTGAAATTATCGTGTGGCTACTTGAAGTCTAAACTATTTGCGTTCATATGAAAACTATTATATTCTATGACTATATCAACAATATAACTGCATAGACTATATCATACATGGATTATATTACGTAATTTTATTCCTCACTTCCTGGCATTGCGCCGAAGACGCGCGCCAAGTACATGTTATGTTTGTTTTGCTTATTGAACATGGCATTGTATCTGTTACAAGCAATAAACTGATTGGAACAGAAGCAGCGATGTTATATAATATTAATACTATCGAGAATTATAGAGTAATGTTTGTTGCGCTTAAATCAGACTTCAGTAGCCTGAACTATGGTTGTTGCGAATATCAGTATCAGCATCAGCATATAATCAGTATTAATTTCTATATCAGCATCCGCAATAATTGATGCTGATTTACATGCTGATGTTTATTCTTGACAAAGACAGTTGGGAGCGGAGATAAGCGGTTGTCTACTGGTTCTGACCAACAAGAGACAGAGGCCCTAAACCTACGCATTTTTTAATAGTAAGTATTTTCCATTTTAATCTTATTCGCCTGGGATTAGTTAGCCAGCGATACTTTTGATGTACCCTAATTCCCTTCCTTCAGGCTGGCAAGGAATCTGCTATAGTTTGCTGTTGTGGATGTTCATGGGCTGCGGTCAGTCACTTAACATCAAGTGAATCGCATGTTCCCCTTGCCCGCTGTTACATAAAAAAAGGTATGATCACGTGTAGTCCCGGTATTGTCCGACATCAAAATAAGAATAAGGCTTAAACGTTTTTCTATGGAAATTTACTCTTTAAATAAAATATGTAAAATGTTCGTACTAGATTTGGGTAATATACTACCGTTATTAAGACATTATTATCTTTTAAGATATTCACTATGTAATGAAATGTTATTGTTTTACATTGTCAGGTTATTCAAATTATTTATTTAAATAACACGTGTAATTGATAAACGGTATTTATTCATTATCGAATGAAGCAACAATGGCGTGACATCGTATCATTTTCCATTTAAATATTTGTATGGTTATTAAAATTTACATGTATTATAATATGATCTATTTACTACTAGCCATTAATATTAATAATAATATAATACCAGGCGCATATTTTCATGTCAGCATTTATTTTTCTTGTGTTTGGATTGCCTTTAAATTTTGTAACAAAATTCAGTTATATTTACTTTCTATCATGAATGCGAAAGCAACTCTATCTGTCTGTTCTTCGGTCCAAAACCACTGCACCGCTTTGGATGAAATTTGGTACGGAGAGTGTCTGAAACCTGAGAAAGGACATAGGAAAACCCACGGTAACAGGAAATATATGCCGGTAAAACGGCGGGGCATAGCTAGTTACCAATAAATATAGATAGTGATGGAAAATTAGCCAACAAAGCGCTTCTTTATATAGTAAATGTACGCTTGGTGATAATTTTTGATCGGCAAATGAGTCAGGCTTAAAAAATCTTGTGAATAATTTGCCTTATTAATACCCGGTTTCTGAGTACACTTAAACTGACAATAGTTACGGATTCATTAAGTTAACTGTTAGACAAATTTCAAACTAAATTCACACGATGATGCGTTGCTCAGAAACGCAGCAGTCACAGTTATTGGACGTTTAGCGCTATAGAAATGTATAAAGCTAAACATAAGTCGAAATACAAAGCCATTAACTCACTCAGCGCTTAACACGGTTTCCAGCGCTTCGCTCAACGACTCTTCTGTGAGGTCTCCATAGCGCACCACCTTCGCGAACCCTGCAGCGGCTGCAGCGGCTGCATTGGAGGGCTGGTCTCCGAAGAACGGCACCACCACCATAGGCTTGCCTGCGGACACCGCTTCCGTCATGCCCAAAAGACCGCCGTGTGCTAGGAACGCTACAACTTTCTTGTGGCCTGTAATAAAAGCGATTAAGTATAAATTTAGGATTTGACACACAGTTAAATGTGTTTATTGCTTTAAGGATCACCGACACGATATATATTATATACACAGATAACATGATAGGAAGTTTTATTATAGAGTTACTCTTTATTTCTCTTTAAACACAAGTAATTTACAAGTGGATACCCAAAACATTACAAGGCAATTAATTCTGTCTTTAATATACGCACAATATTTATTATTTTTCAATATAAGTAACTTCTTTTTTAAAATTTATATAAACTTATTGACATTTATCTCAGTTTAAGGCGTCGTAATAAGGTAGATCTTTTGATTGCCTAAACTTATGATTTTTGATTATCTACATATAGTATCGCGACTTAATTAACGCCATATTATTATTATTAATCATCATTTAAAGCTTTTACTACTGCTGGAAGCCCCAAGTCTTCGCCCTCTATTATTAGTAAGCTTATCAATATTAACAACGAATAATAATACGTGATTTGTTTGTGTATAAGCCCAAAAAGGTATGCGTACCAAAGACGGCAATGACCTCGCCGAAGTTCACGGTACCAGCTATAACTTTTTGCAAACCTACCTATTCGGATAACAGTTATTTTGTTACTTGTCACATTTGCATTTCCTACCCATATTTCAGATAAAATGTGTTAATATATCAACTTAATGTAAAATGCGTGTTATGAACAATAAAACGTGAAGATTACAAGGAAGTTTAAGTACATACCTATTTCAACCATCTTTGATGGGAAGCCATTAAACTAAAATAAGATGTATTTCAAAATAAGGCTTTGTTTACCCAACACATTAACTATCCGATTTCCATGTCCCAATTTTCTCATCGAATGAGGCCACGTTAAGGCCCATTTGAAAATATTTACAGATATTTGATTATTCTCTCCCAATTTCACACCCACAACTTTTAAACGGGTCAATCGATTCTCATCAAAAATGCCTATTAAGTATAAGTCTAACTCCATTTTCATTAAATAACAAAGCCTACAGTTAGAATTTTTGCCATAATAATAAAAGCATAATATGCTCGAGATTTCGTTCGACGCAGAATCGGATACTTATAGTTTAAATAATTTGATGTGGATGCCAAGCCTATCTTCCTTTGTATATACGATGTAATTTTTATGATTCCTATGAAATGATGAAATAAAAAGAAAAACGGGACCTCAGGTCAGTTATAAACCGTGATAGCTAGATAAATTTTCATAAATGAAATAAATCCGTTATAACTACTAATAATATACAAGTACGAGTTTATTACGAAAAGAAAGATTACCAATCGTAAAAGGTGGGATTTGTTTGTTATTTTTAATTAGGGGTATTTAAAACAAATGAATGCTCTAGTCTATAGTCCAAAGTGCATACAATTGTTATTATTGACAGTCATCAAGTCAATGCTGTAAAGTATGTCGCTTTGAATGGTTATACGTCATTTACAGCATTTACGTTTGATTTATATGTAAACTATTCAAGCAAACAAAACTCTGAAGACTAATTCTATTAATTCATTCTAGGGGCACCGTTGCACACTGTCGTTTGTTTGGTATAATACTTACAGTGTAACATATTCAGAGAAAAATAATAAAAATGAAGTTCACAATTATCATAAAGGGGTACTTCGTTCGACCTATCAAATGTTCGCCTGTCGTCAGGCCACTGAACCTTGGTGGAGGTATAATATATAGCAAAGTACCCAGTTATACCACTGTCCACTACCCTGGTTGTGCCCTTTTGTAGTTTAAAAACTTAATAAATAAGATAACAAAAGCAGGTTAAATCTGTAAATATTGAAAAAAATGAAGACGCTTTATAGAATGCAATAAAATTATTATTTAATAGCCATTTTATCGATTTCTATATTTTTTTACTTTTTACTTATTTTTGGTGACTTTTAAAAATAAAATAGTTTTTAAAATAGCCAAACTAATGACTGCTATAAATACACAAATATACAAAGTAACAAGTTTCACATATGAATACTTAATTGCAAATAATTCGTTTACGTTAGGAAGAACCTCGACGCCTGTCAGAATTTGCAGTTTCCTCCTGTGTTAATATTCTGCGTTGAAAACACAACAGTGACAATGTGGGTTCTTTGTTATTTCCTTAGTCGTTTTTATGGTCGAACCATAAGTGACGCTTTAATATTTGCGGAACAGAACAAACATATAGAAATCCTTATATGTAAGAACATTCAGCAAAACAAGAATTTGAATCATTCTTTAAATTTAGTTATGTACCTACAAAAACGGTACCCTTATTGGATCACTTCGTTGTTTTTTATATATATTAGACAAGTCTAATCGTATATTCTATTGCCCTTGACTTAATCGAGCTCATATCAAATGTCTCGCAAATAGATAAAGGAGATGAGACTTATCAGCTCCCAATGTAGGTCAGATTATTATCAATTACGGAAATTTCGCATTAGCAGTAGTCATTAACAACTTGACTTGTGGGTCAAGGAATATTTAATGTTTTCGGAACTTTCCGGGCTATTAGTATTTTTAAAGAAAATTTAGTATAAGAGATAAAATCTAGTCGTAGTAATAAACTAGCGGCCTAAAAAGATAAAATCTAGTAAAAATTTTTTTCCAAAATTAAAATCTAATAATAATAATATTTCATGTATTCGACGAAGATGTATAAAAATTTATTTCTTATTATACACGAAAAAATATGGAATAAGATATAATCCGTAGACGTGAAACCACTACCAAACAATAGCTAGTACTTAAAACGAGTCGATTAATGAAGTAATGCACTTTCGAATAATTTACAAATCGACAAGCGTTCCGCAATGATAATGCACAACGCAATGTAAAGCGATGTCTATGAGCAATTAACTTTAAATATCTACTGGTTGTATCCCGCGTAGTAGTGCAATACTAACTATACTAGTGGCTCGCTCCGAGCTAGACTTCGCGTTGTAATGTATAAATTAAGACCTTCCATTTGATACCACAATTGGCTATTTCATATGAAAATTTTTCTATCAAATCACTTTATTTCCCTATCTCCGTTTCCGCCTCCACTCCCACTCTTTTGTTTTCTAGACTTTACTTTATCTATACTATTTGCGTATAAAATTTCATCAATATCGCATAAGCCATACTCAAGGTATACTCGGACAAACATTATTTGACCCCTATCTTCGTATCTCCTCCACCGATTTCGGTCATCTTCTAACTTGATATTTTCTTTTGTCTGAACTGCTTGCCTAGGAAATTTAATTAAGATCGGATAAACAATACTCAAGCTATCGCCAGACAAAGTGTTTCATACTTAGATGCAAACATATAATCGCCCGGCCATCTCGACTGTGAGACCTCGCTTCGTTCAGCCAATAATCTTTAGCTTTCCTCTTCAATCTGTCTATCACAATATAAGACATAGTTTTTCTAATCCGTCTACTTGTTAGAAGCGCCTTTATACTAAGAAATAACATTTTCTGTTATTAGTAGATAATATAGACTTTTCCGGGAAAATGCATGACCTTATTTGATGACTTCCAAACAATCGAGTCAGAATCACGTTTTTCTGCGGTACTACGTGAGGACGATATTTACCGTGAATTATAGTTTCTTGATATTTCGTCTGATGCAAATGCAAAATTGGACACGATTCGTTTACCGTGGGATTACGTTACGAATGCGTAGAACTGCGGAATAGAACTACGCAATCAATGAACCAATTATTGATTTATTTCAACATTGTCTTGACTATGAAGTTAACCAAAGTTACCTTTGCATAGATTGGCGAAAGTGATGGCCTGCTTATTTTAAATTTTAGTTGAAAAAGACTTACTGATATTTAAATATGCACGTTGGAATATGTATACCAATTGCTGATATTTAATAATGGGGTTAATTACAAAAAACAAACTTCTAATGCACTCATCTGCTACTCTCACGGTACCTATGTCCTTAATTTCGTGAGACTAGAGCCATAGATTTTTGCCGTCCCTTTGTATAACTGACATTAAAAATACTTACGTAACAGTTCATACTGAGGCAGCCATCTGACCTTCAAGATATTGCCAACGAGGGTCCCTTCCTCCCCGCTCTCTTCATATTTCCAAATAACTCGCTGCTTCAACTTGGAAAGGGCTTTCATGATGATCTCCTCTTTGTACTTTGGGATTGTTGCCGTTTTGATCAGTGACCCGAAGCTGAACAGCACTACGCCATGTTCTGATTCGTTCAGGAATTTTTCAATGTACTGGAAAGAAATTTAAACTTTAAAATGTTGTTCTATCTTTTAAAGTAAACAGAAGAGATGACGAATTATTTACGACTAGTTTTCCGCCACGGCTTCGCTCGCGTGCGTTTAATATTCAATATAAAAATGGTTAGGTAATTTGGATATGAATTTTGTTATGTCATCTGAATGTAGTTGTTTTTCTATCAAAAGGAAGGTTTTTTATCAACAGTAGTTTACTTTCCCTTTACAAAATCCCACCTTGTATGTATAGATATATCATTATAATATAGCACCAGTCAATAGTGGTCAAAGACAATCATTTCTGTTCCAAATTCAATTTTAGTGTATCAAATGAGGTAGGTAACTACAATAACAGACCAATGACCAGTGCAGTCGATGATAATATTGTTGTAATCATATGAAATTATCAGGAAACCAACGCAATAATAATACAAATTATGATCGAACTCTGTTCTGGCCCGGACAATTTTATAATAATTTCACCTACGTTATTATTAGTATTTATAATTGTGCATATACAATATTGCAGAAACAAACCAATTTAAACTATATATTATAATGTATGAATTCCTATTTCCCTTGGTCACGTCGTTATATAATAAAGTCTATACCTAATGCTCTTTTTGTTTCAATGTTTAGAAAAGTATCAAATGTAGCTGTAATCGTGCTAAGCCGAGACAGACGATATTCTACAGGTGAGACGTAAGGAGTGGATAATAATATGGCACCTGCAGTTAGAGGGCGTTATGATGGCTCTGAAAAATATATTCCATTTTAAGTCAAAGTCCCTCGGAGATATTCAATATAACGTCTACTATTTCCATACTAATTTATATGGAAATAGTCCACGAATTTCCATATAATACAAAGAGATGCATTTACGAAACCTCACCTTGGATTCTAAATCAATGCTACAGAGTTTTTAAAATTAAAGCGAAGTTATGAAAATTTGTTACTATTGGAAAATAACCGGTAGAAAGAATTTTGGAACCTGCCGTATTAGAAAACCAGCTTTAAATGAGTGGACAGTGGAAGTGGACCGGTTAGGATACTTCTTTGATTATGGCAATTTCGCAATAATTTTGGCACGGGTAAGGCCAAGGTTACAGGATTCTATATATAGAAAGTGATCATCGATTTCGAATTGCCGAGAAAATACGATTTTTACTGCCAAAAGGAATCAGCACTTTTCATAGACAATAAAATTTTAGGAAGACTCAACTCATTGGCTGTTTGGTTTTTTTTTTAATCTGTGCTGTATGATTTGATTATTCTCCTCGCGGCCAGTAAATAGACGTTTCTTGTATGGATGCACCCTATATGTTTCTCTATGGATATGACCTAGATTTTAACGACTAACGATTGATAGCTACAATTAGATAATTCGAAGCCAATTGCTTAGATTGTTATACAATCGACACAGGCTACAAAGATCATCAGTAATCAGTCTACAATCAATTTCAAAGAAAAGAAAAATAAGTCAATGACCTATAGATTGAATTGCAAATCCAATTCAGCAAAAAATTGTACAACATTTAATTAATGTGCATAATATAGCTAATATTAATTTGGACATGCGCTCGAACCTCAAATTATTTTTAAATAAAAAAACTTAACTTTATAAAGTTTTGTTACAATACAACAAAAAAGTATATGAAAATCTTTCGACGATAAAAAAAAATATTATTCTTTTTATGAAGTTAATTGTATCAAAGTGGCAAAAAGTGTTTAAAATTGTCATAATTTATTTCATTATTATTTGATTAAACTTTATTTGGTTATGGGTATATTATTTTTTTGCAATTTAATATCATCATAATATGTTATGACGTTATGGATTTCTTATTCAACTATATTTATTAAAACTGTGAAAATTATTTTGTAAAAATATTTAAAATACTATTTTCGTAGATAATAATAATTAATGAATAATAAATAATTTGAAAACAAAAGATAACAATAAACAATGTTAGGTATTAAAAATTAAATAGATCCTTGGCCTAAAAAGTCTATTGAAAGCTATTGTGGGAATAAACTTTACTATAAATAAACCAGGAAGGGGACCCACACTACTACGCTACATTATTATCAGCAAACAGCAGTTTGACACCGATTTTACGAGACGGCAAAATATAAAATTTTTTAATACCAGTATTAATATATGCTTTAAACTTTCATTCGTAATATATTACTTTAACTTATTATTTATTCATTACAAAAAACGAATTAATTAATAAATTTTACAAAAATAAATTAAAATTTACGATACCCTGACGTAAGTTTGCGGTTATGATGTCACAGGGCTATCGGAAAACAAAGACTAAATATACATATTATTATCATGAAAAAATACATACGTAATAGGTACGAAATAATTATTAAAATAAATAAATTGTTTTCATGAATACAATGGAGCAATGACAAAATAGCCAAAATGCAAGTGCAAAATTGTGCATAAATAATTTTGCAATTTTTTAAAATATTTTTGCATTCAAATCGGACCTCAACAAATAACCAAGTTTTATTTCGAGAAAACAGTCACACAAATTTAGATAACCTTAGGTGCTATAGTTTATAAGTTACATTAGCACATCCTCAACTGTTTGTATATAATTTAAATCTTAAATTAATTTACACTACTAATATTACTGTTCATTGGAGTCACACTACATTAAATTAGATTATTGAGCCACAATGTCTACCCTGCGTTATTGAAGCTTATTGTATTTGAATAATGAGTTTCAATTATCCACACAAACATTATTATCGAATACGAATTGATTAGTTAATAATAATTAGAACAATTTTTTATGGTTTAAATTATCATAGATAGATAGATAGAAAATTCTTTATTGCTTTTTTATAACAAAGGCGAACTTAATGCCTAAATGGCATTTTCTACCAGTTAACCTTTGGTAGTGTAGTAAGTGCACAGGTAGAACATATAGAACTCCGGAAATATCATGAAGTATATAAAAAATAAATAAATAAATAATAAAAATAATATATTTTATATATAAATAATATATATTAATACCTTTACTATATACTATATATCTCTATACCTTTATATATACATATACACATATATATGAAAAAAGATAATATTAATAATAACTAAATAAATAAAATAAAAAACCAAAAGAAAAACATACACATACATACAGCAAGGAGATCAATTATTGCTTCAAGTGATAATTTTATGAGAATGTGAGTTATTGGTGTCTAAAAATTAATTTATTAGATTAAGATAATGAGTTTCAATTTTATGTTTAAAAGTCTGGACAGATGGAGCATCTTGGATAGTTTGTGGTGCACTATTCCAGAGTCTTGCAGAGGTTACAGTGAAGGAATCAGAATAAAATGTTGTTCTATGCATTGGGATTTCAAGAGTTTTGTTGAAAGCAGAGCGTAGGAAGTTTGAATGGGAACCGAGATATGTGAAACGTTCTTTTAGATACTGCGGAGAGTGGGGATTGTTAAAAATACCGAAGAGAGTAGAAAGAAGGTGTACGTTTCTGCGGGAACGAATGTCAAGCCACTTAAGTCGCGTACGGTATGAAGATATGTGATCGTACTTTCGTAGCCCATATATATAACGAATACCTATATTCAATAAACGATCCATATAACATGAAACAAATATTTAAGTTAAATAACTAAATTATATAAACGCTGCAGCATCAAAAAACATAAATATTTACTTAATATTTCGGATTTAAAATATTTTTAGCCGAACTATTAATTTAAAATGTTCCTTTCGTGTGAAACAGTGATAAGTTGGGTGTGTTATCAATGAATAATTATATTATTATTTTTATATACTATTAATGAACCGCAAATGTAGCAAATATCACGACGATTCTATATACATTATACTCACTCCTGGAATTGCCTGTCTGCTCTCATCCAAATGCATTCCACCGACTTCAACGAATCCTGGTAAAAAGGGTTTCACACCATTCAATGGGTAGAATGTATTTATCATTAGTAAAGTTATATTTTGCGACAATTCAGCTAAAGGCACTTTCCTATTATAATACTTTTCAATAACAGCCTTTTCTTTTTCTTGAACTTCATAGAAAAACCATAACTTGAAGTACACGTTTAGAAAGGTGTTCTTAATTCTTTCTAAATATGTCAACGGGTTCGTCCACGTCGAGCTGAGCACCGGCACATAAGATGGATTATCGATGGCACCGATACGGTCGAAAGCCCATGGAACTGCATTGGACGATGATAGCGCAATAACCGGCACTTTAATCCCATACACATGCAACAGACCGAGCATACAGTCACTGTTAAAATTCTCTAATAAAACAACATCGTATTCCATCTTCAAGGCCTCGACGAGGGGCGGCCAGCTGATTGCTTTTCCGCAAACATTTAGTGCCATCCCCGCTAGCGGGTGGAAATCCATCATTTGCTTGTAAACATCGCCGATTACTGGCAATCTATAAATTAAGTTAGGGTTTTCGAACCACCTCAAGTCGATTGTCTCGACACCGAGGTTTGCGATGCCTTCGAAGCTGATGTCCGTGTAATTTGCTGGAGGGTTTTTGCGGGGGAAGAAAGAAGCGACGGTAACGTGATGGCCGCGTTCTGCGAGTTTCGCGAGGAGGGGCTCGAACACCATTTGGTGGCTTTTGCCGGTGTGGGGAAAGAGGCCGAGGATTCTCGCGCCGCGGACGTGGGCAAGGAACGCGATGACCGCGTATAGCGCGAGTGTGGATCGCATCGCGCACGCTCTTCTCGTAACAGAGTCGCGCGGAATACTGCCAAGTGCCAGCAAGCTGTGAGCGGAACAAGTAACTACGCTATTTTCAGAATCGGTTACATGACATCCGACTGCGACCGGGTTACGAGAAAACTGGGTCCCACTGTCATATACAGGCTACAATTTGACCTTCACCTTAATTATCTATTTTGTTTATGAATCGGATTTACGCAGATGGCCAGCGATGCGTACGGAGAAAAATTAAGAGAATAAATAAGTGTACTGTTAATTGACATATTCTAAATTTGATATTTAATAAAGTATGTTTATATTTTGGTAAACTTCATCTAAACTTTTTTTTTGTTCAAAGACATAAAAGTACTTAATGAATTTGTTTATTTTTTTAAATTATTTTTAAATTACCATAATTACATAAAAATAAAATATGCTATAATATATCAATAGACATTTTTAAATGCAATACGCATCTATATCACATTGTAGAAGGATCTGAAGAGGTACTTAAATTGTATCATTTCTAATCATATTACATACATATCAGATATCGTAAGTGGAGCAATATCAAGTTATTAAACAAAAGATGTATCTTGTAAAATAACAGAAGCACTCGGTATACATTTCAATGAAATTGAATAGTATAATTTATCTTTCTAGCTTTATTTATCTAGAAGTCATTCATTTAGGATATGCCTTGTAGAAAATCATAGGTCTTAGGCAATGATAAAAGAAGAATTATATTAAAAACGTGGTTTATGAAAAATTGTATATACTTGCTATGCTGGGAGCACATTTCTGAATCCAAAAACAATAAAACACATATGTATTATGAATTAAATTATGATCGCCCAAATTTCCATTAGAATCTTCTGTCACAGAACAGAACCGACCTCCTCATGCTGCAAAGTTCAATGTAACTTTTATTCCATTTTTTAAATCTATTCGAAGTCTTTGTATATAAGTGAACAAGTTGATCATAACAATTATTAAAACTTTACTTTTTAGATTGAAGAGTTAGTTCAAGTCATCAATTATATGGCAAAAAGATTAAATTTTTGCATTTTCAGTGTCAAATAATGTCGCTTTTTGTTTTCTAAGCATTTTACTAAAAACTAACGCAGAATTATATCAAATCTCCTTACAGTTGAAGAGTGCTGCGGCTTCCAGCATCAGTGAAGATTTTTTTTGTTATTTAAAAAAAAAACTCATACTTGTAGTTATATATATACAATTGTTAAGGGTCTAAATTTTTCTGGTTTCCTATCATCAGAACCTCAAAGATTTCCTCGAAAGTTTACTTATACTTTCAAACAAAAACGAATTATCATAATCGATAACATAAACCAGAAAACATAACGTTGGAAATAGAACCGTCGTATTTTCGAAGGCGGTTATAAAACACCAGTTCCATAAATTAAACAATTATGAGACAGATAATGAAATATATTTCAGTATGGGGAGTCCAAAGACAATTTTAAATCATAATAATATAGTCAGTTGCTATAAACGTCTGCATAAACTTTGTCATATAATTTATCAGAAATGAACACAAGTAAAACTGCAAAGACTTATTGTGTTTGTATGTATATTACCTGATAACATTATAATATTAGACAGCTCTTCAGACATTGTTTCACAAATATTGATATAAGTAGATAAATTTTATATCACAATGAGTATGTCTCTTTTAACATTTAATATCATAAATTAATATCTATCCATCGCCGTATCTATAATGGTAATTAAAAGATTATTTGAGTATATTGTCTCTTATAAAAATAGATTAAATAATGTTTATCATTAATTCAAAAGTGAGAAGGTAGGTAAATACCAAAGTTATCAAAAAACGATCAATTTCAATTCATACATGTTCTCGCAAAATGTTCCATTCAACAAACAAAAGAAAAAGTTCTGTATATATATCAATTTATTTTCATTTTTTCATGATTGCATAAAAAAAACCGGTATACTTTCTTAATTTTAATAGTGGCCACAGTCAACATTTTAAATGGCTACTAATCACTGGCCAGAAGTAACAACAAAATGACAAACGTATGGATGTATGTATATCGGAGGTTAATTTAATAATTAATTATCCTTTCTTATTAAAAAAGAACTCAAAAACCCTGGTTGTCGAGATTGGTACTAACTACTTAATTTCACTAACGAAATTCACTATTTAATTTCAGGAAATAACACATACTAAATGTATGTGTTATTTCCTGCGACATCAAAAAAATTGTTCATACTGTGGTGTTCACGATATATAATAAATGTTAGCACACAGACCAGTGGGGCGCTAGTGTCACTTCTGACACTTCAAACCTGTCATCTGTGGCGAGCAGACGTATCCGTTGAGCTGTGTGCCTACTTACTGATATTTGAATCTTTTATTTAATGCTCACCTACAACCATAGGACATAACATTGGCGACGAGGAAAAACGCAGTGAGTGAAATATATAAATGACACACACAGTAATGTCAATATGATAAATATCTGTTATCAGTTTGGTCGGTAATAATAGGGTTTGGTTCAAAAGGAAGGAGGGTAATACTAGATTTTGAAGTATTGCATCGCATAATGCAGTCGTTTAAACGATTGACAAAAAAGATGTAAAATAATCTAAACCAATCTAGGTTATTTTTGA
>LQNK01000344.1:161947-176486 GCA_001586405.1 Phoebis sennae | reverse complement strand
ATTGCATTTTAATGAATGATTGTTATTCATGCATAGATTACATCGAGAAAACATCAATTTTAAAGATAATGGGAGATATTACAATTTCTTTGTTTTCTGTGCAGTTTCTACCAGAATCAAACGTATTAGTAAATCGTAATATTTTTAGGTATTATAAATGTTCAATAAAGATAAATGAGCCGTTCCTAAAATATTACACAGCATACACTGACTAGCGTTTTTAAATCAACATTATTTTAGATTTATATATTATTTAGTTATACCCGCGTATATATCCCGTTTCCGTAGGATTCTCCGGATAAAAACTGTCCTATGTCATTTCTGGGATTTTTTAAGAATTTATTTATTTTAAGCTATTTGTGTCCCACTGCTGGGCAAAGGCCTTTCTTTTTCTTCTCCACTCGGAATATCTGTAAAAAATTTCGTGCTTTCGGACCCTATTCAATACAAACAAACAAATCTTTCCTCTTTATAATATAAGTATAGATATATAAGACGTTTATAATATAAGCACATTAATATATTAATCTATTCTCAACTTAATATAATTAATTATTAGAAAGGCAAAAATACATTCTTGCCCTACGCCGTTAACATTATTGTAATGTCTAAACTTAACATAACCTGAAATATAGAGACATCATCAAAATATACAACAACCAAAGATCTTAGAATCGAAAATCTATACGAGACCCTTCGCCTTGGCATAATTACTCAATATTAAAACACACTTCACGTCTTTATGTTTCTGTCGTTTCAATTACGTTCTTTTTGTGTGTTACAATTACCGTGAAAACATGACGTGGGCTCGTGACGCGTGAAAAATCAAATTGAATACGATGTTTAAATGTCAAAGCGGAGGTTTCATACACGCTACACTTGAAACTGATTTGGAAGGGACTTTTAACGTCTGTGAGTCAATCTTTAGTGCTGATGAGAAAAACAAATGACGACGTACTATATATTGAGAAGTTGTAAGTCCTATGTATGAATATTGTTTTTATTTAGTTCCTGGACATTTATCTATACTAATATTATAAAGCTGAAGAGTTTGTTTGTTCGATCGTGCTTATCTCAGGAACTACTGGTCCGATTCGAAATTTTTTTTTATTGTTAGAAAGTCCATTTATCGAGGAAGGCTATAAGCTATATATCATCCTGATATTCCCACGGGAGCGAAACCCTAGGGTCATGGGCGTACCGAGGGGGAGGCAGGGGAGGGCAGCTGCCCCCCCCTGGATATCGTATACCTCTCTACTCTCTATTGTTATGGATTAAAATTTCAGAATTTGCAGGATAACTTGTGGGTGTTTTCCTTATATATATTGTAGGTGTCTTTGCCTTACACACCACACGTGTAAGGCAAAACAAGCGCGCGGGAACTGGCTTAAAAAAATTGATCTGCCCTCCCCTAGCCCAGAACCTGGGTACGCCCATGCCTAGGATGGAGCTAGTACTAGGTATTGTAAGAAATGCTCAATATAACAATTAATTTTCTTTCTGCTGTCTTTTTCGTTTTATTTCACGTCTTTTGTGTTTCCGTCGTTTCAATTACATTCTTTTTATGTGTGTTACAATTACCGTGACAATATGACGTGGCCCCATGACGTGTGTTAAAATCAAATTGAATTAGATGTTTAAATGTCAAAGCGAAGGGATTTAAACACGCTACACTTGACTGATTTTGGAAGGGACTTTTTTAACGTCTACAAGTCATGCTATTTTTAGATCTGATGAGAAAATAAACGACGACTTTTTTTTCATAGTGCATATATATTGTGTATTGAGACGTTATAAGTCTGTTGTAGAAAAAGTATTATGCTATGAATATAGTTTTTAAGAAGAGAGTTCAAGTGCATTGTATGTGCTGTGTATTGAAACAAAGATTGTACTTTTGAACTAAGTATTAGAAAAGTGTAGTATAATGACAATTGTGTTTTTTTTTGTTTATGAACTTTGATATGTTGTGTTAACTAAGAATACTAAAAGTTAATAGTTAATCAAATATTATGTGCGTTTAAATTTTGATTTTTGAATGTAATATTTAGTAGTATAGAAAATATGTTTTAGCTATTCTTGTAACTTTCTCAGTTTTTTAGTTTTCATCATTAAAGTTTTGGCAAGCATAGGAAACTGCGGTTCAATTGAAAATCTGAGGTTAAATTACCACCCAAGAACATCCAAAAAAGTGAAATGCACCTTTTATATTTATTATAATTCCAGTGGGTTTATTTTTTGATTATAGTAGTTGATTGTACTGCATAAAAAGTGAACAGCACAAGGTAATTTAAAAATACCAGTAAAAAGCGCTGATGAAGTCTGCAAGTTGAATAAAAGTTGATAAGTGGATGAAAATTCGCGTACAGAATAAATATCTACGGATCCACGATCGTTATTTATTATTTACGGAAATAGACCCGAACTCTATCGTCATATTTTTCTTAAAAATCGTATATCCGTGCGACAAACGTTTGTCATGCAAATTTATACGTTTTAGCGTTCGCTTTTTAGATTCCGATGTTATGAATAAAAATAAGATTACAAAGTCATATTTTGTCGTCACGATATCGTAAATGAAATCGTAATGTATTAAGCGACGTTTATGAGGGATCAATCAGTTTCGGTATCTTTTGGTTATTTGCATTTTACGTGAATCGTGGCTGTTAAATCGGATTATATAAGCAGGTATGAATATTCTTTGAACTCTTTTAGTAAGGCAATCATATAATAGGATAAGGCATAGGAAAAATACTCTTGATAGAAATACGTTACAAATTCAGAACTATCTGTAATTATAAGTTCATCTGCGGTTTATTTTCGGAAATATCATAAAGTTAAACAATACATTTCACACGAGAAACTTAGCCAATTAATTTAACAATTAACGTACATAATATTACATAATTCATGCACTCAATCATTACGATTAATTAATTGAAATAATTGTTTTTCTTTTATAAAGAGGAAATATTTTGTTGCATTGTGCTTCAAAACTACTCGACCGATTTGAATAATTCCTTTATCATTAGAATCCTATTTATCCTTGATGAAAATAAGCTGCTATTAATAATTATTAACTTTCACCTGCGGCTTTGCTCGCGATGATGAAACGCTAGCTAGCTATATAACACCTAATATAGAAGTACGATTTAAAATTAAATAACTTATTCAAACGTGAATGAAGCCCCGGGGCGCTGCTAGTCTAACATAAAAGAGGCTAAGCTATCAAACAATTTTGCACCTAAATATAAGCAGAAATTGGTATTATGTTTACTTGGGATCGTAACTTTCGTGTATTTTCTCATGATATAGCATAATTTATTAATAAATTAGATTAAGGTTTGTCCTTCAAAGGTTCTAAGTTTCAAAAACTTTATATTAGTAACCGTGACATAGAAACAAACTATTTTCCATTAGTAACGTTGAAAAAATATTGGCTTTGAGCACGCTTCACCATGAAAAATATTTTTTGTAAAACAACATAGTAACCATCGTGCCGTAGGATACACAAAGCTATGATAGGATAATGATAGATTATAATAGATATGATAGGATGGATATTATGATAACATCATCAACATTAAAAGAGCCGAGCAATGCATGATTGGGCCAAACTCACACCGGTGAAATTACCTTCCCTTTGGTAGAAGATCGGTGTGAAGTAGTACTGTTATGTGTTACGTACGGCAAGCGGAGGCCCGGAGGCTAGTATTGGCCATAAGCCATCCCATTCTTATCTTGTTCTACTCCTCTCCCAATTTCCCATCGTTAATCATCTCCTTATCCCCACTCGTCCTTCAAGCCGGCAAGGTATCTGCTATACTTTGATGCTATAGATGTTCATGGGCTGCGATCAGTCATTTGACATCAGGGAACCACAGACTCCGCTTGCCTGTTATATCATAAAAAAACATTGATTTTTAATTGAAAGCTTCCTGTAACGATTGTAAGATTTGGTGTGTACCAAAGTACCAAAAAAAAATTTATACGTTAAGTAAACCGAAGCATAACTGTGTAGTTATGCTTCGGTTTACTTATACGTATAAATGTTCACAGTAGGTGCGGTCTATTGTGCAGACCCTTTTGGAAACCACGCCGCTCCCATGCTAAATTGAACTTAGATATAAAATACTGGATGAAGTAGTGATTGTCTTATTTATCCTTTATCTGACAGTCAAGTATTCTAGTGGCCCTCTTTGAGCTAGACCTGGCGTTGCTATGTATAAATCAAGACTTTTCATTTGTTACCACACAAGACTATATGTATATATAGGAAAATCGCCAAATTGACCCCTCTATCCTCATTATCCCCCAACTGATTTTGCGCTTTTTTCGACTCAACATTTTTCTTTTGCGTAATACAAATTTTATCAACATGACTTAAATTGAGTAAGAAATATTTATCTACTTGAACCAACCTATCTTCGATACTCCCTCATTTAGACATTTCTTTTTATCTAAACTATTGAAAACCTATGAAATTTAATCAAGATCGGATAAACAATACTGAAGTTATCGTTGGACAAAGTCTTTCACACTTACAAACACACACACTCGCCGGGACGCGGCTCTGAACCGCTTCGCTCGGTCTACAAATATTGAAAATCTCATCTAGCAACTATAAATCCGTCATATGTGAGTAGTCGCGGTCCAATTTGAAGTTCTAATTGGCGCCGGAAGCATTGACGGCGAATCACTTTACAGAATAATTAGACTGTAACGAAATGGTTTACTCGTATAAATTTCTTTTGTACTATTATAACTGTCTGTGACTATATCTGAGGATAAAATTAGACTGCTTTGAGAACGGTTATTAACATAATAAGTATTTTCGTCGTTGTTTCGGTCGAATGTTCGTTATTTTTCGTTTGTAATTTTTTATTTTTACATTTTTTATTGTAATTATAATCTATTAATCTGTTCATAACTTCTATAAAACTAATTTTGCTTCATATTTACCAGTAAATAATGTATAACATACAATGAAAACCATCTTCATAGCTATCATAGAAAGGTGATCATAATTGTCGAAATCGTGTGAAATATTTTCATTTCTTAAAATAACGTTACCTTTTTAAGCTCATCGTATTTTTTATGTGAAACTGAAAGCTTGATTATAAATACATATATATTTTTTATTAATCAAAAAGTAGTAACGTAAAAACGCTACGCGAAAAGAAAAATTGGGGACCTATTTAATATAATAATTGGGGATTTTTAAAAGCAATATAAAGTAATTTTATTAAAAATTTAGTATATTGATTAATATTCCAATATATATAGCTATTCCATCAAATGAGAGCCAAGTTAAATATTAAATAATGCGTCATTCTCAACGCCACAAAAGAATTGATTCCATCTTTTGGGTATTAAATTCTGTTCACGCCTACGTTATGCTAGATAATATGATTTACAAATTATTATAACAGAAAATAATGAAAGTAACTGAATAACTATTTTCCTAAACCAGAATAACAGTACTAGTCAAACACAGGTTGAATTATTACCATAAGCAAACTCAAATGACAGAAGGGGCTTCATTGCAAGCTTCTAAATGTAGTAATATTCAAAAGGAAATTCAACTCTGTTACTAGACGGGTATAAATGGAACCCTGGACGTGTCAACTGTATCTGAAATTTACAGTAATTTGTGTAAATTTCATGTTAATATGTATGTTATTTACACTAATATTCTAAAGAGGAAAACTTTTAATGTTTGCTTGGTTGTAATGAATAGGCTCGAAAACTACTGGACTGATTTTAAACTAAATTCTTTGACCTTTCGAAAGCTACATTATCCACGAGTAACATAGACTATACTTTTTATATCATCATTATGTTACGAGAGCGAAGCCGCGCGGATCAGTTAGTATATGGTAAAATTTATGGGAATAGGGTTGTCTGTGTAAATGTCTATTTAAATATCACAATGTCGCACATATTGTCATATAGTCATACATCTTTACTAAATTCAGAATTTTGTAGTCTACGCGAGGCAACCACGGCCGGAAAGCTAGTTAAAAATACATAAAAAAAAATCCCGTTATACTTTTACGAGGAAAAAAAATGAGATATAAACAAAATTGCAAAATTAACACAAGCTTTAAATTCAAATTATAACTATTATTATCCGATGAAACTTTTATTAGATCATGCTGGTGTTCTTATTCTTTGATGTCACTTTGCTAATACATTGCTTGCTCAGTTTGAAACTTTGATCTATGCTTCATAATACACACACAATGTAATCCTTATTCGAACAAATTACTTTCAAAGGACGGGGTTTCTGCGTGACAAGTGTCGCGTGTCACGTGACCATGTTTATATCTCACGTGACATTATTGTGACTAATTGTTTTATGCTCGTTGTTAAATAATTCGCCTATTATTGTCGTTGCTTATTGCAATATTTTTAGTATTTTTAAGATGGCTAAGCTTTTATTTTCATATCGTGTTATTTATTATAATAAAGTCAGTGTGAATAATACTATTGTTAATGTCAAATGTATTCTAAATTCCCGTTGTCTATATTCCCTTATTTTTCCCCGTGTAGCTATGAATTAGAATAAATGTCTCGCCACCCCATTTCTACCCGTGGGTAACTTAAGAGAAGACTGAGGCTTATTCTGCTGCATATCGTCTTTAGAAATTAGAGCGGGAGCCGAGCATTGCATGATAGGACCAAGCTCGCACCGGTGAAATTACCACCCTCCCAACAGAAGATCGCAGTGAAGCAGTATTGTACTGTGTTTCGAACAGTGAGCGGGGTATGTATTTCCTCTCCCAATTTCACATCTTTAATCCTCTTCTTATTCCCGCACTTTCCTTGAAGCCTGCGACATGTCTGCCAGCGAGATGTCTGCGACACTTTGATGTTGTAGGTGTTCACGGGCTGCGGTCAGTCACTTAACATCAGGTGAACCGCCTGCTCCACTTGCCCGCTATTACATAAAAAATACTCTCCCGAGTGACGTGACATTGATATATAACATCACATTGTAAGTAATCGGTCTTATGCTCGTTATTAAATTATTCACTGAAGTCTCCATACTGATACAGACTGCCATTAAATTGATTGATAATAATGAGCTGATACTATCAGAGCTTTTTAAAATATTGTTTCAATTATGTAATAGCTTGACTATAATTCAGTAATCAGGACTAGAAAGGCATTGTGTTGATGTGTGAATAATACAAACAATGACTACATTTACATTGCAATTACTATATTCTACGTCAAAATCAAAACGTTTATGTCCTTTAGTTTTAGTTAGTTTATTTGCTTTAAGAACGTCATATACATTACATAATTAATATTTTTTTATTTACCACCGATTCGGAAGGCCTCTACCGGGAAGAACCGGCAAGAAACTCGAGTAGTAGCCCTTTTCAAAAAGTTTTTATACAATGTGTAATTGTTTACAATCATTTGAGCTTAATGGATGGTCCAAGCAATTGTCCTGCTATTGTTATGGAGATGTTACCATCCATGGATCTTGTCATCCATGTATTCTAAATAAAATACTTTTTAAAGGATTTTAAATGTATAATATACCGCGATGAAAATACTTTAAAAATGATTTTATTTAAAATGGAAAGTGCTCGCGTTAAAACAAACACAAGATTATACTATCCATGTATTCATTAATACTATAATACGACTTCGGAACTAAAACATTTTTAACAAAACTATAGTTTTGCGAGGCACCAGGGGGTCACGATGCACAGTTTGGGAACCTCTGGTCTAAAGTATTTAGCGTGTCACGTGACGTTTGTCTAACGTGACATAGTAACTAATCGTTCTTACGCTCGTTATTTAATAATTCGCGACGCACCAGGGGGTCACGACGCACAGTTTGGGAACCTCTGGTCTAAAGTATTTAGCGTGTCGCGTGACGTTTGTATCTAACGTGACATTGTAACTAATAGTTCTTACGCTCGTTATTTAATAATTCGCGACGCACCAGGGGGTCGTGATGCACAGTTTGGGAATCTCTGGTCTAAAGTATTTAGCGTGTCACGTGACGTTTGTATCTAAAGTGTCATTGTAACTAATCGTTCTTACGCTCGTTATTTAATAATTCGCGACGCACCAGGGCGTCGCTACGCACAGTTTGGGAATCTCTGGTCTAAAGTATTTAGCGTGTCGCGTGACGTTTGTATCTAACGTGACATAGTAACTAATCGTTCTTACGCTCGTTATTGAATAATTCACTTGAGTTTTTCGATGTGGTAATAATATATGTCATTATGTTGATTGATTCGTGATATCTGTTTTCGATATTGTTTACGTAAAAACGAATTTTTAATTTATTTCTTACCTACGACCTATAACTTGCACGAATAAAAGAATAACTGGCGCTCATTGGGAAATTGTTTTTTACAATCGTAATAACAGAAATGCTGACAAGTCCGAAAATAAATTTTAATTCTCTCTTGGAGTTTAAATTAAAAAAATAACATTTATTCGTGATTCATATTACGCACATGTATTTAATACAAGCCAATCCGCACGGCTTTTTTTGCCAAAAAATAGAACCGACTCCCTCACACAAAAAAGTAAAAAATAACTTTGGTTGAAATCTATACAGAGTCGGTGCTCTTACCTATTTTTCAATTTAACAAGATTTTGCACCAACTTCGTAAAAATTTCACAATTTTCACATACATTTTCGAAAAAATTCTTGAATGCAAAATGGCCGTTTAAAAATCAAACATCTCAAATGTTTTCACTCGGCTGTCATCTAAATAGAGTATCTCATTAGCTATGAGCATTACGTGCAGCTAATATACATGAAATGCAATACGAACATATTTCAAATTGTCACATTACGCCGGGTAGGGTTGTCAACTCCATTTTACATTAGTCTACACTAATATTACAAAGAGGAAAACTTTGTTTGTTTGGTTGTAATTTTTTTTATTTATGAGAAGACCTCTTGAATGCATTCCTCATTTATATTGTAATCTAGCCGTGTTGGTTAATAAGCTATATAATTGGCTAATAAATAATAGTTTTTAAGAAAAATGTCCAGCGACTTTTTTCTTATTGTCTATTGTAAGAAACTAATAGAGGGGCTTTGTATAATTATGTCAAATGTAATAGAAATGTACTGTGATTCTACACAACTGGCCAATTATAGAACTAGTCAGTTAACAAGAAATCACAGCTAGTCATAAAGACTATTAGCAAAGTGAGGGTAGTTGGGTCGTGACGTCAATAAGACGTTCGAGCACCAGGCGCAATCGGTACCAATGCGCCCAGATACTGAACGCGCTAACTCTTTTATAGGACTTTGATGACAGCTAGCAACTGACAAGTGACATTTGTATAGAAAGATGACGTTTAAAAACTTGTTAAAACATGAAATTACAAAATGTTTCCGACACTATATTAAATGAAGGACACTGTCAAATTGTGTTCTTTACACTGGACTTCACTGCACTTATTGTTATCTTTTAACTACACTAACTCAAAAGTTTTGGTTTGGTTGTAATGCAGAGACTAAAAAATTACTGGACCGATTTTAAAAATCACCATTCACCATTCGAAGGCTACATTATCCACGAGTAACATAGGATCAGCTAATGTTTAATAATTGTATATGTTATAGTGATTGTGTCACTAGCTTTATTTCCGTCGTTAGGATGAAAAAAAGAATGTTTGAAAGATAATAGAAATATTAAAAAAAAAGACTAAACCCAATGATATATACTAAGAATTAAAATTGATGATTTATTTGTCGACGTATTATTTAAATTGCGTCCTAGATTACTTATTACGTTTAAATTTTTTAAGCTTTTGACTTTTTTCTTAGGTAAAGGTAATTATAACATTATAGCATTAAATTAGTATTAAATGTTAGTTATGAAGGTTTTTGAATAAAATTGCAATTGTTTCTTTTCTAAAATTCTACTGCGAGGGATTGGAATGCTCTACCTGCATCTGTCTTCCCCAGTAATTACAATCTGCAATGTTTTAAGTCACGAGTGTATAGGCTCCTCCTAGATAGGCATGCCACTTCTTAGACCACATCACCGTTTTCCATCAGGCGGGATCGTGGTCAAATACCTATCTCTTTAAAAAAAAATCAAAATTTTAATTATTAACATATATGTATATTCTTGTTAAAATTTACGTAATAACTGGATATGAAGACTAAACTTCAAAATACTATTTAAATTACTCTTTCTGAGCCTTGAAACATTTTTACCTGTACGTTGCAGCCCTACGTCATTCACGCTATTGCACACAGGGGCATTCATTATGTATATTCAAATGCATAGCAAAATAAGCCGCTTGCAGTTAGTCTGAGAATTCAAAATAGTCTGCACAATCGTGAACACTACATTCATGTTTGTTGTACAACGCAACAAATTAGATTGATTTGCAAGTACAGATGGGTACGTTATTCTATTTCGTTATTCTGTTTAGTATTGTTTTGCTTGTTACAATTGTATTGAACGTTTGTTGATAGTTATGAGGCATTTGCAATAGTTGGTAGTTGTATGTGCAATATAAGATATTAAAACAATGATGGAGAATAACATTTTTCCCTCATTTGAGATATTGGAGCCATTGATTTGAAGACTTTGTAGTTTAGAGGTATCAGTAGAAGTCAACTACTTATTCATGGAAGTCTACATTCTAAACCCTTTCCTGTCATAGGTCTCTCATTGTTGACTCTTTTAAAGCCAGTATAAATGGAAAACTTTACTGAAAAACTGTACATTGAGAGTTAGCATACACTTAAAAATGACTATGTCATTTCTAGGACATCGTCTAAGATGGCAACACCTATAATTGATAAAAAACCTGTCTGCTTTTCCTTAAAAATAAAAAAAAATATTCAAAATTTAAAAACAGACAAGTACATCCACACTCTGAAATATAATAGCTGCGTTTTAAAGAAATCATACGTCGGATTCGAACCGCTCGAGTGGATGTCTGAGTGCGTTCAATTCGGGTGTAATTGCGTACTTTGAACCGACGGAAATTAAACACCACTCGTGTGCCGTTGGTGATAGGTGTGGTTAAATATTTATGACATATAAATGATTTGACAATGTTATGTGGAATTTTTTAATATGAGAGGTCAGAAGTGGGATGCAGGGGTAAATTAGATATATTTAAACGAGCTTATTTTTGGTTTTGTTATGTATAGGTTTAGTAAATTCATAGGTAATTATTTACCTAAAATGATTTAGCTTATGTAAAATTGACAAAGATTTCATAATGGCTGTAATGACGTACCATAAACTGGTGCGAAAATTAAATACAATTCGTATTCCTAGGATAAGTGTAGTTAGTGAATGATTTATTTGTGACTAAAGACTGCGGTTATGTATGACTAGCCGTGACCCACGGTTTCACCCACGTAACTTCTGATTCCGGGGCAACTCCGAGATTAAAGGTAGCCTATATTACGTTATTTTAAACCCTTACCTATATGTTTACAAAATATCGGTTCAGTGCGCATTTATAATATTAATAGGATATTGATTTACTAATTGATTAATTCTTGGAAAGCTTCTAGGTTAAACTACCAAAAGTATGAAAACTTGGCCGTAGGTTATTTTCATGACATATGTTGAAAGAAAGACTAAACGTTTAATGATGGAAAACAAAGGTATGAATGAGTATGAGAATAGGAGAGTAATACTTATAAAATAGCAAGTATAGCACTTGATAGAGTACACCTACAATTTAATAGAAATTCATATTACAACCATGTATGACTCCCAGAATATTATACGCTCTTTCCTTGGAAAGTGATCCGGCGGTCGCTCCTAAGTGAAATGACATGACGATTTCCATATAAACGACCTCTCAAATGCGGATAGCAGTCCGTAACAGGCAGTACAAGCGATATTACCCCGAAGCACTTAATTGTACAAACTTTCATATTTCTTAGGGACATTTTCAACGTTTATTGCATTTTTAAAACTATTTATGAGGTTTGTAATGTTAGTATTAGAGTTGAAATGACGGGAATGGGGATATTTAAAGACATTAAATAAGAATCAGTTGAATAAAACTGTCGAGTTTATGCTGCGTGTTTGCGGTTGGTTTACGCAAATAAAAAATGTTATACCTTTGCTTATTAATTGACTCTGATAAACATTCAAAGGACAATTTCATCGCAATCGTTGTCGAAACTAAATTTACTCGTGAACTCGTGTTAACATGTATAAATCAAGACCTTTCATTAGATACCATACTCTACTATACAACGTAGAAAAATCAATAAATTGCGCTGGAGATATAGTGAACAAGAGTGTAGGTATTTCCATCATTACAATATTTATACTGACCTTTGTGTAACGTTCTGGCGTGTCGTAAATCCGATCTTCATCTAATTTTAATAGTTGAGGAAAAAGAAAATGAAAGAAAAAGAAATCACTAAGGGAGTCACAAATATAGTGGGGCTCAAAAATCGAGATTAATAAAAATATGCCTGATTGTGAAATCAAATGAAAGATCTGGATTTATACATAAGAGGTCTAGCTCGGAGGGAACCACTTTTCCAGAGTTTAAATAAACATCTTGATAGTTACGTAACGCGATCACAAGAATATCCAAGTTTGAGACCATTAGTGATCGTAACGACGCCGATACATCCACTTTTTATCTCCATTTTCTTGAATACAAACAAAACCAATTATAGATTCGATTTTGTTGGACAGTGAAGGAAGTAGTATTACTTTGTGATGATTGAATCAGCAATAACCCGATTGGCGCAGTGGGTATGGTAATCGTCTTGCATCGGAGGGTGTGGGTTTGATCCCGAGTAGAAAATTATAATGTTACATTGTAATTTTCCTCTGTATGGTATGTATGTATTTACAAAAAAAATCTACCTTCTGTAGTACAAGCTTTGCTTAGAACTGGAACTTCTTTACTAATAAACACGAAAAAAAAGCAATTATATTTTTATATATAAGTATACATACAACAAACGTTCTTTTCTTTTATATTTGTCACTACGGAAAAGCAATAGAAAACCTATATAATAATAAAAGAAACATTTTTCCGGTACATACTATATCTTTTGATAAGTGATGCTTTACTTAATCATAAATGAAATATTTTGGAATATTATCAGAAATACTTCAGCACTATTCCCAATTTTATATCCCATACGAAGCCATATTCTACAAACAAAAAAGTGGCAACAAACGAGTGAACAAGGATGAAAGAGCAATTGAAAGTACAACTCCAAACAAAGCCATTTGAGCCGCTAACATTTGCATGAGACATCCGATAATGGTGCGCTTTGCTTTTTCTTTAGGCCTATATAAAAGTCTAAATCATTTTTTTTTTCTGTGTATTCATTTAGTTATAGTTTTTATTTATTTTTTTTATTTTGTCCTAATGTCCGTATGCCTGTGTGGTGTTTTGTCAATAAATGTATTTTTATTTTTTATTTTTATTTTATTTTCAAAATATATTAATTAAGCCGATAATAAAAACAAATACAGAGAATGTTTAGAGGGTGCATTTCAGAATAGAGGTATTGTATAATACACTGATTGTTTCCATGTACTTTCGCGAAGTAGTCTATTTTATTAAATACTTTAAAAAACTAAAAATTATTGCACGAAATATATGCGAACAAAGTCATGATTGAAAATAATTGTGTCAAAGTTATTCCAGTTCCGAACTCATGTAAACAGACCAATGTAGTGTACGTAACTTCCAACCTAGTGCATGAAATTTAAAAAAATCACGTAATTTTGGAATGCGCCCTCTTAAATTACCAAATTAGTATATTAAACTAGCTGTCCCCCGCGGTCTCAACCGTGTATATCTCCCGTTCCTAATAAGAGCTATCTCGGGTTTCAAACTACCTATATACAAAATTTCATCTAAAACGGCGTAAAGAAGGGACAGACATATTTATCTTAAACTTATTAATTATTAAATTAAGGATAAACAAATATAGATAGATGATTATAGTAAAGATTATTTATTTATGCCAAAATCTTTAATACGTTCAACCATGTCTACGTCATAAAATTACCATACAAAATTCACGCTTTCTCATCTTACTATCCTTTTGATTCTACTAATCCTAATCCTAACTCTACTTCCAAATCTACGCCTAATCTTGCTCCTAAATATAAATGAGAAATAACATTGTAAATGAAAGTTTGGATTGAATTTTTAGATGTTTCGATGTTCATAAGTCAATCACGCCTCAAGTACTGGACAGATTCTGATGCAATTTTGTCCGAAGATAGGGTATTAGCTGGATTACATAATAAGTGAAGCTAGTGGGAAAAGCTATATAAGCAGAAAGTAACCGCTTTACCTACCAAAATTTTCAAAAAAAATTTCATCTTTACACATTATGATTTGTTCTACTGCAAAAAAAAAACGTTGGCACCTCAGCCCTTTTTCAATCTAAATCGATATTCCAACCTTTTAAAATAACGTAAAATCAAAAACGGTTAACGTTTGCATTTATTTACTGAATTTCAAACAATAACACTTCCTATCAATGGCTACAATGCACTTCTATGTGTCCATAAATACA
>LQNK01000344.1:141780-159723 GCA_001586405.1 Phoebis sennae | reverse complement strand
ACTCCCAGAATATTATACGCTCTTTCCTTGGAAAGTGATCCGGCGGTCGCTCCTAAGTGAAATGACATGACGATTTCCATATAAACGACCTCTCAAATGCGGATAGCAGTCCGTAACAGGCAGTACAAGCGATATTACCCCGAAGCACTTAATTGTACAAACTTTCATATTTCTTAGGGACATTTTCAACGTTTATTGCATTTTTAAAACTATTTATGAGGTTTGTAATGTTAGTATTAGAGTTGAAATGATGGGAATGGGGATTTAAAGACATTAAATAAGAATCAGTTGAATAAAATTGTCGACTTTATACCGCGTGTTTGCGGTTGGTTTACGCAAATAAAAAATGTTATACCTTATCAATTCAACTTTGATCAATATTCAAAGGATAATTTCATCGCAATCGATGTTGGAACAGAATTTACTTGTGACCTCGTGTTGTAATGTATAAATTAAGAACTTTCATTTGATACATACTCAGTAGAGTTGATTTTTCTAAGAATATAGTAATATTCTTACTTAATATACGCTGGATATATCACAAAGAGGTCTAGCCCGGAGCGAACCACTTTTCCAGAGTTTAAATAAACATCTTGATAGTTACGTAACGCGATCACAAGAATATCCAAGTTTGAGGCCATTAGTGATCGTAACGACGCCGATACATCCACTTTTTATCTCCATTTTCTTGAATACAAACAAAACCAATTATAGATTCGATTTTGTTGGACAGTGAAGGAAATAGTATTACTTTGTGATGGTTGAATCAGCAATGACCCGATTGGTGCAGTGGATATAGTAATGGTCTTGCATCGGAGGGTGTGGGTTCGATCCCGAGTAGAAAATTATAATGTAAAATTGAAATTTTCCTCTGTATAGTATGTGTGTATTTACAAAAAATGTTATCTATCTTCTGTAGTACAAGTTCGGGACTAGATGGCGTTATATTAAATCTTAATCTTATAAACCGTGATAGTAAGAAAGCTGAAATGTTCACAAATCGTGAAGAATGAATGCATGAAACAATACTTTATTGTACACCATTGTCAAGTAAAAAAATAACAATAAAATATACACAAGCAATAACGAAAGGCATGTAATAACGAAAATACATGAGTTACGATGTATCTAAATCATGTATTTTTGTTGACTATATAAGAACTAGTACTAAAAATAATAATAAAAAAATTATAAAGTTAGGGGGCATAATGATTGATAAAAATAAGACGACACTATTTAAAATATAGATCTTACGCACCTGAATCTGTGGGTCCTATTAAAATTGATGTAAAAAATTATGTAATAATTTTCTTAAAAATTATATCATCTAACCAGTTAAGCAGCCGCTTTACTAAATCATGAATGAAATATTTTGTAATATTAACGAAAATACTTCAGCACTATTCCCAATTTTATATCCCATACGAAGCCATATTCTACAAACAAAAAAGTGGCAAACGAGTGAACAAGGATGAAAGAGCAATTGAAAGTACAACTCCAAACAAAGCCATTTGAGCCGCTAACATTTGCATGAGACAACCGATAATGGTACGCTTTGCTTTTTCTTTAGGCCTATATAACAGCCTAAATCATTTTTTTCCGTGCATTCATATAGTTATAGTTTTTATTTTTTCTGTGTATTTATTTTGTCCTAATGTGTATGTTACTGTGAGGTGTTTTGTAAATAAAAGTATTTTTATTTTTTATTTTTATTTTATTTTCAAATCTTATTTATAAAGCAAATAATAAAAACAAATAAATATAATATTACGAGGGTGCATTCCAAAATATAGGTATTGTATAATTTTTTTACATTTTTACATTTAGTTTCGTGAATTACTTTATTTTATAAAATTGATTATAAATGACTAAAAATTATTGCCTGGAATATTTGTGTCAAAGATATTCCAGTTCCGAACTCATGTAAACAGACTGACCATTGTAGTGTACGTAACTTCCAACCTAGTGCATGAAATTTAAAAAAAAATCACGTAATTTTGGAATGCGCCCTCTTAAATTACTAAATTACTATCATAAACTAGCAGATTTTAAATGCGTATATTGACCGTTCCTAATAAGAGCTATTTTATGTTCTTCCTCGGGTTTTAAACAAAACTATCTACAAAATTTCAACCAAAGCGGTTCAGGCGTAAAGTCGTGTAAATGAAAGTTTGGATTGGATGTTTAAATGTTTGGTCGTTTGTATGTCAGTCACGCATCAAATACTGGAAGGATTTTGATGAAATTTCGTACAAAGATATAGATATAGATAAAATGATACTTTTCATCCGACATTCACGCGAGTGAAGCTGCGGACAGGAAGTAGTTTATAATATAAGTACAAAGTAACCGCATTACCAGCCACAATTTTCAAAAAAGTTATATACTGTGGTACTAATTTTTCAAAAAAACGGTGGCTCAGCCCTCCTTTTTCAATCTAATACCGATATTCCAACCTTTTAAAATAACATAAAATCAAAAACGGTTAACGTTTGCATTTATTGACTGAATTTCAAACAATAACACTTCCTACCAATGGCTACAATGCACTTCTATGTGTCCATAAATACATACAAACTGCGTGCCCCGGCGGTGCTCGCTTAACGACTAGAATCGAAGTGGAAATATACTTTTATATGCAACGTCTATCGTTTTGCCATTTTGGTCGGAATGGGGAGAGGATTTACATCTGCTGGCCATTTCTTGGTTTGCGCTTTTCAATCGCCTTTTAATCTTTATAGTGTTGAATAAGGTACTGGCTTCGTTACGTGACTTCTTCTTTAAAGGTTAGATTTAGAATAAAATAGAAGAATAGTTATTTATTTGTCAGAAACATGGTTTAAAAGCTGTTGATAATATACATTTGTGTCACATGTCTCGCCATACAATGTGGCATACAAATTTAATTATTAGGTCGATCCTATAAATTAATTAGGAATAGTAACAAGATACACATATTGGTCAGAACAGAGAATTAGTCACTTTACTCTTAAACTACTTTTATACTTTAAAATCGTAATATTCTCTGATAGAGTAGAAGCAGCATTTTATTAAAAACATTCTTTGTGTTAAGCTATCAATGATTATATGCCAAACTTCTTATCAAATCCGTTTGAGAGTTTGTAATGGAAATATGAAAGACAATTAAGAATGTTACTAGGTATGCCAAATAGGTTGAAAGTTTGTTACAGTATAGCTTGTACCTATACAAATACACTGTTTTTTGTTGCAGTCAAAAATACCAAGTAGTTTTCATTTTATAAGCTTTTAAACTTTCGAGTTCTGCTAAAGTCACGTGACCGCTTGTGACGTCACAAAACAGACGCCGCGCGGGCCGCGCTACTTCGCAGCAACTATAATACGTGTGGGGAGCGCTATAGCGAGCGCATGAGCTGTCTGTTTTATGACGTCACACCGCCGCAATCGCCGCGTCGGGCGGTTTTGCTTATAAATCAAAAACTAATTGACGTAACAAAATAATTTTTTCAACAGTATTTTTTAATTAAAAAAAACAATATGAAAAGCTAAAAATCAAAATTTGTTAACATTCTTCATTGTTGTCTTATTTCTAGAGTTAAAATTGTTGAGTAAATTGCTAATCCTACTTATTTTATAAATGTGAAAGTTTTGATGTTTGCGTGGCAACCATGTCCTACTTGAAGGATTTTGATGAGATTTCGTACATAGATAGGCTCTGAGTTAAATTACGTCAAATGATATTCTCATCTGAATTAAACGCCAGCAAAACTGGGTAGAAGTTTACATCCCAATAATTGTTTAGTAATTAAATCCATTACAAGCATTTATCTATTTACAAGCAAGCATTTGTCCGTTTAACGTTGCAACAAAAAGCGAGACAAAACCCGGTCGATAGGCGAGTCGCAGACCCGTCAGTCCCAACCTACAACGATATAAACGAACTCCGAGTTAAGATTTACTTTTTACTTTCTTATAGGTAAAACAGGGTTATATAAGGAACCCTCCGTGCGCAAGTCCAAGTCGCATTTTGTCGGTGTTTGTTATTTTGTTTCAGAAGGTGTAAAAAGACAAAAATGTACTCGAGGTTAAGCACCATTGGATATTAATTTTACGAAGGGAAATGCCTTCCCGGGAAAGAGACTGGGTTATGTCGGACTTTGTTGCACTGTTTGTTGATTAATACCCCTCGATGTTTATTCGCGCACCTTATGGAGGGGGCAGGGTATATGGGTACGCTGTAGCATTCTTCCGTGAACCCCCCGTCGCCTGCAACCCGTCTCTGCAAGGGACAGGTATGACGTTTATCTTGAAGGCCAGAATAAATAGAGACAGGTGGAAATTCCTTCAATGATATTCCAGAATGTGTCGATATTTAAAGAGTCTAATAACTTTGCTGTTTTTCTCTAGAGTAACCCTTTATTTTGTTTCAGTATTTTTATTATAGTACGATTTGCAGACAAATAATTTTTTCTGAGTAAAATTTGTTTTTTTGTGAAAGGGACCTAATTTTTTGTTTTATGAACATAACTCCATATTTAATATTCCATTTTTATAAATTTATTTCTTTTTTCCTCTTCTATACGGACAGGTGAAAATTAATTCAACAATATAGTAAAATGTATTGATATTTCGAAGAATTTTACGAATCATAATTTTTCTGTTGATTAATTTTCCTTTTGGCTAATAAAAAAAAGCATCTGAATTTATTAACATTATAAAATCGGCACTTTCAGTTAAGTGAGTATAAAAAAGTAACATTTATGCATATTATGTACAATCTTTTACGTTACAATGTTACAAACACGGTTTAAAAGATAAATTATTCAAAGTGACACGAAAATTGTAGCATTTTCCCACCGCTGCATAAAACAACACCCAAAGCATAATACAATTTATAAGATCAGCTGCCATTTTTCATCGCGGCCATAAAACAGAGACAGTAATTGCCAGGTAAAATGAGCACTTAAACACTTTGAAAATAGGCCTTAGAAAACTTTCAAACGATAGCTCGTAACAAAGTGTAACACGGCCGCTTAAGAGCTGAAAAAATTTATGGTTATATCGATAAGATGTGAAAGAACACGTGCTCTCCGAAACTTGATCATGATACGAGAAAAATCCATTCCTACCCTCACGCATAAATTGCGTACAATGTACAGCTTATTTCGCGGGATAGGTGTTCAATTTATCGTGGATACGTTGATTAGAGAGTTGAATTGTTCGTACAGGAATTTTACATTACGAATTTATTGAAAACTGGCTGATCGCGCGGCTTCGCTCTGGAAGCATAATGCCTATAAAATTTAGCCCTTGCCTATAAAATGTTACTCGTGCATAATGTAGCTTTCGAATGGTGAAAGAATTTAAAAAAAAGTCCAGTTTTGAGCCTTACAACCAAACAAACAAAGTTTTCCTCTTTATTAATATAAACTAATGTTTAGGCACATGTTGACCGTTGAAATAGAATAATGCTTTGATATTAAATATCACCTTTGACTATTCGTCTTGTAACGACAGTTTATACTTCAAAAAAGCTACGCGCAAACTAATCGTAATAATTCTCGTTTAATAAACTAATTTAAGGGCTGACTATGCACCTGGGATTCTATAATTATAACATAAAATTACATGCATAAAAAGTTTAATTTCTTCTATTACATGAACTAAAAAAGATTCAAATTTATAACACAAATATCATCATATATAATAATTTTCATCACATCATAATTTTCTACTCGTGGGGATTGAACCCACACCCTTCGGCGCAAGACCATTACCACATCCACTGCGCCAATTAGGTCGTATACTATCACTAGTCTTAAAAGAGGAAACAGTATTGCATGGGTGTAATATTTACACGTATACACACAGGTTAAAATGAACAGCAATGCTAGCTGCATTCGAATAATCGCCGTAGCTTGCGGTCCCGAAATGAAATAACTTTCCCACGCCCACATTCCCCCGGTTCATTTAAATAAAGTCACTTTGAAAACAGGCTTATAAGCTTAGAGGTTTACGTCGTTATTGCTATATTTGTGACGTATAGTATGTGTACGAAATATTAATCAAGGGCAATGATTGTGTTTAATTTCGTTTTGAATTTGTTATAAATAAGCTATTAAAATATATTTAAATTTGGAAATAAATTAAAGAATGGAGGAATGAAATGTATTAAATAATCTTTATTGTATACTTACATCTAAATTACAAATTGTTTAATACAACAATTAACGCACACAAATTAAGTTTGCGATAGGTGGCCCTATCGCTGACGAGCGATCTCTGCCAGGCAACCTTTAGGTGTAGGAAAGTTTACAATATTAATGGTAGTGAGTACCAAGATTACATCAACAAATACACATACATATTTCGATACACATGAATCATTATAATAGTTTTAGGTGGTAATTACAGACTTTCTTTTTTTTTTTATTAAATACAGGAAATTTGTAACGCTGCCTTAAGGAAAAGGACTAAATATTGTAGATAGAAAAGGTTGCATTTCAAAAATCCATCTGTATTGTCTATAGTCGTTTTACATAAATCCTTTCAAATTTACTTATTTACAAGGAAAAACTTAGAGAAGTCGATATTATTCTTTAATAATATTTTTAATTGATAGTTACATTACAAGGAAATGCGCATTTTCTAAAAATACATTATACAGTATAAAGGTCATAATATTCTCGATGGATAATAAGTTTTGAAGTACGTTACCGAGAAATTGAACATACAAGCGATTTTTAATGATATATTTTACTAGAATCCTGTGAAGAGACACCTACGTATTTAAGGAAATAATTAACATACATTTTCTGTTTAATATTATAAATTACGCTTACATTACGCACCTTTTTCATGAATTACTCAATATATTGGATAATTTTAAAGATAAAAGCATATGTAGAAACAGACAACGTAAAGTAGTTTAAAGTATATAACTATATATAAAACTCAAAGGTGACTGACTGACTATAACAGTAATCTATCAACGCACAGCCCAAACCGCTAGACGAATCGGGCTGAAATTTGACATGCAGGTAGATGTTATGACGTAGGCATCCGCTAAGAAAGGATTTTGATCAAAGGATGGAAAAAAAAAACAGATATATGCAAGGCACAGCTAGTTTTACATAAAAATAATTCATATTTACGGACCATTTTACGATTCACCATACAAAATTGTAAAATATATGAATTCTAAATTATTATAATATCCATTCTTGTTAAGCGGTCCTTTTAAGATTCACCTGAAGATGGATTCTTTATCCTTGCAGTACTGTCATATTGTTTATCATTTATTTTAATGTTAAAACGATACTTAAAAGATTCTATCGTCGATTGAAAGACGGCATTATACAAGAATCATTTCTATTTCTATTATTGGAACGGGAAATAAGAGATAACCCTTATTTACTTAAACACTCCTCTATAAATAGCACAAACAAAGGAACAAAGGCATTGTTCACCGGACATCAGTACAATCTTTGATCTAAGGTATTTCATAGTGATTGACACACCACGCCTGGAAGACGAGGAAAAATATGGCTTTCAAGCCTTTATTAAGATTGATGGCACCGCACCCTGTATAACGCTTTTAGTTCAGGAATCGCTTTTGGATAACGTTCGGATTTGGTTCGATAATATTAACTGTTTAAGTAGTTTATTTAATATAAAAATTATTAATCTTTAAGTATTTTTTTTTTCTTTTATGTTATTAGTATTTGAAATAGAATACACCACCTATTTTTGTATGTTTCTGTTTATCAGCTTTCCATCATCACAGGTTGTCTGGAAGGAATCACTTTTAGTGATAAGACCGCCTTTTGTACGAAATTCAAATGTACTGAATATCTGTTATTTTGTAATTCATTTGTGGTGTACAATAAAGAGTTTATTATTATTATTATTAATATTCATATACGATAAAAGTTATTAAAATAAAGAAAAGACGAAATCAAAGTCAAACTATAAGATGATGTACAGGGTGTCCCGTAATGAGTGAAGCATCTCTTGGGGGATAATAGCTGAGCTAATAATCTATCAAAAAAACCTAATATAGGTCATAAGAAAATATCACTGTTTTTGAGATATTGAGGATTTTGTAGTTTTTTCAAAAATGTTGATCTCGCCCAATGTTTTATATTACTGTGGCCGTAATTCTTATTTGTTTTTCATAATTTTTTCACTAAGTTTTCTTTATGAGTTGCTTTCTTGGATGCATGCATTAGATATTAATATAAATATCAGACAACGGAAGAAAAAAAATATTTATTTCAAATTTAGTATAGAGTAAAATTTTGAGGTCAGATTTGATAGTGTGTGGTTTAAAAAAAATGTACTATACTGAGACGGTCAGTGAACTTAAAAACTTCTGTATTTAATACCAATTTCAAAATGGTATAAAACTTATGGTTTTCCCTTAAATCAAAAAAATATTGCAATCTGAAATCAATTTGGGACCTATTTCAATGATACGTCCAGGATGATACTTAGTATGAAATGTTATTTTTTTTACATGAAAAATAAAATTAAATGTATATTCGTTTTTCTTCATATTATAATGCTTCTGGAATGTTCCATTTAGATATTGTTTTGAAAACATGACATAGTTAAAATCATGGGAGAGGGAATGAACACATCAAGAATCCATTTTCCAAATCATATTTTATTAGTTATTCAGCGCGGTTTCGCCCCCGTTACACATTATAATTTACCATAGTTTTTTGCAATTACTGATATAATTGACACAAACATATTTCTTAAAATTGGACGAGATGTTCTTGAGATCGACGCGTTCAAATAAATAAACAAAGAAGTTTATCTTTCTAGAATTATCTTCAAGCTTTATATTCTTAGTATAGTAGAACGCAAAAACAATAAAACCCTCTTCAGTAAAGCCATTGGGGTTTTTCATCAAAAAATTATATTCTTATTAAATTCATGAAACAAAATCTTTTTAAAGAAAGACAATCTAAACGAACTATTGAAAAGCTTAAATACATTTACTAGCACAAATCCGTAATCGCTGCAATACAGTGTGTAGGGACGCACAACGACGCCACATTCACAAATCAGTCGAGAACGGCGACATAGTAAAAACCTGGAAATTCCTTAAAATTCTCGGAGTCGGTAAATCACAACATAGTACGTCACAATCTTCCATTGATATTGAATCTCTTATCAAACATTTCTCTATTCTTAAAGCTCCATTTTCTCCTAATATTAAATTCAACACATTAAAAAGTCTTTCATCTTTTCCGACTTCAAGCTATCCTCCGTTCAATTTCGCTTCCTTCGCTGATAGTGATGTTAAGAGAGGTGTTTTGTCTATCTCCTCTAACGCAGTGGGCTGTGATGGCATAGGACGTGCTATGATTATTCCTATCCTTGATATCATTACTCCTACCATCACTCATATTTTGAATACTTCTATAACTTCGGGTATTTTTCCCGAGATCTGGAAAAACGCATATATTATTCCCATTCCCAAAAAGAACAATCCTTGCCAACCTTCCGACTTTCGACCCATATCTATCCTTCCTTTCTTTTCAAAAGTTTTAGAGCGGCTTGTACATAATCAGCTCAATATATTCCTAAATAAATATTCCTTACTCAATCCTCTCCAATCCGGTTTCCGTACGGGTCATAGCATGACCTCTGCCCTCATTAAAATCACTGATGATATTCGTTTAGGGATGGATAATAAACAGCTAACCGTCCTCACGTTGCTTGACTTTAGCAATGCATTCAACACAGTGGACTTTGATATCTTGCTAAGCCTGTTAAACTCTCTTAACATATCTCCTACAGTGATCGAATGGTTCCGTAATTATTTGCGGGGTCGTCGGCAGTGTATACGGGTGGACGAAACCCTCTCCACGTGGTATGATCTCACTGCTGGTGTCCCCCAAGGTGGCGTGTTGTCGCCTCTTCTCTTCGCTGTTTTTATTAATTCTGTCACTTCTATTCTCACTTCTCCCTACCACTTGTATGCAGACGATTTACAGATATATTCCCAGGCCACTCTCGAGAATATTGAACATGCCATTGCTTCCACTAATACTGATTTGGCTGCAATTGTGGATTGGAGCAAGACCTTACTTAAGACCTTAGCTTACAATTAAATCCCAATAAGACTCAAACCATCATTATTGGTAGTCAGTCTCATCTCGAGAGTTGACTGGGCCCAACTTTCTCCCATTGTTATAAATGGTGTGTTTATCCCCTTTAGCACTACAGTTAAGAACCTAGGTATCTACATGGATCGCACGCTCTCTTGGAATGAACAAATTAAGTGTGTAAGCAAAAAGGTATTTGCTGCAGCTGGTAGTTTACGACGCCTTCAAAATTTTCTACCCATTCCCACCAAAGTTGTTATTGCCCAATCACTTATCCTTTCAATCCTGAATTATGCAGATGCATGCTATCTGGACCTCAATGAAGATCAACTTAATAAGCTTGAACGACTACAAAACTATGCTATCCGATTCATATTTGGATTGCGGAAGTATGATCGTATATCCGAATTTCGTCGTAGGCTTAAGTGGTTGCCGATTCGAATGCGCCGGAATGCTCACACTCTTTCTATGCTGTACACCATCTTGTTTGATCCAAATGTCCCGAGTTATTTGAAGAAGAGATTTGTATTTCTTGGCTGCTCGCATGAGCTGGGCTTGCGCTCCACAGACAATCTCCTACTTTTTGTACCTAAACACCTTTCTAAATTTTATGGATCATCTTTTACTGTACAAGCAGTTAAATTATGGAACTTATTGCCCATTCAAATACGTAAAGCGCAGTCCATTAATAGCTTTAAAACTTTGGTTAAATCGCATCTCTTAAATAGTATTTGACACCATATATCTTTTCTTTTGAATAATTATTTGAAGACATCTTAACACATCTATTTGGTTATATATACGTATATATGTATGTATACAATATTTTATATGTGTATGTTGGTAGTATTATATATATTTTTTATTGTTTTGTATGTATGTTACTAAGTATTATTATTATTTATTTAATCATTGGATATAGGTATATTATAATTCATTATTCAATATTATTGTTTATTTTTTTCTTTTCCTTTTACCTGTATTATTTCTAACATTGTAATGTTGCCTTGACTGACCCATTTCATATGTTACTTCTCCTATGCCTGAGGTTGCCTGGAAGAAATCGCTCCTGAGCGATAAGGCCGCCTCTTTGTACAAATATGTTTAATGTGTTGTATTGTTTTTATGTGTTTACTGTTATTTGTGATTTGTACAATAAAAGTTTTAAAATAAAAATAAAATAAAATAAAGCCTAAAACGTCTAAAAGTAAGATCTTATCAATGCCTTCAAAAAAGACCAAGATGTTTCAAGATGTTCCCCCCGAGTATTCAGATAAAAGAGAGTTCCTTAGAACTTATCTAAAGTAACTAGAAAATTGAGCTGAAAGTGAAATAAGCTTCGATCTGGATTTATTTTATGTCTGGAGACCTTACAAATTAAAAGTTTTAATTGAAGATTAGCTATGAAAATGATTATCGGATGGGGATCAAAGGAATATTCATATTATCGGAATACAAAGTATGCGTAAAGGAGGTTAGACGTTTCAGTTAAAGTGTTACTCGCCAAATTATATAATTCGTGTTTGAAATGTTTATTTTTTAACCGACTTTCAAAGAAAGGAGGAGGTTATCAATTGAAAAATGAAATAAAAGTTATATTCTACTTTTTAGAGCGAGGAAGTCGGTTCTATTTTTTGGTAAAAAAATTTATTAATGTAGGAAATAGAAAATATATTTCCGTGAATCGAATATTTTTAGCAAATAGTGGACGTAAAATGAATAAAATCATATCTAAATATAGTGTACATTAAATGAATTTAACTTTGAATAAAAATGAATTTTAATATTTTACACGCGGTTTACATTAATATTTAACCTGACGTTTCGAACAGTTGACAGCGTGGTCACGGGCGACTGTTTAAAATCCGTTAAAAGGCGCTTTTATTCAATACGAAAAATATTCGTGTAAAAAAAAAAATACTATTAACTAAAGTTTTATTTTGTTAAGGATTTCTGAAAATCGTTGAAATATTTCTCTAACTCCTAAATTAGCCTATCGATGGGTCTCGAAAATCGATAACTATTGTTTGCTAATGGCTCTCATTATGCCCTATAAAACGATCGCGTCAGACCCTCGCAGGAATCCAGGGTAAGACTCTCGTAGGTCGGAGTACATTCGATCCTTTTTAGAACTGACATTCACTGCTGTAGGTGACTAAGTTTGAGATGTGATATTTTTAACTTGCTTTTTTAATTTATTTACCCGATCGGCACATTGGATGTGGCGCTGGACGGTGCGGGTTCGATCCCCACAAGTAGAAAACTATTTTGTAATGAACATTGTAATTTTCTACTGTATCGGTGTTTATGTATCTATAGTATGTATGTATTTAAAAAAGGTACGTTTAAGTAAGTCTATCAATTATCTAGTTTCCATAGAAAAAACCTTGTTTAGGGACTAAGTTGCGTAGTGTTAAATGTCCTTGAATATTTATTTATTTATTCATGGCTGACGAAAATGTGTTCAATCGTAACTACGTACATTTTTTCGTTCATGAAGAAATATACACATTGAAGTGCTTATTATAAAACTAGTTGTACTCCAAAACATTACTCGTGTATTAACGTAATCCTTACTAATATTATAAATGTAAAAGTAGCTCTGACTGTTTGTCTGTCTCTTTTTCAGAACCAATTGGGTGAAATTTTAGACAGGACATATTTATCCTTATATACTTTTTATCCCGGAAATATCAAGAGAACGGCAAATCTACGCGGGTGAAACCGCGGGACATAGCTAGTTTCGTTTAAAAATGTTCGTCAAAGCACTCAGTATATATCAAACATTAAAACGTACTAGATCGATACGAAATACATTTTTAATACGCAAACTTTTATTTCGAGTACACGTCTCTGAGGATAAAGAGCTTAAAACTATCTTTGGAAATATTAATACAAGATCTTCGTAAAAGACACAAAAGAGCTCAAAGCTTAAGTCTCCTGAAAGTTGGTAAATCCGAAATAATATCACAAAAAACTAATATAAAGGAAGGGCGTTGGTAGTTTATTTGTGTTTGTTGGTTCAAAGTTACACCATTCTTGTTAGAGAACGTTGTTATGTTGCATTTTTCTTAATCAGCCCGGTGCCCAAAGTTGATTATAGGCCTCTTCATGTGCACGCCAATCTAGTCTATTTTATGCTGTTTGCATCCATTTCTTCACTATTTCGTCTACCCGTCTAGTAGGCCGACGACCCACCCTTCTTTTGTAAGTTCAAGGGTGCTAATCTAGCAACCTACTTGTACAGCTATTGTATGTTGCATTATTTTATGACAATGATGATAATACAATAATGTTAACATCTATTTATAAACTTGGGACAATAGAACGCTCAAATTGATGAAACGATTTTATCTCAGCAAAAGACCTGTTTTATACAAGCAAAAAAAATGTTTTATACATTAATTATAAAATGTGTTTTTTTTTTGCTTTAAGAATAACGTTACAACATTTTTCCTGCTTTCAACCTTGTAAATTTACCACGTAATTTGGGATAAAGTTATCCCATAATATCCTTTTTTATGTTTTTTTTTTCTATATCTGTGCGTTTGTATGGAAAGTGAACAAACACGTTTGACTTTGTTAAAAATCTGTGCTTGCTACGGAACGTATACCTATTTTTTATACTATGTCACAATATTACACGTCGATTTTATAGCGTTAATGAGAAAATATTGTGTGCAATATAAAATTAATGCATTTTGCCATAGCTTCGCTTTTACTGCGTCGTTAAATATGAACTGAACAACTTTGTAAATATTGCTTACAGCTAATACGATGCATTCACTCCCGTGAAGCGTATAAATTATATCAATAACTAGTTGTGCAATGTGGTTTCCCCCTTGCAATTACCTTATTAATTTTCTCGTGAACTGATACTACTACTACTTATACTAGTGGCACGCTCCGAGCTAGACCTCGCGTTGTAATCAAGGACCACATTTTTACCACATTCGGCTATATTTATGACTGGACATTTGTATTTGTCTAAACTATTTATCTTCAAAATTTGATCAAGATGGGAAAAACATTACTCAAGTTATGGTCAGACAAAGTTTTTCATAATTACATACAAACATAGACTTAGACATGTCGATCAATTAAAATAAAGCTTAAGAAATTGTTTATTTGAATGCGCTTATCCCAGGAGGAGTGCATTTGATGTATGTAACAACTTTTTTGTTATAGCTTATATGTTAACATTGTACTATGGGAGCAATAGTAATATACCAATTTAATTGTAATATACCAAAATAAAACAACTTATTATTGTTCGTCACAACTTTTACAAAAATACGATGATGCAATTTTTACTTTCGTCAAAATCAGCTTCAAGACTCCTTTCAACTTTAAAATTTGACCCTGAAAGCCTACCACCTACTATATATTATGTATTAGTAAGCATCAAATTGGGATTACAACTAAAATTATTTGTTGCTGGTGATATTTCATCCTTAAAACTTTTTATTGTCCATACATGCAGAATTTTCTAAATATTACCCACCGTAGCGCATCATTTGCATGTGCTACGTAATACCGTAGCCTCGTAGCACTCGTAGATCGTAGCCTAAGCTCGTAGCTTTGCGTATTATACAAGATGTAATAAGTTTTTGGTAATTGTGAACTAACCGTAATATATGGAGTAACTGTTTATTGGATAATATTAACCAATTTGCGTATCTACATTATCTGGTTATATATCTGCTCAGCGCGGCTTCGCCCCAATGGCATGATGTTACATAACCTCGATTAAGGATTGAGCTAACATAAAAAAATTGGTTAAAGCAGAAACAAATATAATGCACATGAAATGAAAAGTCTTTCTATTTTTATGTCTTACGATGATAAAACAACAAAAATATTAAATCATTTATTTCCGAGTCACAAAAAATAAGGTAAACCAACTAAAGTACTATACAAAAAACAACGTAAAAATGTAAAATCAACGTCATTTCTACTTTTTAGTGTGAGGATGTCGGTTCTTTTGAAAAAAAGTTATTAATAAAATCTAAAACAAGATATCAAATAATATTTCTCTAGGGTTACACGAGGGCCGCCCACGTGTTTCAGAGCCTTTGAAACGTCAGAATTAGCTAAATTAGGTTGTCTTTCATTTAACTGTGAATTATTGGTGGAATTCAGAGTCAAGATGGCCGTTCGATTGTGTATTTGTACGTTGTACGTTTGTACGTTTTTACGTTTGTACGTTTGTACGTTTCTACATTTGTATGTTAGTATATTACGTAACAAACGTTCAAAACGTAGGTATGTTTCTTTTCTATTTATTATCAAGGGACTTTTACTCGTAAATTAATATTTTTTCTTAATACATATTCTATATTCAAGATTGCACGATGGGCACTGTGGTGTTAATCTAAATTTTAAATACTTTGAAATGTTTAAATTGATACTTCACGCAAGACTCGATTATTGATTTCATTCAGCATCCTTAGTACGTCTAATAAACTCCAGTGGAAACCCACCCTAATTCCATCATTCACAATCACACCCATTAAATCACTACAATCAAGTGGATCTCACAAACAAAAGTGTTCCTGTCAAAATTATATCACCATTAATTACTCCGAAATTGCTGTATCATAAAGCAGCGATTCTTTAACAGGATTATGAATGAATATTAATTATTCGATGGAAACAAAAGCGGGAATTGTCTAAATATTTCGGGAATTATGTCTTTGCCAGATGTTCTGCCTGAAATGATTAAATGCAGACCGGTGAGCTGTTTCATTGTGGATAGGTAAAAACGGTGACTATTTTTGTGAAATGTGGTTAGATTTTTGGGTATAATAATGATTTAAATTATTAATTTACTCACTCATCATGGATTTAGACTAATTACCTCCCATATTCATAGTTACCCACAACATTTCTTTTGTAGGATCAAGCGATTGAAAATTATAAATTATTTTTTTGAAATAAACTTTAAATGTCATTCAGGATCATTCAAGAACTCAAATTTTAGGTTAATATTGATTTTAAATAGACTTTTCTAACACTTCACAAAGACAGTTTTTATTTTCAAATTATTATTGATCCTAATAATAATAACGTTATTAATTTGCCAATAAGTCGTCACGTGCATGTTCAATGTCAAGTACATTTTGATATTTCGTGTCAAGTAAAAATATACAAAAAACTGCAATCAAACTTCAGTTTTAAAACCTTATAAACATTGTTATTGGATTTTCATCCAACAATTTTATACAAAGTTTCGTTCAAAGAGCAAATGGAGGCTTAATTATTGAGTTTACCGATTCCGTTTTATGCAGTGTTGAAATTACTATTTGTGTAATTGGAAAATAAGTTGACAGGTTTTGAGGTCCAGGCTTTTAAGGTAATTTAAGCATTAATGTTTAATGTGTTTTAAGTATTGTAATATGGAAAGGAGGTCATTGTGTATTTTAAATAAGATAAAATCGGTTTGTTTATATTTATACTAGCTTATATCCGAGGCTTTGATTACGTGAATATCCCAAGTGAATCTCACCAGAATAGTACATTTCTTCAGTATAAAAAACTTGCCTTCATCTTTCTACGCACCTTCAACTACATAATATTTGTATGCAAAATTGAGTAAGCATATTTTTATCTTTACAGTTAATAAAATCACTTTTCAAATTATAATATTAGTTGGATTAAGCGCGATACACATAGTGCCCGAGCCGCACCCGCTCTCTGGTTGAATCTGCAAGTGATTCCTTGCTTAATAATTTACTGCAATATAAAATATATTTTGTGAATTACATAGAAATTACATTAATGTCATTTTATAAGAAAAAAACAATTATGGAATCAAAATATTAATGTTAATTAAGAAAATGTGTGTTAATATAAAACATGTGGGTAGAAATTCAAATATTTTGCATGTTTTTCAATTTTCATAGACGTTCATGAACGAAGTGATGGAAATATGTGTTATTAACATTTAAATATGAAATTATATACTGCAGTATAAAACTGTACATAAAATATTTTCAAGCATAAAGAAAAATATATTTGAAAATGCAACTGTGAAAATATTAATATACAGTATTTTGTTGCATTATTCAGCACTGTATCAAAAAATATTTATTGCGGTGTCGGTCTACCCACGTGCTTCGGAGACTCCACGCTATCTCTCTTTGGTCACCAATACATGTAGGTATATGAAACCGGTCGTTGAAAAAAAATATTGAAAGTATAACGTTATAAAGAAATAAATATAATGCAAAAAATAATTCTCTATCCCACTGAACGTGTCATCAATGATGTAACCTGTTTTACACAGATAATTTTAAAACTAACTTTATTTGATATTTTTAAAACAAAAGAAAGAACTTACTTATTATGGGTGTTACTACCTATAATGAAAGTAACACCTAAGTTGCATTCAATATATAGCGGTTAACTTTTATTTGTCACGCGCTATTGTAAGGCCTATCGGTCGTTTTCAATAACGTATACTGTTATACGTTAAAACGAAATTTTAATCTCAAATTATATGACGCTAGATAGACAAAATTTATAACAATGCAAAGGCTATCCACTGCTACGATTTTGAAATCAAAGTAATTGTCTATGTATAGATTTGACTGGCATTAGTGGTTAAAACAAAAAATAGATAGAATATTGAAAACGACCGTTAGTCACCTTACAGATGTACACACATTGCAATTTTATGAATGTCTTTCACAAAGTATAAGTATCGCTGTCTCTTTACATCTCAGAATTAATCACCCTTCTGAGAAACGTATTTACGTAAGCACTAATTGGGCTAACCCGGGGCAGTGTAATTTTAGGGCCAAAGGAACCCTGAATTATCCGCGTGTCAGAAAATACACGA
>LQNK01000344.1:98436-140302 GCA_001586405.1 Phoebis sennae | reverse complement strand
ATTTTGCATGTTTTTCAATTTTCATAGAGGTTCATGAGCGTAATGATGGAAATATGTGTTATTAACATTTAAATAAGAAATTATATACTGTAGTATAAAGTTATACATAAAATATTTTTAAGCATAAAGAAAAATATATTTGAAGATGCAACTGTGAAAATATAAATATACAGTATTTTGTTTCAATGAAAAAGTCTGTCGGCAAAATATTTCAATACCAGCACTGTATCAAAAATATTTGTTGTGGTGTCGGTCTACCCACGTGCTTCGGAGACTCCACGCTATCTCTCTTTGGTTACCAGTACATGTATTGTGGGTATATGAAACGGTCAAACATTCTATAAACGGTCGTTTATAAAATTTTTAATTGAATAGTGCACGCATGGCATCTTAGATGGAAAAATATTTTTTGTTTATTTTTATGTTACAGCAGGCAAGTGAACCATTGGAAGGGGGAAACTTCACGCTGATCTTCTGTTAATTATACCGGTGCGAGCTTGGCTCAATCGTGCAATGACTCTTTCTCGTTGCTGATAATATTATGCAGCAGAATATCCCTCTGTCGCTTATTACGACACCCACGGTGTCACGGTAGATATGGGGTGGCAAAACACGTATTCTAATCCGTCGTCACACGGGATAGAACATATTGAAAATATAAGGTTATAAAGAAATAGATATGATGCATAAAAATAATTCTCTATCCCATTGAACGTGTCATCAATGATGTAATCTGTGTTTACGCAGATAATTTTTAAAATAAGCTAGCCTCAATTTGGCGTTATCAAAAACAAAAGAAAGAATAATGTTTATATTTCTTATAATAGTAACTTTGATGAAAGTAATACATAAGTTGCACTCAATATATGTATAGCGGTTAACTTTTTACAAATTTGCCACGCGCTATTGCACGGCCTATTGGTCGTTTTCAATAACGTATAACAGCTTGTAATCTCAAATTATATGACGTTAGATAGACAAAAGTCATAGCAACGGCTATCCGTCGCTAGGGTATTGAAATCAAAGTAAGTGCATATGGATTGATTTGACTGGCATTAGTTGTTGAAACAAGGGATAGATAGAATATTGAAAACGGCCGTTAGTCACCTTACAGATGTACACATATTGCAATTTTATGAATGTCCTTCACAAAGTATAAGTATCGCTGTCTCATTACATCTCAGAATTAATCACCCTTCTGAGGAACGTATTTACGTAAGCACTAATTGGGCTAACCCGGGGCAGTGTAATTTTAGGGGCAAAGGAACCCTGAATTATCCGCGTGTCAGAAAATACACGAAAAGAGGGATCATACAATTATTCAAGCTCAAATTTTGTTTATTTATGTAAGCTTCCTTCGAATAACTTTAAAATCATTATTTACTCTCTCTGTTACACACATATTATCTCTATATGTGGTGTGTACGTTTTTTGTGTTTTATGTTTTATTTCTTTTTTGCCTTGTGTTTATATGTTGTTTTCTATTTATGTATTCTTTCCGACTTTGCACCACCTAACTGTTTTTTTGTAAATAATTTGTCATTCTACTCTTCATTAGATAGCCTGGAAGAGATATCTATTAGTGTAGTTGTAATGTTTCGATGTACTATGAGGGACAAAGATATATTCATTCATTCATTTAGATTATTTATTTATGTCAAAATTGTTAATATAGTTTTTAAACAGTTGATGCCAAAACACTTTTTTCTTAACGATATAAAGCTGCTATAAGTTAATTCATTAATGATTTTATTAGGCATGACATTAAGAACGATTTTTTAAATTATCAAAAATAATCTTCTCTCGTAAAAATATATAAAAAATATATTGAAGAAAATGTAAAAAAAATAATCAGCAAAACAAGATATAAATAGCTCATAGATTTACCTAATATGTATAATATAATGGGTATTTACCATAAAGACACTATAAATTCCAAACGTTCCAAGTTTATCTCAAAGTGCGATATTCAAATACCTTCACCCACAGATGAAAAGGATTCTAATGATGATCGATGCTGGATAATCGCAGATGAGATTAAGTGGCTTGATATAAGATCCGCTCAAAAACACGAAAGTAGTATACTACTTTGTTAACACGCTCACTACGGCACTATTTTGATCGACTTTCAGCAAGTGCGGATGAGGTCGAACCCAACTACATTTTTTTACAGTGCGTTTGAGCCCTTGATAACCTCATAAAAATTTTTTAAATGATATGAAATGCTTAATTTACCACCACATTATTTTACAAAGTAGACAAGTTTTTTACTGCTACTACATAAAGTTACTACATAGGGGACAGAAAAAAAAAGAAAATAAAGTCAGATGAATCCTTTTCGACTTAAAAATTTGTTAAGCACTTCAATAAGAAGGTTAATTAAGGTAAGCAAAGATATATATATTTGACTCTATCATAACTATAGAAATATAAACAGTCGTTTCTCACACTGTGTGAAAGAACGCGATTTTGTCTGCCGCACTAACTAACATAATTTAATTATAATAAATAATAAAGACCGTCGTAAATCAATGTGAAAAATAAAGGAACATAAAAACCTGCTGTCGAAATCGATAAGTAGCGAACATAGCTTTATCTAATGTTTACCAAAGACACTATAAATCGCTTCCAAACGTTCCAAGTTTATCTCAAAGTGCGATATTATTCAAATACCTTCATCCAGAGATGAAAATTGAAAAGGATGCTAATGATGATTGATGTTGGTTAATCGTAGATAAGATGAAGTGGTCCGATATAAGACCCACTTCAAAACACGGTCCTTATTAATAAACACTCGTGCGGCATACTAATAATATAAAGCTGTTGAGTGTATTTGTTTGTGCCTTTGAACGCGCTAATTTCACGAACTACTGGCTATATTTGAAAACCCTTTTTGTGTTAGATAGACACTCAATCGAGGAATCTATAGGCCCATAATATAATGCTACGAAAGCGTAGCCGAGATTAAGTGATATACAAATTTAACGCGAATATTAGAAGAAATTGTTTTATGCATCGATTTTAATGTTCCACTTTAATCACGTAGGATTGGGAGCCAAGCAATGCAACGCTCGAAACGTGTAAACCAACTCCCACGAAAAATCGTCTTGAAGGATTTTTTTATTGTGTTTCGAAGGGTGAGTGGCGGCGCTGAGGGCTAAATTTTCACTCTATCCCTCACCTTTCAGTGACATTCCTATCCTGGCTTTTGCCTTCTTTTTTATCTTTCCCATACTGTTCCCATGTTTTCCACGCTGTTCATGGGCTGCATAGTCCATAAAAAACCTTACAAACCCTGGAAGTTCATTGAGGTGGACATTTAATTGAAGTAACTGGCATGCTAACGATGATTGATGTTGTATAATCGCAGATAAGATGAAGTGGCCCGATATAAGACCGGCTTTACACACGATCCTAATTAGCAAACACTCGTGCGTATAAAGCGATACGTCGCGTATGCAAATTCAACGACGGGAAAATCTGAAGAAATTACTCTATCGCGAGAGACTTTAATGTTCCACTTTAATTGCCTTGAGATTTATTTAGCAGGTTTTATTAACTCTGTTAAGACTATTTACTTTTAACTTACGTATAACTAAAATATTTGTCTATGTTTGTAAACATTTAGTATTACATGGATACTGTGAATTTTGGACTAAATGTCCTTCGGTCCCTTTAAGTCCTTTGAGGTGGATTTTAACCGAAGGCTAATGATGATTAATGTTGATAATTCACGGATAAGATGAAGTGGCCTGATATTAGCATCTTCAAAGTAAACAGGATCCTAATTAGTAAACAGTCATGCGTATAAAGCAATACGTCGCGTATACAAATTCAACGAAGCGAAAATCAAATGAAATTGCTAAATTAATGCTGAAACTTAATTGTCTTTATTCAAAAGAGTACCAACATGCAGAAGATCAGAAGTTCATTGATGACCCGATTGGCGCAGTGCATACAGTAATGGTCTATTGCGCTGAATGGCGTGGGTTTGATTCCCACGATTAGCAAATTCTTTTGTGATGAACATTGTAATTTTCTACTGTCTGCGTGTTAATTTATCTATAGTCAGTATGTATTTACAAAATAAGTACTATGGTAAGTATTTCTATCAATTGCCTTTGCATTGTTTTAAATGTTCATGGCATATATTTATTTATCTAATTATAAATGGTCACTACCTTTAAGATTACCCACAAATCCTATAGGGTTTTACCGTATATTATATTTTAGATTAAGAATGAATAAATAAATAAATAGCTACTAAATTATCGTAATACTTTTATGTGCGTATACATTGTGATATAGGTTACTGTAATGTTTGTGCATTATCTAATAAACTAGATCGTCGCTTTAAAGTGGTGTGTTTGCTCTAGTTTTCCATGAGCGTTCTCGAGTAGCAATATAGTTTCTATGTTTGCATTCATGCACAAACACACTATGGTTATAAAAGTATTAGAATAATATTATCTGTTATAAGTCATGCAATTCCAACGACAATTTAAAGCGCTTGTTTCATAATAGCACTATCTAAACTTTGTTATATAAATCTGAAGAGTTTGATTATTTCAACGATTATTTGATTTTTTTGTTAAATAGAACATTTGATTCATGAGGAGGGTTCTATGCTATATAACTTTATGCTATGGGAGCAAAGCCTAGCTGAACAGCTAGTCCTAATAATCCTACTCTTACAACCTACTAATATTATAAATGTTTAAGTTGGGATGTTTGAATGTCAATCACGCAGCAACTACTGAATAGATTTTTAAGAAATATTGTATACAGATAGGCTATTAGCGGGATTAGATAACAGGCTGCTTTTTTCCAGGAGTTCCCACAAGATCATAAAAACGTGGGTTTTACCGCGGGGCATGGATATGATCATTTGGTAATAAAAAATTAAGGCACGAATAGTTGCAAATTAGGACAGGAATAAACAATTAACTAAATCGGTTGATTGATTGGTTGCGGGATCACTGTTTAATTAATTGCGCTGCGACAAATTCTCGGAAAACCAGACCTTATTTTTCATGTTAATGGTTACAAGGAGATTGTCGATGCTTTTTAGCCGACATAAAATGAAAAGAGGTTATTTATATCTTATATTTATTATGCTATATTTATGGCAATTGTACCGATTGTTGCCTATTTCAGTGCAATAGATTCTGTAACACCATTTTACCTATAGCGTCCCTCAAAGAAATCCTTCTAATAAAGATATCATAGGGTCTCCATAAACCCTACATCTCTATGTATGTGTGTTAATACTCCTACACGCAATACTACTGAACCGATTATGATAAAACTTGGTGTACATACAGGTAAGGGTTCAGAATAAGATATAAGCATCTTTTAATTCCGAAATTGCCACGAGATCAAAAGTTACGGGGGTGAAACAGCGGGGGGCGGTTAATTATTATTAACTAGCTTTCCGCCCGCGGCTTCGCACGCGTGGGCTACTAATTTCTGTATTTTGTAGAGGCGCACAACAAAAGTCAAAATAATTACGGTCGCATGACCGCTGATATATGCGCATGTCTATAGTCTTTTTTTATAATGTTATATAGAAATAGGTTTGACCAAAATCTGACAGTACGCGCGCCTCTTCAAAATACAGAAAATTTTAGCCCACGCGAACGCAGCCGCGGGCGGAGAGTTAGTTGTTTTTAAGCATTCATTAAGCGTTTTTGTCGTCTTCACCTATAGACATGCCTTTTATTCTCTTAACGTATACGTTAAAGTATAAAAAGACATGTCCGCAACTCAACCAAAATCTCATATTGTCACGTGGTATGACACATTTACAACTTTAGAAGCGTATATCTCAAAAAATATTTATTTTAGCAAAAAACGCATTTAGAAACCTCTATTTTATTTTCAAATACCTATCCAATGATATCTCATTTAAAAATGTATTAGCGAATTTATTTTTTTACCCTCCGATTACATGTATGGAGAGTCACCCTTAAAAATATTTTTTTCAAATAAAATGTAGCCTATAAGTTGAACCTAATATCGGTCTATCAGTATGTGAAATTTTATCAAAATCTACCCAATAGTTATTACGTGATTGACAAACATACAAACAGATAAACAGACAAACAGACAAACAGAAAAAAAAAATTCTAAACATGGATTTGGTGTCTATAGAACATACATATTGTATACCAATTACTCTTTTTAAAAAATATTCAATGTACAGAAATGGTTTGGTTACTGCTTTATTATATGTATAGATTATCTTAGTGTAATATAAGTTTGTTTCGGCAGATTAAAGAAAGCAATCGTAGCCTTACAGAACAGGTTAAAAAGGATTAAAAATATAATAACAATTATAATGTAAATATGGATAAAGAGACCTCGGAATCACTTAGATTTTCGACAAACAGTTTTCACACATTTTTTATTGCAAATTCTTCTATACGAGACTTTCCAAATTCTTATACAAATGCATTGTTCATCACAAATATAAATTCCAGTATTTATTAAAACGATACGATAAAACACCAAACAGGTGTTTCATTTATTTTGCGTTTGGCTGTGTACATAAACCGAATACAATAGGTTATCAGAGAATTATGATTCCATATAATATTTGAACATGAAACAAATTGCGCAGTCGATGCAATTACTTATTTTTGTAGTGGACTGACAAAATTTTATGCGTATCAGGCCGCCATGTTTGAATGTTTTTTGTATTGGGATCATTCGGTTTAAATTAATGAATTTATATAGAATAAATTATGCGTAAAATGTGTTTTGTGTCTTTAAAATCATTGATATGCAATTAAATTTAAAATTATTCATTATGAAAGTAAATATAATGTTAATAACATTTATGTTTGTATATTTCTTTCGTGCTATACTTATATACCGCTGTCAGGCGAGTTTACTCTTTTTAATCTCGGAAATGGAAATTCAAGGAAAAATCAACCTTAACTCCTAACACAACTATGTTTAATTCAGTCAAGTACCGAGCATATAGCCAATAAATTCAATAAGTCCGGTTGCAAATAAAACGATAGTGACGTTGAATCGCATTTCATCTATTGACGTGGACCACTAACGGTTTCGATTGACAAACTGAAATCACATGGCGTACATTACTGCTCCGATTTGAAATTTCCTCCACGACCGCGGTGGCAAGTGAGCAATGTATGCTGTGAGGGACGGTTGAGTTGGCATGTCGGCCGTCACTGTATGGTAATTAAAAGTGGCATGAACACTCGGTCGTGTGGTGTCACTCCATTTGTTAATTGGAGTAGTCAAAGCCGGACAAGGATGAGGGTGTGTTGGTTTGATGGAAACGAGACGTATGGATTTGTTGATTTTTAATGATCAATATTTGAATGAATTCTGAATTTTGCATGAGAGTGATACCACAGATCACCTGATAGATAAAACTTATTTGTCAGGCGAACGTCGGCATTAAATGAACCATCGATTCGACTAAGAATCATCGGTGACTTTGCGTTTTCTTTAATAAAGATAAGGACGTGAGGAAAGGATGTTGACAAATCTTGGATCTCCTAATTTTTTAAATAGATAATTTATTTGAATTTTATTTACTAAATTACTACATAGGCTACTGCATACTTTCCTCCGGTACCCTCATACATGAACGAAACTCTCAAAAACATTAAAAATTATATTACTTTCATCAACTTCTATGACATATTTATTTGTTATTGTTGCTAGTTTCGAACCTCAATTAAGTACAAATTAAAAACACTAGGGGATTCAGATCTACCATTTTTTTTTCCAAATCAGTAAGACATTTTATAGCTTATGTTTAATGTTATGTTAAAGCAGGCAAGCGGGGCATGCGGTTCTTCTGATGTTAAGTGACTGACCGCAGCCCATGAACATGTGCAACATAGGAGTGTCGCAGATGCCTTACCGGCTTGGAGGAGGGAGAGGGGATTAGGAGAGGATTAATGATAGGAAGATGGGAGAGGAGTAGAACAGGGGGTGGAAATACAGGCCTCTGGGCACCAGCTCACCGTACGAAACACAGTGCAATACTGCTCCACGACGGTCTTCTGTACTTTGTGTAAAATTTAAAAGAGTATCGTCGTTTTGTATTATAATATACTATATTTTAGATGTTTCTTTAACCAAAACAAGGGTTATTTGTTACAATGCAAAACATGAATACTCTCTCTGCAAGGCCATGATTTGTACTTGCTAGTGTGTACAGAATTTGTCACAGCCCTGAAGCTTTTTCTTAAACTTGCTTGTTTGATTTGAACACTATGCTATTAGTAATATATGTAAGCTTAGATCTACAACTACAAGACGCTTCATAGGTTTAAGGATTTAAGATCTAAATTATATTTTTGCTAAATTAGTAGGAGATTCTCACTCCCACACTTCACTAATATTATGGGTTTGTTACATAGTTTTGAATACCATTACTACGTATTAGGATTCAAAAGCCGTCATTTACATATTTGCCGACACTCATGAATTATGAGGCTCGTTGACACCGTGTTACAATGTTAGACAAGTGTTTTGGTTGAAATATTGTGACGATTCATAACAGTGTTAAGATTAACAGTGATATTTGCGTGCGATCAAACAAGGTGATAGGATTGCAGGTTGAGTTAATTACGGGATGATTTTGTTTTAACATATACCAATTTAAGTATTTATGCGTTTTTCTGTAGTAAAGGCGAAATAAATAAGATATGGAGAAAAAACACAGTTTGAAGAAATAATTCTATTTGTAATATTAAAATTAGTAATGTTTGTTTTGAACGACATATACCAATTCAAGTATTCGTGTGTTTTTCTGTAATAAAGGATAAATAAATAAGATAATGAGAAAAAAACACAGTTTGAAGAATTTATTCTGCTTGTAAGATTAAAATTAGTAATTTTTGTTTTGAACGACATAGGCCGGTTCAAGTATTCATGTGTTTTTCTGTAGTAAAGGAGAAATAAATAAGATATTTAGAATAAAACACAGTTTGAAGAATTAATTCTATTTGTAAGAATAAAATTAGTAAATAACGTGTCAATAAAAGGATGGATTTGTTACAACACTTATAACTCGAGATATACTGTAGCAATTCGGCAGAAAATTTTTAGGGAGGTAGCTTAGGACCAGGAAAGGACATATAATACTTTTAATTCCTATTGCAACAGGCTACATACGCGGATAAAACCGCGGGAGAGCTGGTTCTCAAATAAATGAAAAGAATTCTTCATTTATAGGGTATAAACCGTTCTTACCTTATTCCTTTCTTAAGAAAATACCCAGCGTTGTTGAGCGCTCATAAACAGTGAAAGTCATGGGTCATTTCATTGATGTTCCATACTGCTCTATCCATAAAAAGTAGCCTTTAAAATATGTACATAAAATGAAACTTTACCCTTTGAAAAAGTATCCGCTTACAAATTTTCGGCTATATTTATAACGCGCTGCGGTTTTCGCTTCATGTAACCGATGAATTGGTAATCGAATATAAACCCATGGCACGGCATAATACTATAATTTTAAACGAAATTACCTCAGGAATCGCGAAATCGTTATAATAATTCACAACATTACACCTATAACAGAAATTTGATTACGTTTTGTGGTAATAATTCCCGTGTGTGGCGTGGACCGCAAAATTAACGTCAGGACCAAAGTTCGCGCTAACAAGTAAATGAGTGCGATGCTAAAACTCGGACAGGGTAAACGTATCAGGTTTTATGAGAGTAATTAATGATGCTGCGTTGTAGAATCAACTTAGGCGCTTTTTTGACTAAACAAGTGGTTACATTATGATAAGATTCCTAGATAATATTATGTTACGATAAGCAATTGTTAATAAGTATTATAATAAGGTAAGTGGATGTCGGTCGCGACGTTTTTAAAGATGTTATTTGATTTAATCACGAGTTCTTTTAAAAAAAATGGGATCAGTTTTTATGAGAGTAATTAATGATGCTGCTTTGTAGGACAATTTTAGTTGCTTATTTTTAACTAAACAAGTGAACAAGCAATGTGGTTACTTTATGATAAAATTCCTAGATTATTATCTAGGAATTTTATCATAAAGTAACCACATTGCTTGTTCACTTGTTATATATATATATTGCAATAAGCAATACTTTATAGCAATTGTATTGTTAGTGGCTATTAATGAAGACGTTTTTTTTAAGATGTTATTTGATATATTCACGAGTTCTTTTTAAAAAATGGGATCAGTTTTTATGAGAGTAATTAATGATGCTGCTTTGTAGGACAATTTTAGTTGCTTATTTTTAACTAAACAAGTGAACAAGCAATGTGGTTACTTTATGATAAAATTCCTAGATTATTATCTAGGAATTTTATCATAAAGTAACCACATTGCTTGTTCACTTGTTATATATATATTGCAATAAGCAATACTTTATAGCAATTGTATTGTTAGTGGCTATTAATGAAGACGTTTTTTTTAAGATGTTATTTGATATATTCACGAGTTCTTTTAAAAAAATGGGATCAGGTTTTATGAGAGTAATTAATGATGCTGCGTTGTAGGACCAACTTAGGCGCTCTTTAACTAAACAAGGGAACAAGCAATGTGGTTACTTTATGATAAGATTCCTAGATCACTACATAGTATAAAACAAAGTCGTTTTGTCTGTAAAACTACGTAACGGATTTTGATGCAGTTTTTTTTAATAGATAGAGTGATTGACTTTGATGTTGTATATTTTTATGAGTCAGGCATTTAACATCAGGTGAACCATATGCTCCCCTTGCCTGTAACATAGAAAAAAAACTGTTTTTCTATATTGTTTTCGAGACAGGGAGGCGATGGGTGGATTTCTTACTGTGCACTTACATCGCTTAATATAATAAAAATGCGTCACAAGCTAGCAAAAATTATTGATAATTAACACACAAAAGTAAATAAAAATATTAAATTCTTAATGTGCTTTTAACATACTTGTAAAGTTCCACGCAAAAAACAAATTCGTATTGATTAATTTATTCCTCCTATTTATGCCCATAGGTGGATTAAATTTACGTTTAATACAGGTAACGCAAAGGGAAATACCAAACTCATAACATGTTCAAGACATCCAAACCTTTGTACATAGACCCACAAATCACATGCACCATAAGCCACGATCATCCCATTCCAATTTAGATCTAATTCCCCAAGACAAACGGTTCAATATCGGTAATTTATGCATAATCTATAATTAATCATAGCCTCCGTTCGTAATCCCCACATTGTGATCTTGAAATTAATTGTGTCGATAGTTGGTATTGAAAGTTACTGTAATAATAAAGATAGATTCAATTAGCGAAGTTCTGCATTTGCATAGCGGGGATTGTGTTTGATTAGTTCAAGCTAGATGCCTTTATGGATCTAACTTTAATGAAATTCTAAAATATATTATGTCTTGATTCTTTCAAGGACGACTTCGTAGAGCTAGCATTGCCAGTTACAGTAAATATTTTTTTCAAAGTATATATAGTTTATTTTTATTTTTTTATAAAGTGGAATACAAATAAATTCAAATAATAAACAAATATTTAGGGACATTTACACACAACACTACGTCATCTAGTCTCAAACTAAGTAAAGGTTTGAAAAAACACAATTTTGTGTAAATACATACATACTATAGATAGATACCAAGACAGTAGAAAATTACAATATTCATTACATCATAATTTTCTACTCGTGGGGATCGAACCCACACCCTTCTGCACAATAGACCATCCATCGGGTCATATTTTTAAAAGGAAAAAGAAAATAGCGAAAATAGCGCGCTCGAATAAACAGCATAATGCATTTTTATCATAACGTATTTCAATCATTACACCTATATAAGTGCGATGTAATCAGCATTCAGTACTAATTGGTGAGTACAAAGAACGCAGACAAACGCATGTAAATGCTCCCCACTTGTCTACAAAGGTACAATGGGGTTGGCACAGTCGTTACTAACAACAATGCCCTTACTATGGTATGGTTATCTATTATAATATCGTAAAGAGGAAAGATTTGTTTGTATTGAATAGGCTCCGAAACTACAGGACGGATTTGGATGAAATTTTGTACAGAGATTCTTTGAAACCCCAGAAATGACATAGGATAGGATGGACGTTTTTATCCTGAAAATACTATGCGAACGGGATATATACGCGGGTGAAACCGCGAAGCTCGGCTAGTCTATTATAATAATATGAAGTTTGTTTGTTAGATCCCAATAATCTCAGGAATAACTGGTCCGATTTCAATAAATATTTTGGTATTAGAGCAGCGCCTCGCGGTTCACCCGCCTTGCTTCTGATCCCGTGGCAACTCGATTTAAAGTAGCTTATATGTTATTCCAAACCCCTACCTACATGTATACTAAGTTTCTTCGTAATCGGTTCAGTAGTTTTTGACAGAGCAAGTAGCAAACGCCCATACACACATACATACACCTCAAAAACTTTCGCATTTATAATATTAGTAAGATAGGTCATCTATCACTAAATCCATTGAAATGTAAATCATTATACCCATTAAATAGTTGCGACGTGATTGACAGACAAACATCCAAACATTTATTATATAAGTCGTATAATAACAAAGTATCAAAAAATTGCAGTCAACTGAAATGAAAGTTTAGTTACTAGTATAGTATTATATTATCTGTGGTTTAGTTTTCATTTTAACTAAAGTCGCTAGCGATTGTAGAATCATGGTAGGGGTCTCTAGGGGCGTTTGTTATGGTATTGTTAATGCCCCTTCGGACCCATATTGAAAACTATTGTCTGCGAAGATTTCTAATACACTTCTGTATTCAGAAAGTTATACGTAGTTACGCTAATATTAATAGAAAGGAAATAGATGCATTAGGTTTTTGTTTGTTGAGGATAAATGAATAGTCGAGTTTGAAAGGGGGCAATCTGATTTTTATGTCAAAATTGAGTTGGTATGACAAAACAGATAATTTTGAAAAGAACCGTATTGTTCTGTTTATAAATATTCAAAATAATACGTTGAAAATGTTTATAACGCGACAGTTTGTGAGGATATACCGCATTTATAATATTACTTATTAGAAGGATGAAAAATAATAAGTTGCAATTAAGGTTTAAACCTAAATTATTATAAAAATATACGATTCAATGAAACATTAAGGGGCTTAAGTTACTATATACTTTACTAAAAAATAAAGAAGCAATAAACAATAGCTTGTTATTTATTTTATTTTGTTATACGCTCGATAAAACATAAGGGACTCTAGTTACTATAATATAGCATACTTCACTACAAATATAGGAGATTCATAAATAAACAATAGTAATATGTTTTGTTACAGCGGGAGTGCGCACAGTAGACGTGCAAGCTGTGGAGGGGATGGTGGCGCAGTTCCCCTGCGACCTGGGCACCGCAGCCAACGACAAGGTCTACATGGTCTTCTGGTTCCGGGACGATGCGGGGATACCGCTGTACAGGTAACGTGACATTTGTTATTGATTAGTTATTCCGCGTGGATTCGCTACGATAATGTTATATAGCGATAGAATACCTAATGATCTTTTTTTTTCAAATTTGACCATTAATTCCTGAGTGTTAAAAACAAAAGCTTATAAGTATAGATATTATGAAAATTGTTCGTATGAAATTATGAATTAGTAAAACTCGGTATGGTATTTCAGATGAAATAGTAAGTTTAGTAAAATATAAAATTTTATCTTGAATTTCAGATTAAAAATTACAATTGTTCATGTTGTCATATTTTCGTTGTGAAAAGCTCACCTATAGCACTAAAATACTAATATCTCCACTACACAATTCAAGTGTACCTATAAAAAAACAGTAGCTGTTGCCCCTGACTTCACTCGGTTCATTCGTGCCTTTAGATAAACAATAATAAATAATCATATTCCCTAATCTGTCAAATATCAAATATTCTATCTGTATACGTAATTTCATCAAAATCCGTTCAGTAGTTGCAACGTCATTAGCACACAAACATTCGAACATCTAAATTCCAAAATTGAATTCTTACATCATTAGTAGGATGTACACTTTAACAAAAAAGTAAATATATTTTATTTGTAACATGCAATACAAGTGTGGTTACAAAACAAACTCAGAGCTATGTACGTTATAATATAAATTAGCAGTGCATATCCGCACTCTAAATGAACTGTAATTCACCAGATCTCATTAGTATCACTACGTGTAGTTCATTTGTAAGTTTGGCAAGTCGAGTCGCGACGAATTCATTAAAGCTCATCGCGTACAGCGCATTTTTAATAACGAAAAGTTGATACTTTGATTGAATTGAAAATCGCGCTGCAACCTGAACCTGCAGTTTGAACCAGTCCCAAGTGGGAGCGAAAAGAACGAAAAAGAAAGTGGTTCAAACAAATAGAACATTTGTGTACTTCTACGTAGATTGCGCCTCTGCGTTTCGCTGTTACTCCGGACACACGCTACATACATAATATAGATGCAAAATACTCTAAGTTTGCATCTTTTGATATTCTGTGGTGATGATGATTGGAAACTTGTATTCCCATCACATTCCTGTCCTATCCTGTTCACTCCTCTCCTATAATTAATCCTCTTCTTATCCCCCTCTTCTTTCAAGTCAGCAAGGCATCAGCGACACTTTTCATGCTGTAGATATTCATGCGATCAGTCACTTAACATCAGATGAATACTCCGTTTATTTGACATATTTTTAAATAAACTATAATTCCTGTACCAAGTACCTACTCAAATATATACCTACAACGATCATCTACTGTTCAACGCGTACAAACTATATTTCAGATACTATCTAACAGAAATACTAAAAAATGAAGCACATATCACTTTTGTAAAAGAGTAATACCACATTTAAATGAAATACAAACACAAACAAAATAAAGAATGCATTTACAGTAAATTACGCTGTTTACTCCTAGATAAATAATGAAGCCTTCTCAGCCTTTTCATTATGTAATCCCAAACATTTTTTACGTTGTACCTTTTTTAATTCATTCAAGAAAGTCCATTATGTCATAACGAGCTCATTGTTCAACTTTATGATTCCATATTTCCCTATTTATAAAAGGTTAACAGCGTGTCACAAGCCGTTAATTATTTCCCAGTTTAAATAATTAAGGATAAATTTTGTAGGCGAACCAACTCCCCCAGGGGTGTCCGACAGAAGGCCAAATTACTTCTTTTCAGTTAACGGATAAATCATACAATTCTGTCTAAAATATGATTTTCTAAGTACATTTGAAATTTAAATTAAATATTTTAATAATTCTTGGTTATTTGACAAAACTCCTAGCTCAATTCTAGTATGAGACTAGTCCCATACTAACCGAAACTTGAACTATGGTAACTAGACATCTAATACATACTAAAGCGTTATTTTTTTGGAATGCATACTACACAAATAGATACATTAATACCCAATTAGAAGAAAATTATAATTTTCTACCAATCTTCAACCCATTTTTCTCTCACCCTTAAGACTAAAGAAATACGCCTATTACCTCCCTAAAACACTAAAAACTCGTGTAACATCGATGCGTATAATCACTCTTACTAGTTTTAAAATATTCATAAAATTTATGTAAAACATCTGGTTAACTTTTCCGACTTTCACAGTCGATGTATCTTTAGCGAATTATTCGACCAGAATTATTAGGTTTATGATTTTAAATTCCACTCTAAAAATAGCGTTTTCTGAAGTTCTGTCTTGTAAGAAAAAAGTTGAAAACTTTTTCTTTAAGACCGTAACCGATTTAACCCATTTACTCGACCTAGATTCAAAACTAGGCTATTTGCTACATTTCAGCTCAATTGGTCAAACTGTTGGTTATTGTGGTATAACTTTAGTTACAATATCAGATTTTAAATTATCAGTGGTAATTAAATTACGTGGTTTTTCATAAACATTAAATGAGAGATTACCGTAAGTCAACTTAAATTTTGTTTTGATTAATATCCTATCTAGTCCTTACTATACTAATATTATGAATCCAAAAGTTACTCTGTCTGTATGTCTGTTTATTCTTGACGCCTAAATTACTGTACCGATTTGGATGAAATTTTGTAATGAGAAATTTTATTGTAAGGACATAGGATAGCTTTTAAATCCGTTAAAATTCATTTTAAATATGTAATTATAAAAAAATATTTCAAACGCTTTCATGATTAAATTGATAATTAAAAGAACTCAGACCTCTCGCATCAAAGACGCCCCAAACGTGACATTTGCTAAGGAAACTTTAATACGCTTGGAAAGTTCTCGAATATTTCTCCGTTTCACCCTCTCCAGACAAATTGCCCCGGTTCAGGGGTTTTCCTGTTTTTACCCGGTGCCCAAGCATACTGCCTGGGAAGTTTGGAGAATGGTAGCTCTGATGGTTATCTTAAACCAAAAATTTATATAAATCAAGCTTAAGAATAGTTTTCTAGGTAAAAATATCAGAATGTTTTACCCGGTCTAACAAGAAAAAGATCGATAAGCGAAAGAGAGAATTTATTATTACTCTTTGTCTATAAAACTCAAAGCTGACTGACTGACATAGTGATTTAACAACGTACAGCCCAAACCGCTGGACGGATCGAGCTGAAATTTGGAATGCAGATAGATGTTATGACATAGGCATCCGCTCAGAAAGGATTTTGATTTAATCCCGCCAGGAAAACAGATATACATGGGTGAAACCGCGGGACACAGCTAGTGTTTTATAAATGAATAATAATGAAGCTCACAAATAAAGATTAAAAGCAAATCCGTATTGTGAAATAATTACATTATGAAGCATTTTCCTTTAATTACAAATCTAGAACACTCTTTTGTAGCAAGGGATTAAACCAACAACCCTAAACGTATCTTTTATAAAAACAGATTTTAGTTATTTCAACGTCACCAAGCACGCCACTTAATAATTATGAACAATTATTTTCCTTTACATTCCTCTCATGTATTCCTCGTAAAATAAACTCGTTCGAACTGACCTGCCCTAATATTATGATCACAAAATTCGCTTCATAAAACCACTCACAAAGCGTCTAGTCATCTGACATTGATCGTAAAATACATAAAATTGGCAAAAAGCTGGGAGAGTTCGTAGCATCGAGACTATTAGCCCTTTGACAGAATCGTTACCCACTTTCCAATAGCTATCGAAACATTTCCTATAAATTGTACAAATTATTCCAATATATCCCACGTTACTTGTACAATATGTGTCATTCTTATATATAGGGCATAAAGTTCACTTTTCAAAAGCCGCTCGTTCGGATCATTTGATTTAGCGAGAGTGGGCCAGTTTAAAACTGCTAGTGTATACGCCGTATTCCCTTTACATAAGGTTGGTAATTGCTTGATCTGACAGCAAAATGGTTGGCGTATGTAGTGTAGTCGATAGTTTGTGATAATTCAGGATGTTCACGATTTCAAGTCGATAGAGCGTGTGCACTGGAGCACTTCATTTCTATTTTTTGATAAAGTTTGTTTTAGATGTTGATAGCTATGGGAAAATTTCAAGTTCTACTTTTTAGTTTACAAACAAAATATGAACATACCAATTATGCATAGCACTTTAATGGTGACTAATGTTTATAAACACCAGTTTCTGTTCCTTCCAAGAACAATGTTCGTATCTTCCTTCGTATTTATTTACACTAATATTAAAAAGATGAAAATTTTGTTTGTTTGTTTGGTTGTAATGAATAGGCTCAAAAACTACTGGACCGATTTAAAAAAAAATCCTTCACCATTCGAAAACTACATTATCCACGAGGAAAACAGGTTATATTTTATAGGCTGTATATATAACATTATGCTACCAGAGCGAAGTCGCGCGGATCAGCTAGTTTAGTTTAAAAATGGAGAAGTACGTTTGCATGTTTCCTATTCGTGTCAAACTAACCTGAACTTATGGTAGTAAAGAGATATGAACTAACTTTTGGGTACATCGTAATTCACTGATACCTGATCGTTTAAAAAACTGAAGCGTTAGATCAAATAGAAGTCAAGAACATTCCACTCTTTAGGAGTTAAAGATGTTGTAACGCTTTTAGTATTATTCATTATATCAACAATCTGACTCAGCTTTTTGACCATATTCCATTTTTTTAATAACCAATGTTTTTTAATCGAATTATTATTAATGCCCGATTGCGATGAGAATATAACAAAGAATCGATTCGTGAAATCCGATGCGTGCGATGCGATCGATGCGGAACTATGCATGCCCAGCATTATCAGTGCTATTGATTATTAATAAGATCATTTATTTTATTCTGAATGATTTAGCGTCAGGCAACAAGAAATGAGAAATGCATATAATAACTAATAATAATTATGCAAGCATGATCTACGGCTGTTTTCAATATTCTATCTATCCCTTGTTTTGCTTACTAAAGTCAGAGAAATTTTTCTATTTGCACTTACTCTCATTTCAATATGCTGTCGACGGATAGCGTTTGCTATGACTTTTGTCAATCTTACGTCATTTAATCTGAGATAACAATCTATCTATAATGTCTGGTACTTTATTGAAAACGGCCGCTAATCGACTACCTATCTATCTATTAACAACACTATCTTGAAGGTTAAACTCGGATCAATAGTTATGGATTCATTAAAGCTATCTGTCAAACAAATATCAGATGAAGGACAATGATGCATTGCTCAGGAACGCAGTTGTCATAGTTATCGGACGTTTAGCGCTATCGAATAGATAAACTAGCATTAAAGTGACTCAGAAACCAGGCAAAACGAATATTATGTCAATGAGGCTAGTATATCTGATTGTGTCTAATTTATGCCATGTCTAATTTGACCACCGTTTTGAAATACTCCAATAGCTAAGCTTTAAAGTCCAAAGAAAGAAAGTCATAGTGTTGTAACTTACATTTTATTTTGTGTTCTGCGAAATAAATATTTTTTCTTTCTTTCTTTCTTTCTTTCAAAGAGGGACTTTGATGAAGAAGCCAGGTAAAGACATTTCTTCATGTAGAAATTAAAGGTTTGAAAGCGTGGCTAATCGCGATTCAGTATTACAATATTCGAGACTATAACGCCTCTTATTATCGAAACAAAACTTAGATAATCCCACAATATCAGAGTGTATCTGATTTGCGCGGTAGACCGGTACACGTTCCTTTCACGCCAATAACTTAGTTTTACAGGTTAAAGAAAATTGTCCCTATCAAATGAAAGGTTCAGTTAGACTTTAGACGTAATTTATTCTGTATTATAATTTATACTGAAGATATTTACACCTAGAAAATCTCATACTATCAAAGCCAAAGTAACATAATCCTGCAATATCTGGGTATGTCCAATTTTCGCGAAGCTATAAGATATTTGTTCATCTAGAAATCGAATTCTTTCACCCAATTCACGACCCAATTGATTCATATTTTGTATTTAAAAAGTCCTCATTATCGAAACGAAAGTTACATAATCCCACAATATCTGGGTATGTCCAATTTGCGCAAAGAGCGCTGTAGCGATCTGTTTATTTAGAAATCGAACTCTTTCACCCGATTCACGACAAGATTCATTCATATTTTGCATTTAAAAGTCCCCATTATCGGAACGAAAGTTACATAATCCCACAATATCCAATTTGCGCAAAGAGCGCTGTAGCGATCTGTTCATTTAGAAATCGAACTCTTTCACCGATTCACGACAAGATTCATTCATATTTTGCATTTAAAAGTCCCCATTATCGGAACGAAAGTTACATAATCCTACAATATCCAATTTGCGCAAAGAGCGCTGTAGCGATCTGTTCATTTAGAAATCGAACTCTTTCACCCGATTCACGACAAGATTCATTCATATTTTGCATTTAAAAGTCCCCATTATCGGAACGAAAGTTACATAATCCCACAATATCCAATTTGCGCAAAGAGCGCTGTAGCGATCTGTTCATTTAGAAATCGAACTCTTTCACCGATTCACGACAAGATTCATTCATGTTTTGCATTTAAAAGTCCCCATTATCGGAACGAAAGTGACATAATTCCACCATATCTGGGTATGTCCAATTTGCGCAAAGAGCGCTGTAGCGATTTGTTCATTTAGAAATCGAACTCTTTCACCCGATTCACGACAAGATTCATTCATATTTTGCATTTAAAAGTCCCCCATTATCGGAACGAAAGTTACATAATCCCACAATATCTGGGTGTGTCCAATTTGCGCGGTGGACCGGCACACGTTTCGTTTTACGCCAATAACTTAGCTTTACACTCGCGAGCCGGGGATTTTTTCGGCTAAGCCGGTGAAACGGTTCGCCGAAAACCGGTGGAATTGCTTTCGTTATTAACAAGCGTTTGTAAATATGCATGCGATTGTTCGTAGTAAGTCATGATTGTGGGAGTAAATGGTGAGATTAGGATTAGACTGCAGATGTTCAAATTTGTGTGAACGTGTGTGTTAGGAAATATTGAACATAGGAGGATTGTTTCACTATAGATTGCATCAACTGCAATTTGACAATCACATAATTTTTGGTGAAATTAGAGCATTTTTTATCTATTCCTTTTCTCAAATATTAAGTTATGACATGTTTCTGAACTGTGATCATTATCTTACCTATTACAGGTTTATAAATGTTATTAACTTTTTTAGGGGATCATATTTGATTTTATTTATTTTCCGTCAAAAAATATTATTACTGAAAACTTCTATTTTCATCTGTACAATTAAAATAAAAATATTTTAATGTATATTTCGTATTGCCAAATAAAGATTCATCTATTGTCGATTGATATTATCTTTAAGCGTGTCTTAATTAAATTTTAAGAATTATCGATTCGAATTCGATAATCGATTTTAAACTTACCCCTCTTACACATAAGGTCCACTATCCGATTCAAACGTGGTATTATTATCAAACATCGGAAACGTCTCACAATAACTGGTTTAGCATTGCCTGCCTGAGTTCCGATGCGGTCGAAAGCGTTTAGCATCCATTCAGCACCGCATTATAAATACCTAATACATCTCTGTTGTAATGGATACTACTTGATTTTTTTTTTATTTCCTTCACAAAAATATTAATACTGAAAAATTATATTTTCATCTATACAAAGAAACATTATAACCGTTACTTGTCTTAAAATTTTATGAATATTCTGTATTTAATGTGTCTTAATTAAATCAAACTTTAAGAATGAATTCGATAATCGATTTTAAACCTACACCTCTTACACATAAGGTCCACTATCCGCTTCAAACATTGTATTATTATCAAACATCGGAAACGTCTCACAATAACTGGTTTAGCATTGCCTACCTGAGTTCCGATGCGGTCGGAAGCGCTTAGCATCCATCCGGCGCATTATAAATAAATAGCTTACCTTTCATCTGTATTACAAAGAGAATTTGAGTTTTGTACGTGTTTCCGAAAGGTAAAACTTAAATGTATAAGGAAATGTGTAAATCCTAATATACTTGGATGTTTGTGTGTCATGCCTCAACTACTGGACGGATTTCGATGAAATTTCTTACAAGGATAGGCGCATAGGATTTAACGTGAGTAAAGCCACATGCAGAAGCTAGTCAGTAATCTATATATTTAATAAAACAGTAACCAGACCATTTCTGTACATTTAAAAAAAGTAAGTGCTTTGCTATTTGTTCTGATAATAATTGTACACATCCTACTAATATTATAAATTAAATATTTTGTTAGGATGTATGTATGTATGAATGTTTGAAAGTCTTTCACGCAAAAACTACAAAGCCGCGTCCTGCAGTTTCACCCGCGTAACTTCTGACCCCGTGGCAACACCGGGATTAAGAGTAGCCAATATGTTATTCGGAACCCTTACCATTTCATCATAATCGGTTCAGTAGTTTTGCGTGAAAGGTATCAAACATACATAAATAAACATAAATAAACATCCTCACAAACTTTGGCATTTACAATATTAGCAAAATTTGTATAAAATATTTTTCTTACATTTTTTCTTTAAATTACGAGTTATTTTAAACATTAAAATGTTATATGATTTATGAGCATAAGCCCTACCCGTATGTTCAATTAAAGTGGCCATTGTACCACGCTATATAAGATGGATTACAAAATAAATTACTTTTCGTCCGAGAGCTGGGACCATTTTTTGGGTAGGTATATGAGGCAAGCTGAAAACTTGTATGATGCGTCTTCTATTATATCCCGATAAGGAACTGCAGACCTGGCTGGTGAGTTAACAAAACTTAGGCCTGGGAATATTCCCATAATCTATATAAATAAGCAGTCTATATAGAAATATATAGACTGCCTATCTATATAGATTATAGATGTTTTGGAAGGTGAATAAGCCCTCTCGAAAAAAGACATGAATTGCTTCGAGAAAAGGATGGCACGGCCGTGCTGCTTTTTTGCTAGACTTGGCGATCACTATCACCATCTGCGAACTTTAAAATCAATCCGAAGATTCTACTGTATTGCTACTATTTTTAATTGATTCTTTTATAAAACAGCAGGCAAGCGGAGCATGCGTTTCATCTGATGTTAAGTGACTGACCGCAGCCCATGAACCCATCTTCAACAAGAAAGTGTCTCAGATACCTTGCCGCGTTGAAAGAAGTACAGAAGATAAGGAGAGGATTAATGATAGGAAATTGGCAGAGCAGAACAGAATGGGAGAAAAACCAAAGTCAGAAATCGCGTTTAATAAACATAAGTAAACAACAATACACCTAGTTATTTTCACCAAACAGTTATGTAATAATTAATATACATCCTCAATTTCCCGGAAATTTTAAATAACAGGGTAAATTTTTAAGTAGCAATCAGATTATTTACATATTATTATGGCATGGAATTAAATTTTCACGAAATTAACAATTTTATGACATGCGTAATAAACTTACTCTCATTACTTTAGTAATTACGTTTATTACTCTTAATAATTTAACTACTGTTCGAGAATGGGAATCGATTTGACTCAAATTGGGCTGTTTTTGTCCCCGGAATATAATCACCTCCCACAGAATATTACTATGTAATAAGCGTACCAAGTATTATTTTAAATGATTTTTTATGTGATAACAGGTAAGCTGAGCATGCGGTTCATCTGATGTTAAGTGACTGACCGCAGCCCATGAACACCTACGACATGACACAGTGCAACACTGCTTCACGCCGATCATCTGCTGGGGGGCGGTACTTACACCGCTGCGAGCTTGGCCCAATTGTGCAATGCTTAGCTCCTACTCTTTTATTGCTGAAGATGCTATTACATAAAAAATAAAACCTGTACTTAGTTGATAGATTACAATGGCTCGAAAATTCTCTAATAACACTTGTAATTTAATATAAGAAGCAATTTAACAGAAACGAATAGTTCTAGTGAATTTCACACAATGGTTACCTGCATTACAGTATGCAGGAAGTTACAAAATCAATTGGGATATTTCAGCAACACAATTCCAACAAAGTCGATTTAAACTCGCATTTGGTTTCATTGCGCCCAGCGGTCATTGCCAACCGGTCCACTGTTACTATTCAGTAATATGTTGAACTTTGATGTTTGTAATGTTCCTTTTTCACACATGTAACAGAGGCAAAGATGGTGCGATGTTATAACTTTTTGTGGCTCAATAATAGAGCGTTTAAAAAGTATTTGAAATATTTTCTTGGCTATATTTCTGTGTATCTTCACGTGAAAAAACATCTTTCTTAAGAACGCGTAGCGATATGAAGTTAAAATAATATCAGAAACAAGTGCAGATTCTTTATTAGGAAAATTAAACAGTTGTTAGGCTCGATGATGGTTATGCAATTATTGGAGTGAAACTTGAACGAGACCAGGCAATTGCAAATTTAGAAAAAAAATCGGTTTATTGGATGCCTATCACCTTTATTTCCTTAATAAAACATTGATTAGTTTAGTAGATAATGTAACATCCACTCTTCGAAAACTTCACATAACAAGTTTCTCTGTCACGACGCGAGGTTAGTAGTCAGCAAACAGAGTCAGAATGTGTGACGTCCTGAGTGACATTGAACGGGGCAGGCGGAATACACGGCGTATTAAACAAATGTTCGATATCTTTGATTCTGTCTATAGTGCAAAGCATCCTCTACACATCGGCAGACAAATACGCGGACGTCGATGTCGATGCAAGGCGGATGCATCGGCCGACGTAAATTACCTACTACGGCTATATACGGATAGATATATAACCCCTTCTTCAAGTTTACGGACGACATTGGCAGATGTCTTCCACGTATGTGTCCGCTGATGTGTAGAGGAGGTAAAAGCCCGCTCTACCTTCTGTCCGCTCATATCGCTTACGCTTGCGCGATTTATAATCACTTAGGATGCCCATTCAAAGATGATCAAACCAAAAGCTTTTGATCTATCTCAACTCCAGTATTATTGACAAACAGCCGGGAGATTTTACGTGCCTTCCGATGTACAGAGATGCTCAATTCAGGCTTACGTTGATACTCGCTGATCGTTTACCTGTCAGCAACTATTGATAGCTACCAGAGGTAGCTTGTTTTAAAATCATTCACTGCACAATGTAAAGTATTATATAACTGAACAAAATGTATAGAATCAAGCGAGATAAATTATTATACTGCTTAAATTACGTTTTTCATTTTGAAACAATTAAGATTGTTCTTTTTGCCATGACTAAAATATTCAAGCTTGGCTTGCTATATACATACTTAAACATATTTTTGTAATAACATACTATAGATAAATAAACACCCCGACAGTAGATAATTATAATATTCACATAATTTTACGTAATTACCCCACGAGTAGTCGTGGGGGTCGAACCCACACTCTCCGGTGGAATAGACCACTGCCAATCGGGTCAAACTGCTGCTATTTTTGTTTGTCCTAAGTTGGTGTAATATGTCTTATCTATAAGCTAATACATTACTAACTACTTTTACTAAATACTTTTATTTCTATTAGGCTTTTCATTATTCAAAACATTAACATAAATAACTCCTCAATCGAAAAACTGACAACTACCAGGATCGAAGAATTAATCGAGAGTCTGTAACGGATTCCATAAGCGTAGCGTCAATCTTGTCTCGCAGTTTTTGCTGAAACACAAAGGGACTGGTGAATATGGATGGACGCATAAAGGATATCCTGACTGCAACTGATTGATTTATCAGGGAATGGGAAACACTCAATCTAGCTTTGGTTTATGAAAATACCTACCAAGGATTAATGCTAGTGAGGAAATCTTTAGTTGCTTCAAAGTTACTGTGTAAAATAATTGACGCAATAATTCTTAAATGAGTGGTTGACGCACTAAATTATACAGACACTGTTATAAACATACTATTAAAACATTAACCGCGCCCCGCGGTTTCGAGCGCGTAACCTCTGATGCCGTGGCAAACCCGGCATAAAAAGTATAGCTTATATGTCTTTCTGAACCCTTACCTATATGTATACCAAGTTTCAGCATAATAGGTTAAGAAGTTTTTGTGTAAAAGAGTAACAAAATCAATAAAATATAACACATAATGTTTTCTGTGCTGTTGTAGATATAAATAAATGATTTATTTCTTTAAAAAATACATTAAGAAAACAATAAATAAATATTTAATACAACTATTTAATGCTCAAAATAAATAATCCTATTTGATATACTATACACGATTCTTAAAACTAAAACGCGATTTATTACATTGCTCCCATAATCCTAATGCTCTCATTTCAAGGGTCCACTAAATCTGGCAGATAAACGCAAGGAAGGTTCCTTGGTGCCTCCCTAATCCGCGCAATGAAATATTATTCCCATCCAATCTCTACACGTACTTATTATAGAAATAATCGTATTATTCACGTCGTATATAGCTTTTTGTTATGTTGTCTTAGTTACTTATAGTTTTACTTGACATGTAATCCATAAAAATATATGGATATAAAACTCAAAAGTGACTTACGGCCATTTTCAATAGTATAACAAAGATTATGGAAAGATATGTATCTCAGATTATATGACGTAAGATTGACAAAATTCATAGCTAAGGCGTTGATAGGATATTGAAATCAAAGTAAGTGCAAATAGATAGATTTTTCTGACTTTAGTAAGCAAATCAAGGGATAGATAGAATATTGAAAACAGCCGTTAAAGTATTCGTTGAATTGTAATCCATAAAAATATGTCATCTATAGATATAAAACCCAAAGGTGACTAGTCACTGACCTAGTGATCTATCAACGCACAGCCCAAACCGCTGGACGTATCGGGATGAAGTAGAGCATGCAAGTAGATGTTATGACGAATGAAGACCACTAAGAAAGGATTTTGATCCCACGGGAAAGGTACGCGGGTGAAACCGAAGGGATATAGATTATCAATAGCTGTTCGTTTGTCTTGACAAAACTCAGGAAATGCTGGACCAATTTAGTTTATATTTTTCATGCGATATTTGGGAAAATTCAGGGACTTAAAGTATTTTGTTTATTAAGAGGTTGAGGGTTTAAAAATAAGAAAATATAAAGAAATTGTGTAGAAAATATATTTTTCACTTGCAAAAAGTTCGTACAAAGTTTGTCAGGTCATAATAATTGTAAATAAACAATAAATTCAGATGTACTGTTAATGAACCCATGTTATCATTTCCCTAAACATTTCCAATGCAGTGGACGATAAATATTCACGTTCATTGAATACTGATGAGCGAGATTATTATAAGTGCTTAACGGTGCATTGTTTCATGTAAAATGATTTGTTGGACATTGGTTTTGTCGGATATGTGAAAACTATCCTGAAAGATAAAATGAATGAATGTATGAAATGAAAAATACGACTGACGTTCCGTGGACATCAATGAGTATCAATTAAAACTATTTTATTTACGTCGATCGTGAGACAAGTTATTTCTAATGTGCCATTAGAATTTTTTTTTTAACTTTAGGATGCCAACGTTGTATCCCTTTCAATTTCAATCTAGTCTAGTAAATAAGACTAATAAGTAATTTTAATTTAACGTAAACTAACTACTGTAAATAAAATTAAGAATGTGTCCATTAACACTTTTCTTATTGTATCTATTAAGGCGAAGACACTCTGTTGTTGTGTTCTTTGTAAATAACGCACTGCACTATTTTAATTTTTATCACTACACTACACTAACTCGAAAGGTTTTGTCCTTTTAACTCTCCTAACTAGGAGCTGGATGGCCTCGACATTCACGTGGTTGAGAAGCCTATATCCGTGGGCTTCGGCGAGTAAAATTAATGCTAAAACAATATTTCACCACTTTTCGCAATAACGAATCAAAAAGGGACCTTATAGGCGAATATTTCTCTGACGACCCGATTGGCGCAGTGGTTCAGCAATGGTCTATTGCGCCGGAGGGTGTGGGTTCGATCCCCACGAGCAGGAAATTACTATGTGATGAACATTATAATTTTCTACTGTCCAGACAGTACACCCAGGTGTTCATTTATCTATAGTATGTATGTATTTACAAAAAAAAATGTATGTTAAAGTATGTCTATCAGTTATCTAGTTTCCATAGTACAAGCTTTGCTTAGTTTGGGACTAGATGGCGTTGTGTTTAATGTCCAGGAATATTTAATATTTAATTTAATTTAAAATTTGTTCGCACGAAATTCTCGAAAAATCCGCTAACACGTTAAACTTATTACGACTAATTATAAGATATTAAGCGTGTTTTCGCTATTAAAATTGCCGTAATGTGAATAAATTCGATCACCCACATTTCCACTTACACGCTCAAGTTAATTAATGCAAAATAATTAATTTATTCCCCGAATATATTATATTTTAGCGCAACATTTCTGTTGACTCGTATTGTATTTAATATTGATGAGAAACTAACAAATAATATACGTTTAACATGATTGAATATGTGATGGTATGTGCATAATTGGTATTTTAATTTTATTTTTTTTTTTTGTGCGTGTTAATTAGTACCAATCGAGCGGGCAGTAAGTCAAAGGTATCTTTTTTATTATTGATTCGAAGATACGTTAATTATACGAGCTTTACCGCCCTTATTATTTTTAAAGCATTAACACCCTAAAAAGAGCATTGCAACTTTAAATGAGAAAAATCAAAATCATACAATTATTTCTAGCATTAAATTTTACTTCTCGACCTCTGAAACCATTAAAACCCAAAATAAATACATAGTTACATCATGTTACATAAAATAAATCATGTGTTCCATTAGTTTCTCTGCTATGGACTAATTTCTTATATTAAAAATGTGGTCTTCCCCGTTATTATATTAAAATAATATAATGATATGAAAATAATAATATAATGATGGCGCATGCCTTTCAGACGCAAGGCATACATCCTTTAATTGCCAAAATAAACCACTCAAAAGCCAAAAAGCCCAAAAATAAATAGTGTAAAAGTAAATCTAATTACCGAATGCATACCAATCGGGTCTTTATCCGTAATTAATAGGCTTTGCCGTAATTCGCGTCGATTACCCTTAATCGCAGTGGATGGTCGTATGTTAAATTATAAGGGATGCTAAAGGGATAATTGTGCCCCAGTTGATGGGACCTTTTTTATTAAAATGCCTATAATTGTTTCACTTGATGAATTGTGATTGGAAATATGGCAGCTTAATTTATAATTAAAAAGTTTTGAAGGTACATGAATTCATATCATATTTACATTATCATACAATTTTGTATGTATGAAATAGATAACTAGCTGTTTCGCGCGGCATCGCTTCCGTGGTATGGTATAACCTTATAATACATAATATAATATAGCCTATGTTACTCGTGGATAATGTTGCTTTCGATTTTTAATATTAGTATGTTTATATTCATTACAAACAAAGTTTATAATATTAGGGTAGATATAACATATTTTTCACTAATCAACATTTTTCTATATCATCATACATTTGTTAAATGTAAAGAATAAAGCTACGTGAATTTCAGAGCAAGCCATTTACTGCTCAATTTAATTCCCTTATAAAAATTGGAAATAATAAAATTTTCAATAAAAACAAAAACCTTACAATATCCAATGCTCCTAATAAAATACGAAAATAAAATCTAATCACAGCCTAACACGAGATATTAAAGCGATCATTTTTCATAATCAAACCGCGGATATAAAACGGTAGCCCGTAATCAAATCATAAACTGCGTAGTAACATTTTTCATAAAAGAACTGCAGTCATGCAAACGGTACGCAGTCATTAAGAACTAGATATTTAGATGAGATACGCAATTTCTTTTGAAAGAATCAAGGAGAAGTCACTTTAAAAATAAGATTATTTAGAATGTAGTGAGGTTGATTTCGTTAGGGGTAACTGTCCGCAATCTTCGATTTGTGACGTCATATTTACGGACTAAATAAATTGTTAAAGAATACATTGTTTGTAGCGTGCAAAGAGAAGAGGATGAGTCACAGACCTCTAAGCACTCTATCTGTTTTCTTTAGTAAAACATTAGAAAAATAATATCTTGAACCTCAAAGTTCATCATAAAATAATAATCTATACATTAGTAAAACTGAATAGTTATTTTTGGTATAGATAATAATTATTAATAAGTCTATCATAAAATATGATTATATTAGTTTCTGCCCACGGTCTCTCGTTTTATTTGGGATGTTTAGATCAATAAAAATACTAACCAAATATCCTGACTCTATACGAAATTTCACCATAATTCGTTCAGTAGTTGCAGCGTGTTTGACACACAAAGATTCACATTTATAATATTAAGTAGGAAGTAGTATTATAATATTGTAAGAGTGGGATATAAACATATTAGCCAATTACTCACGTGTTATAATTATCTCAAATGCATTTAGTGCGTGCCTGTTCCAATGGGAATTGCTTTGGATTGGGATATTGATTAATATCTTACTGAGAAATTAATACTTAAGGATCGAAAAGCTTCTGATGGAGGAAGGAAATATTTATTTAAAGTGAGACTATCTTCCTACACGTATACTAACCTGGTACCTACACGTCATATCGACTCTATCGGTCTTATTACAAAACAGGGTCTAAGTAAGTCAGGTGTAAACCTGGACTAAATAATTATTTGTCAAACCGCTCCGTTTTGACAATTTAACCAATTAAAATGATTAATTAAGCAATAACATTCTTTTTTTGTTTCCTTCTTATATTAATGTTGAAAAGGATAAAATGGTATAAGATGTATATTTTTAACGGTACAAAAAAAGGAATGTTATTGCTTAATTAATCATCTAAATTGGTTATATTGTTAAAACGGAACGGTTTGACAAATAATAATTATTTAGTCCAGGTTTAAACCTGACTTACTTAGACCCTGTTTTGTAATAAGACCGTATATGTATAAAAAATATGACTTAACATCAGGTCTACGGCATGCCGCTTTAACATAAAAAAATAAAACAACCTTTACCACGTACGTGTATTACTGAATTTTAATGAGTTTATAGAATCTTTTCAAATGTGTGATTTTTATATGAATGTCGAAATGCTGACTGTGGTATCAAATGAAAGGTCTTGAATTATACATTACTTTAGGTCTTGTACAAATCGTTAGTAATATCGCTTCGATACCCAAGTACTAATAATAGTTGTGATATAAATATAATTGCGTAGGTATCTAAATAAATGTAGGAGTAGGTATATTTTGACCTTTGAAATAATCCATCATATATTCTTCTCACCTTCACGTTACTTTTGGTTATTTTCCTTCCTTGTATCAATATTTATTACATACATATAATGATGCTAAATTGTTTCTAGAAAGATCCACTATGATATTAAGCATAGGTTTTAATTTTGGAAAAGTGATGCAACAATCTAATAATGTTTTTTATTAACTAAGCATTAAGATTGAATTTCGCCTACTCGGCGTTATCTAGTTACGACAATTTACCAACAATTCTCTATAAGTTTAACGTAACAGAGACCACAATTTTAATAATACCTCCTTTGTAGAAGTTTTTGCTGTAGAGGTGTGGACCAGACGTAGCTATTACTCAACGGCTCTTGGACAATTATAGGTAGCTGCTTTTGTACTATGATTAAGCTGTGTAACTGTGGATGTGATTTCTAACAATAGGAAATTCAAATCTGCTCTTTCAAATAGTTCTTATAGTCTATATTTCTAGACATAATACATTTTTATAAATAAGCTAGCTATGCTCTGCTATATGTTTTCCCCATTCCAGTGGGATTTGATCAATATCCTTTCTTTAGGGGATGCCCACGTCATAACTACCTGCATTCCAAATTTTAGCCCGATCCGTCCAGCGGTTTGGGTTGAGCGTTGATAGATCACTATGTTAGTCAGTCAACCAGTTAGTCACATGGTTTCGGACGTTAGTCTGTCAACTGTAAACTGTCGCTTAACAAAAAAATATAGATCAAGTTTTAAAAACTAAGTAGATGTACTACTCGAATCTGTATTTTTATATAATAAAAGAACCGGTTCTGCTTCTCTCCCAATTTCCCATCCTTTCCTTATCTCCTCCGTTTCCTTCAAGCCGGCAAGCTATCTGCGACACTTTGATGTTGTGGATGTTCATGGGCTGCGGTCAGTCACTTAACATCAGGTGTACCGCATGCCCCGCTTGTCTGCTATAGCATAAAAAAAATATATAATTTGTTCTGTTTTTAATTGTTCTTATAGATGGCGGATCTAAGTCTCAAAAAGGACGTGGGCAACCCAACAGAAAATCAAAATTTATCGTTAAAATATATTCAAAGCTTTAAGGCGATTATACTTTACAACCGCCCCGTTAAAATAATGATAGCTATTTTACAATAATACATCAAATATATAATATTTTACAATAATTTAACAATGTTGTTCCAATAAAATGACCATTTTATACAAACAGCGCTGGAACAATACAGTCTCATTATTCGTAGCTTATTAATTTTCTTAAAAATTCATTTCGTATTGTTTCATACGCGAGATTTTAAAATGGGCTTAGGTGAGTTCAAAACGAATACGTTTCTCACGATTAAAATAAAAGCATAAAGACATTTTTCGGGACAATGGCGCTATAAAAGAGACACAAAACTGTGCAAGTAGAGCGAGAATTTTCTGTATTTTCTATTATTCCGGTTTTAAAATTTTTGTTTATTTTTAGTAATTCTGTGTGAAATTATGAAATAGTGTGACGGTTAGAGGTAAATATAAAGTATTTATTCAACACAGAGAAACTATCGAGCTGTATCGGTATGTTCTCGATAAGCCCTAATCGAACTTAAAATTTAGCATTTTCTTGTGTTTGTTTTGACGCGAGTACTTTCTATATGGAATAAAATACTTTTTTAAGGATTTAATATAAGGTTTATTTTACATAACTACCCTTTGACATAGGATTTTTGGGATACAAATTAAATCCTTTGTCCTTTCTTCTTTCCTATGGTTTTCAAGGAATCCCTATTCCAAAATTCGATCCAAATCGGGGCAGTAGTTTTTGGATATTTAGTTTGTATGTTGGAGGTTTGTGTGTCAATCACGCCACAACTACTGGGCGGATTTTGCTGAAATTTAGTACACAGCTAGGGTATAATCTGGATTATTATTAAATATAATGCGCCAGCTAGTTTAATTATATGGAAGGTCTTGTTCATAATCATATTCTTCACATAAACATATTGATATAATTTGCTAATGAGTAAGTTCCAAAAGTAATGCTTCCAATCGTAATAACATTTCAATCAATTTCGCGCCGTCGCTTGATTCCAATCAGTATAACTTGATAATAGCTTATTCAATAATTAATAATTATCATTCACGATTTATCAGTTTATAAATCAGCCGGGTACCCAGTTTTCATTAGCACTCATTAGCATTATTTGTAAAGCACTATAATTACTTCTGTTCGCTACAATTTTTTTTGTTTAAACACGGAATCAAATATTTTTATTTGCACTACGTACCTGTTTGATAGTTAATTATTTTGTGATATAAAACTTTATACTGTGTTAAATAATGTGATTTTTTTTGTACTAGAGAAAGTATTTGAATGTTGTATCGCCTAATGAAAAGTGAAAACTTGGCTAAGGTGGAATATGGCTTATTTACAAATGATATAATAATTCTACCGAATTGATCCAGCAGATCTCGAGTTATAAGTGTTGTAACAAGCCCGTCTTTTTTTATATACCTTTGAAATAATTTACATATTCATGTGATCTGCAAGCTTCTTTGCTATACAAAAAGAGACGTCTTAAAATTATCTGCATACAACGCCTTCACTCTAATATAATATCTTTACAGCACTGATACGTATTATTTCACTCTGATTGCTTTTCCTTCCTACATACTCTAATGTCCTCCCTTATGCTATGTCATGAGACTTTCACCTAATATCTTTTTTCAAGGGTTCTCTTAACATACAATAAACATGAAAGCAACGTCTTAAACTGAATGCAAAACGCCGTCTCGCTAATATAATATCTTAACAGCACTGATAGGCATTGTTTCACCCATTGGCTCGGTCACGCACGCGGCACGCACCGGAGTGACACTCGAGTTTGTCACGTACGCGGCCGGTGTACCGAATAAAAAGACCACTTCACGCTGATTGCTTTTCCTTCCCACACACTTTAATGTCCTTCCATATGCTATGTCATAAGACTTTCTCCTATCATCTTTTTTCAAGAGCAAAAAGCATCAATACGTTTTCTTGTAACCATGTTCTCAAGCGGTACTCTTTAAGTAACGTCAGATGATCTGCAGTTTCTTTTAATATACAAAAAACAAGAAAGAAACATCGTAAACTGACTGCAAAAACGCCTCGCGCTAATATAATATCTTAACAGCACTGATAGGCTTTGTTTCACCCATTGGCTCGGTCACGCGCGCGGCACGCACCGGAGTGACACTCGAGTTTGTCACGTACGCGGCCGGTGTACCGAATAAAAAAGACCACTTCATGCTGATTGCTTTTCCTTCCGACATACTTTAATGTCCTCCCTTATGCTGTCATAAGACTATTTCTTACCATCTTTTTTCAAGGGCAAAAGGCATCAATACGTTTTCTTGTAACCATGTTCTCAAGCAATTCTCATTTAGTATAATCAATTGATCTGCAGGTTATTTAAATAAAAAAAAAACAGGAAACGTCTTAAACTTAATGCAAAAACGCCTTCTCGCTAATATAATATCTTAACAGCGCTGATAGGCATTGTTTCACCCATTGGCTCGGTCACGCGCGCGGCACGCACCGGAGTGACACTCGAGTTTGTCACGTACGCGGCCGGTGTACCGAATAAAAAAGACCACTTCATGCTGATTGCTTTTATTCTTTCCGTTTGTATTTTTGGCGGTGTTTGAGATGTCTTTATGGTCGGGGTTTTGTTTGAAGTACGCCTTTATTTTTATTTCGATTTCATAGTAAGTTCTGGTAAAATTTCGAGCATTGTTACGAAAATAAACACTAACGCATTGTAAGAATGATGTAATTTATTTCTTCTAAGTCAAAACAGTGCAAACTACATCACTTTTTTCATCTTTTCTTTTCTTCTGCGGTTATTTTTTCATACAGAACTATAATGCATAAAGCCGGAATATAACAACAAATGTTTACAAAATTAATGAAAGCTAGTCATAATCGTCGAAAGATTAAGTATACGGTATCAAACGCCCGAAACTTTGCCAAACAATTTGACCTTCTTAATAACACTTTATTGTCGATTAATCTGCGTCACGCGATAAACTCCGTAATAGTTATAATGCTGAGCGTCCACAGGTCGGTATTATACACATCGGATTCGTTAATTATTTGTATAGAAATGCGAACCGTACGATATGCACTAATGCCCATGTGTAACATTCAAAGAATGACTTACAAATTCACCTACGGCTTATGGCTAGTCGATCGAGCGACGCAAGGTCTCAGAGTCGAGATGGCCGGGTGATTGTATGTTTGTATGTAAGTATGAAAAACTTTGTCCGACGATAACTTGAGTATCGCTTATCCGATCTTGATAAAATTTAACAGGCTTTAGGTTAGATAAAAGAAAATGTCAAGTTAAAAGATGAGTGTAATCGATAGGTGAAATAGGCGATTTTTGTATGAATATGGCCGAGTGTGGAATGAAGGGTATTAGGATTTATACATTACAACGCGAGATTCAGGTCGTGGCGAGCCACTAGTAACACAGTTTCAGTTAAGCCGCTACTCACTAGGCAGATTTAATGTTCTCTTTCTCTCTCAACATTTAGAAATGATTGTCAAATGCAAGCTAATATTTTTATTTTGAATTTATTCGAGAAAGCGACAGCTTACGACTTATATGTATTTACATATACGAAATATAAGACAAAATTACTAGGAACCAATTATATGCTTTCTACAGCTGAAATTCTAAAACGAAAAAAAATATATAAAGCAAAAGAAGAGAAAAAGCATTATGAACAAAATTTATTTGCTAATATTTTAAGTATATTGATAATTGTATGTCTCTATATCACTTCAATTGAATATAATAAAGCCTTCCTTACTACCACACTATTATCTCAATTCATGCATATTGATCTGCATTATTTAGTCCACCTCAAGACAATTGTTTGCATAGACATGTATATCTACACGAGCAGCTATATACAGAACCGATTGTCAATAACAAGCCGTCAGAACGAATCGAATATCTTTTATTAATTAACTTTAGATATTTCTTATATTAGGCCCCTGTTTGTAACACAGGCTTTGGAATAAATAATTTACATTACTAAGAATAAGTTCAACAAAGCGTTTCTGTCAATTCCCCTCTATTATCTCCATACATGCATATTTAGTCCACCTCAAGACAATCGTTTGCATAGCCATATATCTACAGAGCAGCTATATCCAGAGACGATTGTCAATAGCAAGGCATCAGAGAACGAAACGGTTCGTTAGCACGCTTGTTAGTACACTTGTGATCTTGCTTCTAATTCCGACTTTTCAGTAAAGTGCGATAGTGAACGTTTATGGTACAGTGGTTTGCTTCTTGCGCTTTAAAATCTGAGCTGGCTTAGCTCGATTTTATTGAACGCTGTTTTTATATTGATTTTAACTGATTGGAATTTTTTGCGAGTGGATTATTGAAGTGTTTAGTAAGGTTTTGGCTGTTGCTTAAAAATATAAGTATAATAGTAGCTAGTATTATAGTATCTATGGTGTGGTGTTTGTATTAGACTATAGCTATAGATATGTCGATTGTCGGCCACATTTTATGATGTTATGTTTTAACAAGTTCTGTATGTCATCTTTCTATGCAAATGTCACTTGTTAGTTGTCATCAAAGTCCTATAAAAGAGTAAGCGCGTTCAGTGCCTGTGCGCATTGGTACCGATTGCGCCTGGTGCTCGAACGTCTTATTCACGTCACGACCCAACTACCCTCACTTTGCTAATAGTCTTTATGACAAGCTGTGCTTTGTTGTTATCTGACTAGCTCTGTAATTAGCCCGTTGTATAGAATCACAGTACATTTCTATTACATTAGACCTAATTATACAAAGCCCCTCTATTAGTTTCTAACAGATATAGTATGGCTCACGACGTCATTACTGCCCGAGCCACGGGTGAGAGTAGACGTGCACCCTGAAATCTTGGATGATTTTTTTATTGAGTATCTTCTATTAGAATAATTAATTATATTTGTATTTTTGTTGCAGGTAAAATAAATCACCTGACTCCTGAGTAATGTGTAAGTTCGTGACGAATTATTATCGCGAAACGGATACAGAAGTAAATAAAATTGAAATTAACAATTATTAGTTAGTGTTTTCTATTATATTAACTGTCTATTATATACATTCCCCTGAAATTCATACAGCATTGCGTTATTATCGGCTCAAATATTGTGTTTCTCGTCAATTACAATCAAATTACCATAAACAATAACCAGATGTAATGACCACATTGAAATATGGCCATTCAAAACAGTTACCTTCTAGAAACGTCCCCCGAACATGCGAGCCTTTAGCGATATAACAAATTGCATACACCGGCCATAATAACTGCAGAATAGGCACCAGTGAATTTATTTCCCCGCAGTGTAATGGGGAGTTTGCAAGCTACTGCTAGGTTTTGTGGTAAATACAGTAAAAAAGGTAAGTATAGTGCAGGATGATGGGACTTCTATTACATATTTATAAATAAATAAATTGAGATTAACAATTATTAGTAAATTTTACCTTCCTTTTTTGTTTCACGTGTTAAAAATTAGCATCAGACACGCATACAGTAACTTACACAGTGAATTGTCAAAACGATTTTTTTTAATTAACTGTCTCTTAAATATATTCCATTAAAATTCATCAGCATTGCGTTAACTGCAGAATAGGCACCAGTGAATTTATTTCCCCGCAGTGTAATGGGGAGTTTGCAAGCTACTGCTAGATTTTGTGGTAAATACAGTAAAGAAGGCAAAAACATATTTATTAATGTTTTCAAATTGAAAACTATCCCTAGATATTAGACGTTATTATGAGGGAGGTACGAGGTAAATAGAGATAAATAATTATTCGTTAATTTACCTTTTTTTTTTGTTTAATTTCCCCGCAGTGTCATGGGGACTTTGTTACTGACACGTTTTGGTAAATATTATAGTGCAGAATGACGTGACTGTTATTATATGTTTATTAATAGTTTTTGAAATAAGAACCTAATAGTAATTGTATATATTCAGAGAAATCTTTACCTCAAAAATGAAAATATTACAGGGGAATTTAAAAATTAGAATAATGAATAAGTTATCCTGTTTTAATACTTTCAAAGCCGTTTTGCATCGTTGATATTTAGATGCGATCGTTAAATCAATGTCTCATAATTATCTTTTATTATAAAACATTAATGTATCTTAGATTCGCTTTTTTGTTCGTTGTGATTGTGTATATTAAAGTATTTTTTATAAGTTTGCTATGGCGCACGCAACGTGTACACAAGGTCGATTATACTGTATCAATGTACTGATAAAACATATAAAATAACATGGTAATGAATTCCTGACATATGACCTAATATAATATTGAAAAAAAATATTGATAACTTGAAATATCTGCCTAAATATACGAATCTAAGGTCCACTAAAGCTGAGTGATAAAGAAGTAATTTAGTCAAGCAGCAAATACATTATTCCTATTGCTGAAACGACTTTAAAAAGGTCCGTACCAAGCACGCAATGTATTCGCTACTCGACAAAATGACGATACCACGTCATCTGAACTAGATTCGAGGTAGAGGAAAGGAAAAAATAATACCAATCACCATCATTTGATACCAACTTTTTATGTAACATTATGCTTTGCTGAATCACCATATTTTTGTTTGAATTATTTAAGTCTTGTCCAGTATGTTATATTATTTATGTTATATTGGTGAACTCTTTACGATAAAATTGGTTATAAATGTTATCATAGGAGATAACCTTTCCATAGTACTCGCAATAAAATTGTTTTGAATCAAGTGTATACTCATTAATTTGAGAATGTGAATCTTAATAATAGTGATTATTCTTTGATTATTTAATATTGTAAATAGTAAAAAACATAATAATATTTTTTAAACACACCCAAAACACTATACTTATTCTCTTAAAGGATTTGTATAAAATAAACAATATTTTTTTCAACAATATTTATTAACAAACAGTCATATTTGTAATTATGTCGCTTAACTCAATAACCTTTAAGGTTTTGTTAATTGAACGTCAAAGACAAAGTCATATATTTTACAATTGTATAATCAACGAATAAAAACAATATTAATATATAAGCAAATGCTTTTGTAATATTTAAAACACATGGTACAATATTCGTCTAAAACACAAATTTTTAACATTATAATCAGTCTAGTAATTATGGCTTTTTTGAGTATTGTAGTGAAAACCTAACAAAATATTTAATCAAAGACTTTAATACATTATTTTCATAAAATTTATTTCAATAATATACAACCGTCATCGATTCATTAAGTTTCATAGAGGAAAATGATTAAAGTATTAAAGTCATTGATATATTAAAAATGCATTTCCATCAAGAAGTGACAATACATCACATTAAGTATTTGAATAAGTACCTAACATTTAACATTAGCCCAGAAGCTGGCAGAGAATGGTTAAACTAACTAATACTTATGAAAAGTCTATAATCTTACATACTAAACAGCAATGAACATTGATAACCACCATGGTGGCTTAGATAGCCATGATTTTAATTTTTCTCTAGGTGGCACAATACCCGCGTCTTTTTTGGGCTCAGGCATTCTGGAATATTCCATCAAAGTAACGCAATCAACTTTAGTTTTTAGTCGGTGATTGTTTGTAACTATCTCAACTTCGCATTCCATATTGTTAGGATCCGGTGGCGGTCCCTTCAGACTCAGGGGGTCTTTTAACTCCGACGTTACAACACATGTTGTGTTTGTTATTTTCGTTTGTTTAGTTTGTGTAACGTTCGATTGAATTATATTGGGTGATGGTACAGTAGTGTTGATAACTGGTGGTAGTGTTGTATTCAGTACAGTAGCGATTGTAGCTTCGGTGGAAGAAATATTCGAAGGTGCGGTTATATTAGTCAATGATGGCATTGTAGTACTTGTGATATTAGTAGAAAGAGTAGTTTGTGTTGAATTTGATATATTTTGTAGGGTAGTGTTAGAAGCAGTTATGTTTTCCGAACTTAATGTCATATTAGCAAGTGTGGCATTATTTGTCGATGAAGTTGATGTACTTAACGTGTTGTTTTCTTTTACATTTGTTTCATTGTCTTTTAAGCCTGCAACGTTTGGTATTACAGATAATTGAGGGCTAGGTGAAGTTGTGGGTGATTCTGTGGTTGTGTTAAGAATAGAACTGTGAGTTGATGGAGTTACAATATTTTCTGTAATTACTGTTGTAGTATTTTGACAAGTCGTAACGTTAAAATGATTCACTTCTTTCTTACTACCTTCTGTAAATGTTGATACGATTTCACATGGGATTTTTAATTCTTCAACTTTGCCTTTTTCTTTTATTCTTAACAAACAATAAGCACTATCTTTTGGTTGTACATTGGAGTGATAGCTAGAATCTGAACCACTATATCTGCGTCTATGATAATCGTCATAATAATAATGATCATGATAATGAGAATGTGAACGCCCTAAATTATATAAGGTTAAACCAGTTAATAAATCATTATAACGACTACCTGAATTTCTGTATTCTGTTATGTAAACATGTTGGGGTGCAGTGTAATATGTTGGTATATGGACATTACTACCGTATGAGCCGTAAGAAGAACTACCATAAGAGTTTGGTTTGTAGCCTGAATTGGTGTGGTATGTGTTACTGGGATGATAAGTGTTTGAAGAACCTGAGTAACTATTTGATGGATGATAGTTGTTGCTGCCAACATTTGACGATGGGTATTTGCTGCCTGAACTTGTACCTGACAACCCAACGGAAGGTGGATACTTGCTTCCTGAGCTGGATCCTGATAGTCCGGTCGACGATGGATATCTAGTACCGGAACTTGACCCCGATAGCCATGTTGATGAGGAGTACGTGTTTCCAGAACTAGAACCTGACAGGCCCGTTGATGCAGGGTATTTACTTCCAGAACTAGATCCTGACAGTCCCGTCGATGCAGGATATTTACTTCCAGAACTAGAACCTGATAGTCCTGTTGAAGAAGGATACTTGCTTCCAGAACTGGATGAACTGGATGATGGACGTTTAGGTGAATCTGATGGGTTAAACAAAAATTTAAGATTATTTCTCAAATTGATATTAGATAATTCTTTCCAACTATTGCTATCAACAGCATCCTTAATTTTTTTGTAATCACTATCATATCCAACACCATATAACTGACTTGTTGATGGATTATAGCTATTTGAACTTGTTCTAACATCAGAGCCAAATGTACTTAAGGATGGCATGTATTTTCCAGAACTATAGTGTACAGCCTCAGATATTTTTTTCATGTTATCATTATTTCCCAAGGCAGGATCATATACAGCTGGTGCGGAAGGTTTATATGAATTAGAACCTGATAATCCGGTTGATGGGGGATAATAAGTACCTCGTCCAGATAATCCTGATGAAGAAGAGGGATAGTTGTGAGAGCTTGAACTTGATCCCCATCCAGATAGTCCCGACAATGACGGCGGATAGCTAGGCTTACTGCTACCCGATAAGCCAGATGATGATGATGGGTACGAGTGGCTTGAGCTAGATCCTGATAGGCCTGACGATGACGATGGGTAGGAATGTTTTGAACTGGAGCCCGAAAGACCGGACCATGATGAAGGATACGAATGACTTGAACTCGAACTCGAAGGTTTGCTCGATCCCCAGCTCCAAGAAGAGCCAGACGAGCTAGATGACCTTCCAGAACTGGAGCCCCATCCCGATCCCGACGATCTCGAACTCGATCCCCATCCTCTCGAACTAGAACTACTACTACGTCCGCCACCTCGCCATTTTCCGTTCACCGCACTTAAAGTCACACATAACAACAAAAGGCCCAACAGATATCTGTTGGCCATTATACACGCTTGTTCACTTTGGCGTCCGTACTCGCACTGGACAGGTTTTAAAACCCGACGCCGCTATATCGCTCGGGATGACGTCAGCTAATTATTCTGAGAACATCGCATCGATAGACGGGTCAGGAATGAGGTAAACAACGTCTTATCAATGGGAATTCCGTATCATACAAAACATTTTATTTGTACGTCAGTATTCTTATGGCAAATCCAAAAGGACCCGTCGGTTTGATTGCATAATTCTTTGGCAATTTGTATTAGTTTACTAATTAATGAATTTCTTATTATTTCTTCATATTTATTTTTTATTTAGGTGCCCTTTTATAAACAATAATGTTTATTTAAAAATGACTCATTGTTTTCAAAAGTTACACGCTATCGGAAACATGTCATTCTATTCGAAGCTTATT